>JAOQML010000004.1:28995454-29007931 GCA_027568935.1 Erythroxylum urbanii
ACAATATAATATAATGATATATACAGGTAAGTAATACAATATTTTATTTAGAAGTTTAACAATTCTAACAAACATACAACAAAAACAATAACTCCTAATATGAATTTCGCTGATACGTAGGGTCTGAGAAGGTCTAATAATATACAACCTTACCCCTAACTAGTAGAAACTGTTTACAAAATTCTTACAGACATAACAATAAATAAAGTTTCACGTTGATTCCATCGAAAAAGAAATGAAATAATTAATTTTTTGGATTTCAAGTGACATGAGAGTCGGTATAACTTTTTGGATTTCAACTCACAGATCTTCCCTCAAGTGTTAGGTTATTGACATCCTCTTCCAACAACTTCTTAGCTATAACTAAATTCGTAGGAGATATACGAATCCTCAGATGCAGTAGGGATCATTGATTAGATGAACTGCTAGGACATAATTAGTATATAACTTAGATAGCTAGTTAAGTCAAACTGAATAATGAAATCAATATGGAACACATGCATACCTGATTGAATAGACATAGTAATTGAAATCGATGATTGTTTCAAAACAACTAATTTCCCTTCTCCTTTACGGACCATCGAGACATCACCACCACCTCCATTTCCATCTATGTTCACTTGAAGATTCGAGAAATCTTAACATAATATATAGTATATACAATCAGATGTTCATATATATATAATAGCACCATAACAAGAAATGAGGTATGTATAATAAAGGAAGAGATTT
Source organism: Erythroxylum urbanii (assembly GCA_027568935.1). Taxonomy (NCBI): domain Eukaryota; kingdom Viridiplantae; phylum Streptophyta; class Magnoliopsida; order Malpighiales; family Erythroxylaceae; genus Erythroxylum; species Erythroxylum urbanii. The sequence continues at coordinate 28,996,187 of JAOQML010000004.1, forward strand.
AATTCAGATGAAACTAAAAATCTTGAAGAAGAAGATCGGCCATAGAAGGTAAGGGGTGATTAGTGTTTGATGAGGAGATTTTTTCTGCAATAACTTGTTCTTTATTAAGGAGAATTTTATCACATTCCTCCCAGCAAAGCTCATTTCCACCACCGAAAACTAATCGCCACATCAACATTCCTCTATGAATCAATGTTAATAGATATATTTTGAAAAATCAATTTAGCATAAAATTCATTTTGTTCAATTAAATTCTCGATGATAAGTAAAAGTACTACAGTTCACTAGTTATACATCTTTTATTTGCCTATTAAAATTTCTAAAAAGCAGTAGATTGGGAGTGATTAGAAAGATGAAACAAGTTGAAATTTGCAAGACAAATAAAAGTTTTTCGAAGAATATTGTTTAATATTATAAGCGTACTCATTTACCCTTATTAGAATGAAAGTAGAATTGGGTAAAATGAAAGTATAGTTCTTGTATTATTTTCTTTTAACAATGCCATAAAAATGTGATAATTTATGTTCTCCAACTGTTGATAATCCTATTAGTGAGCATTAATATATACAATCTTAAATCACCTTTGGTAGAAGGCTTCTTTAACAAATAGTTGAAGATGACTCTATTATGAAGTGGTAGCCTTATGAAAATTAAGGTACTTTGGTCACCACCCAAAAATTTTTATTCACATGAATGCTTTGCTTTACTATGCTACAACTAGTAGATATGTAAATGACTTCCATTCAATATTCTTTTATTGCACAGTTTGTTGATCAATAAAATATTATTACATAAATTGAAATTAGAGAACGCAATTATAAATTTAAATGTTTCTTAAATTAGATATATTATATAAATCTAATGCCTGTTGGAATATTTTAATGTAAAAGAGAGATCTAAGTTAAGAACATTAATTGTGTTTTATTCCTACTATATGTTAGTATTGGGGAAAATTAACAAGGTGATCATTAAAGTAGTGAAAAAAAAACAGAGGCTTCATACGATTTTCGTGACAAGGTCCACGTTACCAGCTTAGCTTTAAGATGGGAAAAAATTTATAAGTGTCCATAACTAAACTTTCATCGAACACTTGATAGTAAAAAAAGAAATCATCGCTGATTAATAACAAAATTGTAAACAATGAACACATTTTAGACCAACATAAACCCATTCTGTCACAATAAAGCATAGCAGTGGCAATTTATATAGACAACCAAAACAACATCATAAAAAATAAAGGGACAAAAAAGAACAGAAAAGCACATAACAACCCAAAGAATGAAAGGAGAATAGAAAAAAATACATAAGGTGGATGACTTACTTGGACGGACAAACAATTTAAGACGACCACAATAGAAGACGAAGATTTACCACGCATTACGCTTCTTCAATAATTGCCAAAACCAGAGGGAGAGTGGATGAAAATGACAAATAGTCGAAGACAAAGAAGGCTTCGTCTTTAGTTTCATTTTTATGCTAATAATCTTGTAAGGAACGACGTCGTTTGCTATACAACAAAACTATAGCGTTGTTGGACGGTGAACGAAGAGGAATGTTGACGACTAACACGAAAAATGACATCATTTATAGTTAAAGTAACTGACGTCATTTTCGTGTTAATCGCCAGCATTCCTCTTCGTTCACCTTCCAACAAAATGACAACATTTGTTGTACGTAAACGACGTCGTTTTTGATAAAGTCGAAAGACATATACCATTCAGTGAAGATTCAAAAACCCTTAACTAAATGATTTGCCATTACCATTTGGTTAAACATTTAGGTAACATCATAATATAATATATGTAAATAGTATGTTACAGTATAAAATTTTGATATAATAAATAGATAATTATTATTAAATAGAGCAATATATATATTACATAAGTAAGATACGAGAATATTTATATATAATGTAAATTTTCATATATTATTACAGTAGTTACATTCCATGTTCAATATTAAATTGCTATTAAAAATTTTATTAAGTCAAATAAAATTGTAATTTATGATATATAATTTCTATAGTAATTTATGTTTATGATATATTAAAAAAATTTAGCAAAAATTTAAAATATATAAAAAAATGGTAGCTTTAGCAACGTTTTTGAAAATTGATTGTCAAAAGTGCACATTTTGCGACGATTTGTGATATCGTCGCCAATGGATGGGCATGTAAACAAATTAAGCAAAATGTCATCGTATTCATACAAAAGGTAACGATTTTTAAAATCAGTCACAACATGGGTATCTGGTGGTTTTTTTTTGGTGAAGAAATGTTAATTCGTCACAGAATCTTTGAACGTTTTCAAAAATTAAGCTAAGACGATGTTGTTTTTTCGACGCCAAATGACGTCGTCTCAGCATTTGTTAAATGAAATAACACCGAGAACACCTTCTCTTTATTTCCTCTCCCACACCAGTGTTTACCTTTTTTCCTCTCTCCTATGTTGGTTTCTCGTCATTTTCTCTTCTCCTCACCAACATTTTAGTGCCACTATCTTCTCCAATCACCATCTTTATATCCTTCAGCAAGGGTAAGTAATTTAGAATTTGTTGTTTGGTTTGCTTTGTATACACAATGTTGGTATTTTAAGATGATACGTTGCATGAGTTTAATGAATTTTTAGAGTGTTTTTGCATTTTTTTGGATTATCTGTGGTGTATTTGGCTTTCCAACATGTTAATGTTAGTTGAGCAAGGAAAAAGACATGATTTCCTTAGGTAATTTAGGATGAATCTGTCATGCCTTTCAAGTGTTCGACGAAAGTTCTTAGTGGTCTCTTTAATGATTTTCTTCTTATTTTTGTTGTAGATTACTTCAAAAAAAAATTAATTGAGACAGTGAATCTATGGATAAGTTAATTAATTGATTTATTGTGCTTTGGATAAGTTGGTTTCTAACAATAAACCCAATCCTAGCTTCATGGATGGACTAGACTCTTGTTTTAATTCTTAGTTTTTGTTTTAAATGTTCTATATTTTCTCATATTATATTCTTTTCTTTTCTTTGATTTTGATATTAATATTTGTATAAAGTGTTGGGATAGGGTATATTTTCAATTCAAAAGTAGTTGGTTGTTATCGTGTTTTTATGAATAAATAAATGTGTTTAGATTTTACAGGGATTTGTATTTTGAATCTTATAAGATATTGATGTGTAATGAAATTGAAATTTCATGGAATTTGAAGTTGTGAAATTGCTTATTATGGTATTTTAAAGTTGAAATTACTTATTATGGAATTTGAAGTTAGATTTTGAAGTCAGTTAAATGACTGTTGGACTTGTTACGGTACTTATTGCATTTAAGAGTTAGTTAAGTTTTAAAATTTCCATTTTAGAGTTGTTGTGAATATCTTATTCATTTTGTTTACCAACAATTTAATACAAGATGAACTATATCGTTATTTATAATTATACCAATAAACAATAATAATTTCTTTTAATACCAAAAATATAAAGAACAATTGTAGTATATTTAATACAAAATTCCCTTATTTTGCAGACTCTATTTTGTGTTAAAGAGTGTCGATAATCGTTTAACCTCGTCCTTCGTCTTTGTAGTTTATGGTTGTCCGTCTATCCAGGTAAGTCATCCAACTAATGTCTCCAATATTTTTTGCTTTACTATTTGGAGTATTTGTGAGAATAATTTTTTGTGATTGCAAACAAGGTCTTGTTTTTGTCTTGTTGTTTGCAATATTCTTAGTATCATTGACGAGTTTTGAAGTAGCACCTCGTACTTCAGTGTTTATTTGCAAGATAACTTACTACATAGACTTGTACTGATTAATTGATAAAACTTGACAACATTTGACATTACGTTATATAAAAATGAGGACTACATTTAATAATTCAGCTTTTTTACTTTCAATTGTATAACTATATGGATAAAAGTTGGATGTCTTATCAGAAATTGTCCACTGAATATGTAGAAGGAGTTAAGAGTTTCATGTAATCTGTAAATACCAAATGGATGATGAATGTCGTATTCATTATCCATACATAGATTGCTTAAATGTCGATAGTCAAAATCAAGATGTGGTACATAATCATTTGCTAATCTGAGGCATAAATAAATTCTATGCTTTATGGCTTTATCATGGAGAACATAAGGAAGCAAGTTGTAGTAGAAGTGTTGGTACAAGTGTTGATGATAGTAATAATAACGATTTAAATGATGGGGATGATGGTAATGGAATAAGCAAAATGTTAGAGGATTATGGGAATTATATGGAAACTATGAATGAAACTAGTTTGCCTGACATCATTGGTAGTATTACTGAAGATAATTTTAACAAGTTATTGAAAGTTACATAAGAACAATTATATCCAAGGTGATCGAATTTCTCACAACTCTCTTTTGTTGCAAAGTTTTTACATTTGAAGGTGTATAATAAATGGACTAAAAAGTCTTTTAACATGTTAATCGACTTGCTCAATGATGCATTACGCATTGGACACAAATTACCCAAATCTTACTATGATGTAAAGAAATTGTTAAGGGATCTCGGATTAGGATATATATCAATACTTGCTTGTAATTATAATTATGTTATATTTTGGAAGGATAATAAAGATCTTAAAGAGTATCCAATTTGTAGAACATCAAAGTGACGGTTGGATGATGGGAAAGGGAAAAAGATATCAAAAAAAATCTTGAGAGACTTTCTAATTAAATCATGACTACAAAGGCTTTTTATGTCATTTAGAAGATTCAATGATATGGAAAAACTTTGATGAAAAGTTTCCATAGTTTGTAAAGAATTGTCGTGATGTTCGACTTAGTTTAGCCTCATATGGATCTAATCTTTTTAGTAATATGAGTACTTCGTACAACATGTGGCTGGTAATTCTAGTGCCATACAATTTACCACCTTGGAAGTGTATGAATGAGCTTTTCATGCTACTTTCTTTGCTTATTCCAGGACCTACTACTGCTGGTAAAGATATCGATGTATACATGTAACCATTAATTGATGACTTAAATGATCTATGGGAGAATGGATTAGAAACATTTGATGTTGTTCAAGGTGAAACATTTATAATGCATGCAGCTATTTTGTGGACTATAAATAATTTTTCAACTTATGGGAATTTGTCCGGATGGAGCACCAAAGGGTATATGGCCTGTCCTGCGTGAAACCATCAAACTTATTTAATGATGCTACAAAGTAAAATATGTTGTACAGGACATCGTTGTTTCTTGAAACATGGGCATAGATGGCAGAGAAGCAAATGTCGTTTTGTCCAAAATGACGCTATTTTGGAAGTTTTTGCTTAATGGGAATTGATGGCATCCCTAATGGAAATTGATGGCAAATCAAAAGACACAATTAAGGCTAGACTAGACATGCAAGCCATGAATATAAGAAAAGATTTGCATTTGAAAAGAAGAGATGATGGGTTATACATTATTCCATCAGCTTGTTACAACATGTCAAAAAAGTAGAAACATACTTTTTGTCAATTTCTTAAATCAATCAAGTTTCCTGATGAGTATGCATCTAATATAGCCCGTTATATGACTGTTAAATAGGGGGAAGGAATATGGTTGAAAAGTTATGATTGTTATATACTTCTGTAATGATTACTTCCTATTAGAATACATGGGTGTTTGTCCAAGGATGTGTCTAATACTTTAAGTCAATTAGGTGAGTTTTTTAAGCAATTATATTGCAAGACACTTAAAATTGAAGAGCTTGATAAAATGGAAAAGACATAGCTTTGATTCTATGTAAGCTTGAACTAGTATTCCCCCCAGAAATTTTTAATGTTATCGTGCATTTGACAATTCATGTATCATATGAAGCAAAACTTTGTGGACCAGTTCAATTTTGATGGATGTTTCCCATTGAAAGGTAATTTATATCAACTTCTAATTTTTTTCTTAACTTATTAATTGGTAACAATTGTTAATGCTTTATATTTCGTTTAGGTTTTCATGTTCACTCAAGTGATATGTACATAATAGAGCTCAACCTAAAGGATCTATTGCAGAGGCTTATATAAAAAATGAATGCTGACATTTTGTTCGACATACATAAATGACGTCGAGACAAGATTTAATAAACCATAATGTAACTTTGATTTTGATCAAGATGGTGGCTTGTCAATTTTCTCTCAAAATTTAAGCCAATTGGTGTTGGAAAATATGTGGAGTTAACTAAGGACGAATACAAAACTACCCATTAGTATATTTTGAACAATTGCAAAGAAGTAAATATATATATATGGAGTATTATATTACTTTTAATTCAAAATTTGATATTTAAATTTTTTTATTCAATCTAAATTCTTGATCTTTGCTAACTTTTTTAAATAAAGAACAAAAGGATTCAATTCAAACCAAAGAGATTGTTAATATTAGAGAAAGACATAAGCTTAAGTTCTTATCTTGGTTTAGGAATCAAGTTATTTGTTGATGAAATATTATGAACTTATGATAATTTGTATATCAAATTGACTTCTAATTTCTTTTTCTCCCACAGATGATACATTTACATAATCGTAGTATGCAAGAGGCAACAATAACATTATATTCTTTGGCATGTGGGCTTCATATATGTAGAAAATGTACACAAGTTGCATTATTAATGGGGTTAGATTTCACATACAAGATCGAAAGAGTCGAGTTAAAGTCAAAATTATGTGGTTTTCATTAAAGGATGTCATGATGACAATTTTATTGACTTTTGTAGTGTCATCTCTGAAATAATAGAGTTATATTGCATCAAGGATAAAAAGATTGTTCTATTTAAATACAAATAGTTTAATCTTGTGACATGAAGATGAATGGGAATATTACTAGCATCAATGTTAGTAAAACATAGTATAATAATGGCCTTTTTGTCCTTGCAATTCAAGTGAAGAAAGTTTTCTACCTCAATAATACCGTATTGGGCAGCAATTGGAAGGTTGTTCAAACAGTTTCAACACCGAAGTCTCTTCGATTTTTATGAAAGGGATAATGGTATAATAAGCGAGGATGATGGTGAAGTATATCAAAGGATTAAATTGGACTTGAATAATGAAGCCATTCAAATAGAAGATACAGATATACATATCTTTATTATATAGGAGAGATGTTGATCCCAATATAGTAGAAGTGGATGAAGTACAAACCAATTTTATTGCCGAAAAAGATGAAGAATATATTAAGGGTGAATTATATGACAATGATGATACTTTGGCTGAATATAATAATGATGAAGAGTTGAATCATAATGTAATTAATGATGAAGATTTTGAAGATGTTGATGGTGATGATTGAAGGGAAAATTTTGTTGTTTATATGATATTATTGTTTATATTATTTGAAAACTAAGAAGCCACCACTTAAATTAACTTATGATTATAGTTAATTAACTAACTTGGGATTGGTGAAAACAATCAATTGAAATTTACTCAACTCCTCCAACTAAACTACGTCAAATAATCCTCCATCTACTTCTCATTCCAGTAATTAGAATAACAAGTGATAAAATTAATTTTTTTTAATTTTCCTATACTTAAATAATCTGATTTAAGATGTGAAGGGATATAACTTTCTTTAAATTCAACATCCTGTAACTAAAGTGATGTGTGGTGCACCAAATATTTTTAAAGAGATCTTAAAGCAAGTGAAGTGATGAAAAGTTATGATTATGGGAATATCAAATGCTTCGAAATGATAAAATTCTAAATTTGACAAGTTCTTTATATTGTTTTTCTAATTAGGTTTATTTTATATTGGAAATTCATTCAAAAATCATTTAATAATATCATTATAGATATTCAATATAATGGCACCTAGTAGAAATAAGGAAAAGAAGGTGGCAACTAGCGAAGATTTTCCTCCCGTACAACAACCAGATCAACTACAACAATCGACTTTATCCGTTAATGAAGCCAGTCAGCAACATTGTCTATCTACCTCAACTACCGGTGAGGATCTTCAGGTTTGTTACTCTTGACCACCTATGATTTCACTTATCTTCAAATATATATTTACATGTTTAATGCATTTTTTCTTATCATTATTCTCTTATTGTTAGGAATTAGAATACTACTATTAGGAAAAGTGGTAGAGGTATCACTAAAGGTTCTGAGTTGCAACACAATGAACAGCAAGTTGCCTGTGCATATTGACCCCTCACAAGGTCCTCCTGTTGACAAGGTCCAGTCAGCAAAATTATCCAATGAGTTAAGGGTCGTTGTCAGGACTGAATTGTCTTGCTTTAAGCCAAGCAATTGAAGGAAGACAACTTACTTTAAATTGCTCATGACAAAGTTTCAGTAATTTTTCAATCTATTTAATTATATGCATTTTTTATTAATATATAAACACTATTTTAACTTTTACTTGTTGTTCATAGATAAAACTCAATGTCATCAATATCGAGAACCCTAAAGTTTCAAGTTATGTCAATTCACTGTTGAAACGAAAGGTGAAGGATCATCGTTATCAACTACATAAATACTAAAAATCTTTTCCTTCAAATAAGGAGGCATGGAGACATGTTTCCAATGGATGACTCTAGAAAAATAAAGTGAAATGTGTGATTATTAGGCCTCTGCCAATGTTAAGGTTTGTCTTCTTTCTCTTCACATTTTCTTCAATTAATCTTGTGCTATATTTAACGACTATTTCTTTTTTGTATTTAGGAAAAATGTGAGAAAGCTAAGGTTAATAGAGAAAAAAATGAAAACTCCTCATAACCAAGGCTCTAAATCAGTTGTTATCATCCAAAAAGAATTTTGTACGTTCTTTGGTTAGAAACTATAATTATATCACTTAATACAATATTATTTAAAGTGTTTCAATTTTTGTTTTCATAAAATAGAGTGAAAACGAACTACATGGACAAGAGTATGATAAGATCTCACTCTACATGTGACCGATTATTTTTAAAAATTAAATAAAAAACATAGCTAAAAATATTTTTCGACAATTCAAAAATCATCACCAAAAGTTTTTAGCAGCGTTACTAAAATCGTCGCAAATAATATTTAGCTACGATTTGAGAATCGTGACAAATAATCTTTAAAAATCGTCACAAATAATCTTTACCTACGTTCTAAAAACCATCGCTAAAAATATATTTCTACGTAAAAATTATCATCATAATATATTATTAGCTACAGGTAAGTAACGTAAATAATAACTTAACTTTTATCCACAAATAATAACCATCGTGAATAGTCTTTTGCGATGATTGGTTTTAACATTGCCTATCTGTTTAGCAACATACCATAAATCAGACTGAAAATTAATTTTTGACAATATTCTGAAAACGTGGTCGATAATATTTTGCTACATAGATTATTCGATGATTTCTTTTATTGCTAAAATCTTTTGGCGATAACTTTTGTACTTTTATCGACAAAAATATTTGTTGTCAAATGTCCTTTTTGTTGTAGCGACATATGGTTGATGTCATACTTCTTAGGAATCAAGGTGAAGCAAATAGAAGATGTGATTTATATAACTTAAGAATGTTATACGAAGAAGGTGTTTAAGAACTTCAAGATGTTAGATAATAAGCTGGTTCACTAGTATAAAATATGAAATAAGGCTACCCAAATTTGTTGGATAAGAGAGTGATCTAAGTTTGTTCAAAAATATTGTTGAAAGTTTAAAGTGCTTTACTTGTACAAAGTCACATATATTATTTGCAGTTGTTGATATATAGAGATGTCGTCTGAAGTTCACTTGAAAACAACCAAAGCTATTAGTTAATATCTCAAAGTTACTATTTATTATGATATATTTACTCATCTTCTAAGGACTTTAATTTAAAAAGTTTTTATGATAATAATTTTTGTGGAGATCTTGGTGACAGAAAAAGTACTTATTAGTTTATTCCCTTTTAAAAAATAATTCAATCTTTTGGTGTTAAAAAAACAACTCATTATCACACTCTTTATGTGTAAATTGTAGTATATTGGAGCTACTTCTTGTATTTGTCTTGCTTTCTAGTCTAGAAGATTGTTAAAAGAGTTTTATTTAGAGTAAAGCAATAAAGATCATGATTGAAAATATATCTGCTTAACCTTCTGCTAATAATCCAATGTTTCATAATAAGAGCAAGTATATTGACACAAGGTTTTAATTTATATGAGAATGCATTGGTAAGAAGTAAACTAAGTTGGAGTTTGTTATGTCTCTTTGATCAAGTTGTTTGTATTTTTTCTATTCCCTCAAGTTTATTATTTTTCAAAATAATAGTAAAAATAATTAGGCATACTTAGCATTGCTTAAGTCATGACATGCACGTGTATTACGAGAATATATTGTAATTATGTATAATATGTTTACCATTTATAGATAGGAATCTTGACCATACTTAGATAATTTCCATTACGTGTAAATTGCAGATATGTAGCCTAGAATTAGGAATAGATGACTCACTGTAACCTTATAAAAGGAATCTGATTGATAGCTAACAATATACATGAACTCATATTCAGAAAAGGACTCTTGCCTTCCTTTACTTTACATGGTATCAAAGAAACAATCTTGGTGCCCTTGACTATCACAGCCGTTCCACCTATTCATCCACGATGACAGAAACGTCCAAAGCTACTAGTATGGATCCATCTCATCCATATTACGTGCATCACTCTGATCAACTGGGACATCTGCTTGTTCCCACGAAATTAAACGGAACGAATTATCAATCATGGAGTAAAGCTATGATCCATGCCCTCACTGCCAAGAATAAAATCAGCTTCATCGATGGAACCATCGAACCGTCATCTCAAGATGAAAATCCATCAAAATACGCTTTATGGAATCAGTGCAATAACATGATTCTATCATGACTCACTCATTCAGTTGAGCCAGATTTAGTAGACGGCGTAGTACATGCCAAAACTGCTCAACAAGTGTGGGAAGATCTTCGTGACCAGTTTTCCCAAAAGAATGCGCCAGTAATATTCCAAATCTAGAAGTCTATGGCGACCTTCTCCCAAGGCAATATGTTAGTAGCTGCATACTACGTAAAAATCAAAGCTTTCTGGGCTGAGTTGGAAACATATCGTGCACCACCAATGTGCAATCAGTCGAAGCAGCATCTTGTTGAAAAGGAGAAAAACAAACTTATGCAATTTTTGATGGGATTAAACGAAAATTTTAAGACAGTCAAATCTAATATACTGATGATGATACCGTTGCCCAACGTCCGTCAAGCTTATTCCCTCGTTATTCAAGAAGAAACTCAGTCTCAGATGTCATCAAACTCAACAGACAATTTTTCCATTGCTGCTGCAATTCCAGGTAAACAACAATCATCGAAATCCACCAAGGAAAAATCCTGTGATCGTTGCAATCGTATTGGTCATACAATTGAGGAGTGTAGATTTCTCAAATTTCACTGCACCTTTTACGACAAGAAAGGTCACACAGAAGATAGATGTCGGATCAAGAATGGGAATTTTCGTCCCACACAGTTTTCACAGTCCCGAGGGCAGCGTGGATACGGACGAGGTAATACCCCAGCAGCTAATGCAGCAGAAGGATCTCATCAACCAAGTGAGATAGCCAGTAATTCCTCAAATCCCTTACAAGGATTTACCCCTGTGCAGTTACAACAGTTAGCCAGCACTTTATCAGCCCTGAATCAAAACAATTCTTCCTCCGATAATGGTGATGCTTATGTGAATGTAGCAGGTCTGTTTGCGCCACCTAATATTTCCATTAATTCTTGCTCCAGTCGATCCTGGATTCTGGACAGTGGAGCCACTAACCATATTACTTCTGATTT
>JAOQML010000004.1:29013056-29027252 GCA_027568935.1 Erythroxylum urbanii
TAACTCTTTATATGCACAATACTCACTATTCACAACTGCATGAGCATGAGATGTGGTAATTTACCACACCTGAACCCATTTCTTTGGTCCGACCCGTTCTCTGGAAACGGGATGTTACATAACTAAAAAGATTTTTCGACGATTCTAAAATTGTCACTAAAAGCTTTTGGCTACATTATTAAAATTGTCACAAATAACCTTTAAAAATCATCGCAAAATAATGTTTACCTACGTTTTAAAAACTGTTGCTAAAAATATTTTGCTATGTAAAAATTATCATCGCAATATATTATTAGCTACAGGTAAGTAATGTAGCTAATAACTTAACTTTTGGTCACAAATAATAAACGTCGTGAATAGTCTTTTATGATGATTGGTTTTAACCTGGCCTATATCTTTTAACAACGTACCATAAATTAAAGCGGAAAATAATTTGTGATGATTTTCTGAAAATGTCGTCGATTTTTTTCGTTGCTAGAAATAATTTGCAATGAAATGTTTGACAATTTTTTTCGTTGCTAAAAATTTTGGCTACGATTTTTGTATTTTTACTGACAAAAATATTCGTCGCCATAATGACATCATTACATATTTTGAAGAAGAAGAATCACAAGTATTGAATTAAAGTTGTTTGGTAGGTAATTTAAAAGAGTAAACACCTCTTGATGGTGCAACAACATTGGTCCACCAAGATTGTGCAATGAAAAAAGTCGTCCTCTTTTATTTTTCTTGTTTGGTTGACTTGTAATTGCTTATTAGGTGTTTGGCATCCCATAAAAATGCTAAATACCCCAAATCCATTGCTAGTATATTCACAAATTTTCCATAAAAGTGTATGTTATGGTCTACATTCTTTCCTCTTCTGTTCCAAGTCTTCTTAAAGAAATTTGATTTAGAAAGGACTAAATACCAACACCTTTATCTTTACATTCTGACTATATGCCTTGTAGTATTAGCATTTGAATCCACAGATAAAAACTTTCAATGCATTGAACTACTGAGCTATTTCTATAGGATGATTTCTGATATTGAGGTAAAGATTAATTAAGAAATTATATCACAAAAAGAATAATTTAAGTACCTGAGGTCTATCATCATCCAAAGCAATGAAGAAAACGATGAAGATATAGTTCACCGTATTAGATTAGGGTGGCTTTAATAGAGAAATATATTAAGAATTTTATGTGACAAGAAGATATTATTCAAGCTCAAAGGTAAATTCTATCATTTAACGATTAGGTTGGCCATGCTTTATGGGGCAGAGTGTTAGCATATAAAATAAGTTCAAAGTCATAAGTTAATGGTAGCAGAGATGAGGATGCTCCATTAGATATATAACCTTATTAAAATAGATAAAGTTTTAAATATATTGGTATGAGACAAATTAAAGGTGCCTAGTATTAATGAAAAATTAAGAGAGACGAGACTTAGGTAATTCAAACATGTTAAAAGAAGACACATTGACGCTCCAGTAAAAATATGTGAGAAAATAGTACTTAAAGACTATATGAGGAAAAAATGAAAGCCTGAGAAACACTGGGAGGAAGAAATCAAGAATGATCTACTAGAACCTACCAAGGACATGACTCTTAATAGAAAAGTTTAATGTACTAAGATACGGATAAAGGATTTCAGATAGAGAGGTCTTTTTCGTTCTCTTTAGTCTTTTAAACATTTTTCTTCAAGTATTTTATTTTATAGTTAGCCTTAATATTTTGATTACGTAGTACTTTCATCCCAATTATTTAGCCTGAGCAGTTTCTTACTTAGTCTAATTACTTTCTTGTAATGGTTGATTTGATCTATTTTTATACTCGTCTTTTTTCTGGTTAGTGTATTTATTTATTTATTTTATCTTTTATTTTTGAATCTTTTCCATGCTCTATATGTATTGTATTATGTTTACATGTGAGCCTACTATAGAAAACAGTCTTTCTACTGGATAGAAGTAAGGTTGCATATTATTAGATCTTTCCAAACTTTCACATTTCAACAACATGTTATTAGGTGTTATTCTCGTTGTTATTGTAACTATCTACCTTATGATTAGTTATACGAGCCTTAGTTACGCGCTCAGGGTCAAACGTGAAAATAAATAAATGAAAAAAAACACAAAAAATACTTGTTTTACTTTTCATAACTTCAAACGATCTTTTCGATACTAAAATTTCTAGATTTTCTCAATGACCTTTATAAAAGTTGATTAACCAGATGTCGTTAACGTCTTTCTATGACTTTCTTTAATGCGTGAACCTTTTATTAAGTTAGTGAATTTGAACATTCATGACGTATTTACGGAAAAGCAAGAGACTTTAGCATATATATAACAAACATATCAAGTTTCTCCATCACAGGTCTAATGCATATCTAGCCTATATTGATTAAAGTCTATTTTCTTCGCTAAACTTCAACCTATTAACTAAAATCTTTTATTGGACTATTTTATTATCTTTTAACCGGATCAAATTCGATTAGCTAAATTGGAAATTTATTAAAACCATAAAATTGTAATTGATTGTTGTCCAACATTTAGAAAATTACTAACATTCGCCCTTTAGGACAATAATTAACTACAATAGGATGAACAAGAGCCCATATTGCTAAAACATTCCGTGCCTTTTACCTAAAGAACCACTAAATTAGTTGCATATGATAGAACTTCCCAGTGTCATAGATAAATCATAGCAACACTAACCCTGCAAAGTTTGAAGATTCCAAGTAAAATAGACCTCATGATCTGAAAGGTCTAGGACCAAGAATCAAAACATAAGAATATGATATAAAAGTTGAAACAAAAACGCCAAATGCAAGACTATGTTGGTCAATTAATCCTTACAAAGCCCAAAAAAGCACAAATATGTAGCTACTGTTTCCATATGCAAGAACACCACAAGTGGACCATAAAATAAGCAGTAACTACGGGAAGAAACATAGAATTAGCATTTGCAAGAACGATACAGCTGAGAATTAGCATTTCAGCGCTTTCCACCTCCTCCACCAAGTTTAGGACCCTTTGATGCACCACCCTTGCCAACATTACCTTTGACTTGTGTCTTTTGAGTCTTGGACATGACTTCAGCCTTCTTTGCTTTCTTTTCATCCTTCGTCTTCTTGATCCTTTCCTTGATTTCTCTGCATATACATCAAGTAATCAGCAAAAAGTTGCATGCATGAGTGGCCCAGCCAAAGGCCATCATGAAGTTGTGAGGCAAATTATCAAATTAATGTCAAACGGATATTATGCGTGAAGAGAGATTGAGTACCGAAGAGCAGCTTCCCTGGCGGCATCACGAACTTCTGGCTTCTCTGTTCTCCTCTTCTGGATAACCTCCAAAGTGGCACCGACTATCGACCTGGAGTATGGCTTCTTGGTGGCACGTCTTCTCTTTTTTACTGCCTCTTGGGCAATATCCTATGCAAGTCAAGATAACACCACATCTAATTGCAATTTCAAGCAAACCAAAAGAAATGCTCTCAAAAAGGAAACAACCAAATTGGCAGGTCCAAAATCTAACACCATCCAAGATCCTAAGTAAGAAATAGATACCTTGCAAACGTCTTAACCAATATTCAAAACCCCTACTGTATGTCCCCATTTGCATGACTATCTAGCTCCAGGTACTAAATTCATTTGAAGTGACATAGAAAATGCTTTGATGTGCTTATAAATATAAAACTCATTACCTTCTTATGTTGCTTCCTGTACATGGCTGTCCATGTAAGCTTGGAAGGCTTCAACCTGTTGTGGAAGTACCTCTTGCATTTTGAATTGGCAAACAGGAAAACCTGCGCAAAACAGGCCACGGCACAATAAAGACTCAAAAATTAACACAATGCCAGATACATTGATGACCCAATAAGCAGATTAAACATTAAAAAACGCTAACTTTGCAATAACCTGAGAATCAGAACGAATAAATCTGATGCCTTTCCCGGGATAAATCTTGGCCCCACTGAAACGACAAAGCTCCGTCCTGATACAACATTGAAAACCCAAACCATTAAAACCTAAATCCCATAAGAAAATGAACGCGACGATGTGGCATTGCAGAGACAAACATTAACTCAAAAGACTGTGACTTTAACTGAAGAATTACGATTAGATAAGAGATAGGGAAACTACTTGAGAACCATGGCTGCGTGCTGTTTCGCGCTGTTGCTGGTGCCACTAGTTAAACCCTAGATGGCAGTGCTGCTTATATAACATCTTCAGTAATTTCCGCCATATTTGGGTGAAATCACGAACATGCCACTGCAGATTACCGGGCTATGGAGCTATGTAATGAAGATAGCCCAGCTAAGACATCTCTCAAAAGCCCAATGTACTTAGAGAATTATTAATTGATGTCGGGCCTGTGTCACTGTACCCAACAAAAAGATTGGGGTGTTTAATTTTTCATAGTTATAATCATAAATTGAAATGTTTAGATTTAAGATTATGTAGCGAATCTGATACTGAAATAAAACCAGATAAAATGATTTACTTCTGATACTGATAGTGAAGGGAATCTCTGGCTCCTCTAATACTGGAAATTTCGAGGTTCGAGAATCGAGATTCTTTTTTTATATGTATAATCAGATAATCTACAGTCAAAAACAAGCTTAAGAGAAGAGACGGATCATCCAGACCCGAATCCGTCACCAGTTTCGGAGACAACGGAAAATAGAGCAGTGCAAGACGAAGTAATTATTTCCATCTAAAACTTGAGCTGCACAATCCGTTGAAGTTGGAAGTTTCAAGAAGAATGGATGAGAAGAAGCAAGTGGTTGTGAAGGAGGAGAGGGATGAGGAGGAAGAGGTGGCTGGGAGCTGCGAGAGTGGAGACTACACGTCGGAGGACGAAGGAACGGAAGATTACCGGCGAGGAGGATACCACGCCGTTCGATTCGGCGACACGTTCAGAAATGGCCGATATGTTGTTCAGAGTAAACTTGGTTGGGGACATTTCTCTACCGTTTGGCTTGCTTGGGACACTCACAAATCGGTACTCGATTCTCTTTTCGTTTACGCTTACTACTCTTGTTTCGAATTCTTCACTTTACATTTTTGAGGGGGTTTTGTTCTTAGTAGGCTGCATTAGTTTAGTCTTCATTCATTAACTTAATTTTGTAACATAACCTATCTAGGTTTATCTATAAAGATTGCATGTTGAAATTCTGATAGCCTATCTCAGATGATTTTACTTTTTGTTAATTTGTGTTAAAGGTCTCTTCTTCTTTCATTTGGTTGGAAAAGAAGCCGTTGACATGCCGTCGTGACAGATTTGGGATTGTAATACTTCCATTCTCTTTGTTGAGGAAATGTGCTAACAGAAAATCAAGTAATTATAGTATTCAGTTTTTCTTTAAATTCTCTTTGTTCAAGGAAGTGGGTTGGACTGAATTGATTGAGTATTTTATCTTCCTCATCTGGGAACTGAAAAGGAAAACAGAGAAAGAGGACGCGGCTGAAATTAATTGCATCCTTCAGTACATAATGATATAGAAGAATGGTTAAATGGACAAGTTGGAAGATTTGTTTTTCTTTATCTTCCTAAAAGATGGGAAGATTGACCAACTTGTTCTTTGCTTGCCGAGAGCATTTCAGGAATGGAAACCAGAGGACTATAATGTGCATGTCCATTTTGAATCTTTATTGAACTTTTGGAGCTGGCAACAAGGATTGCCATTTGGCTTTAGGAACTTGTCAGCAAAGGATTACAGTGGTTATATTGGATAACGACACTAAGATGCTAGCACTATAAGCTCTTGCTTCGGGTGTATGATAATTTTCCTTTGTCCAAAAAGAAGGAAACATATTCGAATGAAAAAAAGAAGGATGTTTAAAGTTTTCATTTCATTATTACTAGCAAAGGAGCTTTTGCTGCTGAGTTTGAAGTTGTTTTTCTTAAAAGGAAAGTGTCACAAATAGATTTTATGCTAGATAAGACTCTCCTTCTATAAGCACCATTCAAATGTTATTATCTGGGCAATTTTCTGGATTGGTTTGAATTGGCAGAATTGAATAAATATGGTAAACAATCCATGTTGAGTATCTGCAGTAAGAAGATCCCCTTTGTTTTCTGTTATGATGGCTTCGATGATAATTTTGCTTTCTCTAGATGTTCTTTCATTCTGAATCCCAACTTTCGTCGCTTTGTGCACATAGAATGCTAAATTCCTTTCATATGGCCATGTTCCTGATTTTCTTTAAACTAATTGGAGAATTAGATTTTTAGCTGGTATTGTAGTTTTGGTAACTTTGTTCTTAGATATTTTATCTATTCTTTGACACTGTGTTTTCATTTGCCTAAAATTTGCAGCAATATGTAGCATTGAAGGTACAAAAAAGTGCTCAGCACTATACTGAGGCTGCAATGGATGAGATAACTATCTTACAACAGATAGCAGAAGGAGACCCTGAGGATAAAAAATGTGTGGTAAAGCTTTTAGATCATTTTAAACATTCAGGTCCTAATGGGCAGCACGTTTGCATGGTTTTTGAGTACTTAGGGGACAATCTTCTAACCCTCATCAAGTACTCGAATTATTGTGGAATGCCTATTCATAAGGTTAAAGAGATCTGTTTCCACATCTTAGTGGGTTTGGATTATTTACACAGACAGCTTTCAATCATACATACAGATTTGAAGCCAGAGAATATATTGCTGTTATCAATGATAGATCCATCAAAAGATCCGAGAAGATATGGTACTCCCCTAATTCTTCCCAACAGTAAGGACAAGAGTGCATTGGAGTCTGGGATTACAAAATTAAATGGAGACTTAACTAGAAATCAGAAGAAAAAGATTCGAAGAAAGGCTAAACGAGCTGCTCAAGGGTGTGTGGGGAAGGATATATCTGTGGAAGATGATGCTGATCAGGAATCATCTGCTGCAGAAGAGTCTCTTGCAAATAAAAAAATAAATGCTGCTTCTGGTGACAACATTCATTCTAGTTCTGATAATATAAGTAGATTATCTGATGCTGATGGAGGAAAGGGACCTGGGTTGGGAACTTGGGCTAACAAGAGGGGAAGTTGCTCATCTAGGCGGAGACTTTTGGCCTCAGTTGATCTTAAATGCAAATTGGTGGACTATGGGAATGCATGTTGGACATACAAACAATTTACGAATGATATTCAGACAAGACATTATCGGTGTCCAGAGGTGATCCTTGGGTCTAAGTATTCTACATCTGCAGATCTTTGGTCCTTTGCATGCATTTGTTTTGAGCTAGCAACTGGTGATGTGCTTTTTGACCCTCACAGTGGTGACAATTTTGATAGGGATGAGGTGAGCATTTGTGGTGGTAGCCTTTGTGCTAATTACAACTGCTAGATTGTTTTCCATTGCATGTTAAATATTAACCACTGAAATATTTTCACATGCATGAATCCTCATTTGATTTTCATTAACACATGGAACCATCTATCTTTCATCGATAGTTTTCTTTCCCCGTTGATATGCTCTAATATTATTTCAGAAAGAATTGAAAAACCTAAAATGAATGAATTCTATTTATTCCTTTACAAGAAAATATGGGTGGCAAAATCTCTTGCTGCCACGGAGAGCGAGGGAGGGAGGGAGGGAGAGAGAGGGTTTATCTGGTTTAGTCAAACTGATATTTTAGTGGGTAATTGAGTGGAAGTCATTGCCAAGGAAAGAACTTAACAAGTGATTTGATCTGCTTGCAAGCCTTTCCCCAACTACCCTTTAGCTGTAAGTCTGGCTAGAAGACCGGGGTTACAATCTAGTGAAAGCATGAGTTTGGAAATTTTCATAAATTGAAGATGCAGCGATATTTTTCAGGATAAGCTTATAAATGGGGAGAAGTTTACCTGGCCAAAATTAGAGTTTTTTGTCAAAGTTATGATCTGCAAATTGGTTCTAACAGATCCAAAATGCAAAAGCTGTTGACTTTTACATCATGCAATTGGTCACAGCCCCTGTTAGGTGTATTCATGCAACTTTATATCTAATATGTTGTACTGCCCACTTTGCATGAGGAACGTTCTTGTTACCTTCCACAGAACTTGTCTTATTCTATTATCTGTCACCTTTTGTTGTTCTGAATGCTAGTATTGTCTTGAGGACTTGGAACTTTTACCTGAAGGAAACAGTGTGATTGCTTACATGTTGGAATGGTGACATTTGTTTTGAGCAAATCATCCCAATATTGGTTGTCTGTGGTTCATTTTCATGGTGAGACATAAAATTCCCATGCTAATAGGTACCGTTTCTTTTGAGTCAGAGTTATTGGTATAAATATTCTTCTTGAATGATCAATGTTTAGATCTTATTGTCAGACTTCATTTGATATAATGCTGTTCTTTCGAATCTCCAAAGCTTTTAAAATGATTGTTCTGTGGGGTTGCTTGTTCGGTATATGTCTTTTCTGAGTGTTGCAGACATGTGAGCATATTGAATTGTTTGGTTTATCAGGCTATTTGTTTGCGCATCTATGTGATTACTGATATGGAGCTTCTTTGATTCTTTTCAAAAAATATTTCAGAATTACAGGCTTCTCTTGTGTGTTTCAGGACCACTTGGCTCTGATGATGGAGCTTCTTGGTATGATGCCTCGCAAGGTGAGATACAACCCATCTATTCTATATAATCTATATCATAGGCAAGTTGAAGCTATCTTATGTGGAATATATTGGAAATTATTCAGATTGCATTAGGTGGCCGTTATTCCCGAGACTTCTTTAACAGATACGGTGATCTGAGGCACATTCGTAGGTTGCGTTTCTGGCCATTGAACAAGGTTCTAATTGAGAAGTATGAATTTAGTGAGAGAGATGCAAATGACGTGATTGACTTCTTGGTTCCAATTCTTGATTTCGTCCCTGAGAAGAGGCCAACTGCAGCTCAGTGCCTCCTCCATCCATGGATCAATGCGGGTTGCCATCTTTTGGAACCATCTGCACCATCTATGCAAAACACTGATGTAGTAAGTCCAAATGATAAAAAGGAGGAGAAGAATGAGAAGGAGACATTGGAGATTGGTATGGCGAACGTTGCCATCAGTGCAGATGCTAAAGCAATTAAAGATAGTTCATTCTATGTGGACTAGCAATTTACCCATTTCCTCTACCGTCCATATGAAAATTCTCTGCACGAGTTGGTAAAATTCGTGTGAGGCATGACATGCTTCCCCAAAGTCTATTCGATTGGGGTTTTTTAATATCTGAATTGTTACGAGGCAGGAGTACAGACCTGGGGAATGACAAACGTTGTAGTGCTTTGGGTGGAGCATTTGCCTAAACAGAATGGTTTGCCAAGAGTGTAAGAGAATTTACCTTGATGATAATTACTAGAGGCGTTCCGTTGCCCCGTGCAGAAAGGTCAAATGAAGCGGCTCTTAGTTGTTTCCACACGCAACGTTCTTTACAAGAGTGATTCATGTAACGTCCACAACACTGGACTCCACTGGACATTTTTAATACATTAACACCCCCAGAAAGATTGGTCTGTAGATAGCTTCTCTGCCCAAAATAGTTAACCGCTGTTTACCGTTGTATTCTCCTTTTCTAACCAAAACTTGAGTTGAGATTAACGGTTTTAAATTTTTAAGAATCGTTCACCATGTTCCGCTAGTGCGCCCATAGGATATCGGTGTTTCATTCCCAGTTGGTGTTGGGATTCGAACTGATGGCCTGATGGAATACTTCAAGTTTTGATATTACTTTATTAACTAAAACTCGAGTTGATGTTAACGGTCTCAAATTCTTAAGAATTGTCTTTACCAAGTTCCTAACCTTTCAATTGGCAAGAAAGCCAATTAGATGAAGAGGGGTCCATATGACCTTTATAATCTATGGATGTTAAAAGTTATTAGACGTTTTTACCTTCTTCATCTTTTTTTTCCCCCTCTTCTTGCAATTTAGTCTTTATTGATTGAAATCCATAAAAGAAAGGAGAAAATAAGGAAAATTTAAACCAATATTTCAATTTTATAAAATCGATTTTGTAAAAGTTGAAAATTTGACCATTATCTGATTGGACCTGGAGAAAAGTATAAAAATAAAACGATTAGGTGATGAACATAATTAAAAATAATAATAAATTGTTATTTAAAACATTTTAATAATTATAATTATTATTTTTATTAAAGATTCGAAGAACAGTATAAAGTTCCGAACAGTCGTACTCTTGGCATCGTTGACACGAGAATCCTATTTTCATTTGGACTGGGTACTCCCACAGATTGCCTCCTAACAGTCAAAGCAACGGAACCAGAATCCAAAGCCGAAGTTACGCATTTAAGATAGATACAGAAATAGAATGGCCACAAATATCTGTTTTTGTAGCAGGGGACAAGGTCGAAATCATGCCTTTTTTATATGTCGTGTACTAAATGGCCTTATAATTTTTATCTTAGAGAACAGTGTCGAATACGAGTTGTGTCCAAAGCTCTATAGTTAGTTTTCACTTCACGCAGCCAACGTTCTTGGACAAGTCAAAGGTAAGTTGTGCTTATTTACAACAAATTTGGATGCTAACAACAAAGTAAAATTCCTCATCTCTTGGTTCAAGAACGTCATGTGGATATTTTGGGTAGACGTTATGATTAATAAGCATTCAATACATCAGTTGCATGAAATTTTGTGCAACCATGAAAGTGATAAGATGGATGGTGCTATTAGCCAGGAGCTAAAACAGCCGCGCTCTCGGCAAACTGATCTAGAATTTATATATTACTCTAGGTCAACCAGTTGCTGTCACACCTTCACTGCATTTTCATCTATTTCATTTTTTCCTTCATGCTTTATCTGTATACTGTTGCAGTGCCAACGATCATTGACTGCTGCAAAATCCCAAGAATCCCATAAATTCATGATTGTGTATCATTACTATGCTGCTTTTTATCCCAACAACTCCTGCAGAAAGCAAAAAATAGGAAAACATGGTCAGTGTACGCAAGTGATCACGGAAGTACGCAACTCTTTTTGTTCCTTCTTGGGAAAGAAGTTTACCCATTGTAATTGCACTAACAAAGATGACACCAGCGAGAATAAATACAATAAGTGAAGCTCTTCCCAGAAGTGTAATAATCTTTCTCACCAGAAATTGTCCCCAGAAACCAGCTAAAAATGACACTGACATTAGGTAAAGTGCTGCAAGAATATCCATATCCACAGATCAACATCTGCTACTTACTCCATATTGAGGGCGTATTAATTGGAGAGATTTAAAAAAAAAATGGTTTACAGCTATACCATATGGTATGGGAAACCTGTGCAGCAAATGGAACTCCACCACAGACAAAGAAGATGAGAACATCATAACAAATGTTGCTGTAGCACTGGCTACCTGGAGTTGAACAGTACAAACATTTCATTCGTCTGTGAGAAGATATGTTTTTCCTTGGCTAAGAGAAAATGAATTTGAGGGTTTTTCTTTGTCATAATCATACCTGAGGGATGACTCCAATCTCAAGTAGAAGAGGACCCAATATGAAACCTCCACCAGATCCAAGTAGGCCACCAATCGTTCCTCCTACAATACCACAAAGTGCACAGAATCCAATGCTCATTGGAGTCCAGTCAATGGAAGCCTCACAAATGGATTCTGTGTTCCCTGTGCTAATCCTCCTTTTGCTGTCTTTGTATAATTTGACTGCTTCATATCCAAACACCGCAAGTGCTATCGGTAGCTGTAAGAGACAAATGATATTAGGACAACAATTTGTAAGCTTGAGATTGACTATATACAAAGAAAGAGCCCGCTGATACAACGCCTGGCACCTGTAAGGAGTAAAGGATCCAGAACCATGTGCTGCAAACTGCCACATAGTTCTGCAAACCAAACAGAGGAAGTTATTATGGATGAGTAACTTGTTCAAAGCCATTAGCAAATGGGAGAGGGACCATAAGAACTTGCCTTGAAGATTTGGAGGAGAAGGAAAAAGACCCACACAATACAGAGGACCAAAAAACTCCTCCATTTGAGGTTGAAGAGCATTATTTGCTGAAAAATCAAAGGAAAAAGAGAAATCAGATACAAACACTGTTGTAACTGCAGAAGATTATACAAAAATAGAATTTTATTTTAGTCACCGTGGTTGATTTCTCTTCCTTAGGCATCAATGGCTCATAGTCTGTATTAATGGTTGCTGCATATCCCAACAAGTAGAATTATATGTAGTCCAAATTCACGTGGACACAAAAGGTAATGATATGCCAAACTTTAATCCAAATAGCATCTATGTGAGAATCATACAGTCACCGGAGGAATTGACCGAAGTTTCTTGTTGACGGGACATTTCTTTCTGCATAGTTTTAACATTGACGGTTCCGTATCAGTTATCGCTATACCATAGAACCAATTGTATATGTCAGGTAAATGAAACAGTAAACCATTACCTTGAGAATTGTCTCCTCCTTCCACATTTCAATACCCTTAAAGAAGGCCCTGGAAGAAGTTCCTGATCACAGAACCAGTTAAGAACAAGGATAGAGAGGACATTGTCGGGATGAAAACAACAATTACAAGGAAAGAGGAGGCTGACATAGTACCCAAAAAGAGAATAATGATGAGGACAGTGATTAGCCAGTAGGGGAATACGACACTCATAGCAACACCAATAGTGATGCCAAGCATTAACATGGGCTGGAACAGAAGAGCCAAGTCATAGTCTATGATGGGCACTTCCTTTGTTGGATGGGGCACTCTTATATTGTACCATACCGATGCTACTGACGCCCCCATTATCATGCCTGCATCAACCCAATGCATTCATTGTCAACTCATGTTTTAGAACTCCATACTAAGCAACTTCACATGAAGTCGATCTTAATTTGGACGCTATCTCCTAACATATATAACCAAACATTTCAATAACCGAGTAAAACAATTACACCCCAGTACTGTAATCATTGAAACCATGTCTAAAATCAGTAGAAAAGAAAAAAAAGAAGCAGGATAATTCAATCAGAAGATCCCCTTTTCATTGACAGGCGTACAACTGATAATTATTGCCATATTGACGTTCTCCTATTTTATAAACATCTAACAGATTGGAAGAAGCGTCGGATAAAGGAAACAGAAAAAGAGTGACGAAACCAAATAGCAAAGATAATGAAGGACTGCAAATTACATTTGGAGAGAGCAGCAGCAGACTTGGTATCAAATCCAACAATCAAAGTGAGCATAGGAACGAAAATGCCTCCGCCTCCAACACCACCAACTGTTCCACATGCTGATCCCAGAAATCCTATCACTGTCGCCAACACTACTCTCCAACCAAACACCAATTTCTGCAACACCAAAGACAACATCAAGATTCTTCCTTTTCATGAGTAAACTAAAAAGAAAGAAAAAAATAAAATTAACGGAACAAGTTAAGTTAAGCCATTGAAAAACAAAACCAAACATGAGAGAGAACAAGGGACGTACAGGCCAGACTCTTTCAGTGATGGACACACGGAAGGAGTTGAATGGTGAGGCTTCATGGTTGGGTTCTGCGAGGAAGAAAACGGAGAGAAGGGCCACAGAGAAACCACATAAGACATAAAAAACCAATCCTTTTGTTGTCATAACTGGCTACAGCTGTTTGACGCTAAAACAATGAGCAACCCAGAAACTGGCTAGAGCTCTCTCCCTCGGAAACCTTTTTCTCTTCCTCGTCTTGCACCAGCAGACTACGTTAGTAGCTAAAGGACGAATATAAGAAGACAACGTTAAACGAAGACAAAATCTTGAACAAGTAAAAAGAGAAGACAACAGTTTTATCGTTTTATGTTTTGGTTTACCAACCAAAGTTCTAACTTCGATGGTCAACTATGTAGCAGCACGTTCTATTACTTTTTTTCCGCACACGAGCTTTTTTTGGAGGGTCTTAATTGTAAGAAGTTACGTTTAACTCATTCACACAAGCTGACTAATCTTTATTTATATCGAGTCATTTAATAAAATGTTAGTCAAATAGTCCTTGTTCATTCTCAACATTCGAACTCAATAATAAACCCCTCGTACCAACTATATTTACTTCAACACGTTCAATTATTAATAAGAAAGAAATGGGATCCTCAAAAAATATAATTTACAATCTTCTTAGTTACAAGTATTATTCCTAACACCGAAGATGTTCTTATTTATATACATATATATATTAAACTGATTAAAAATTAAATCGGTATTAAATTATCTTAAGACTAATTAAGCACTAAATAAAATTAAAAATTTATATTATGATTAAAAAATATCAAAA
>JAOQML010000004.1:29043062-29062421 GCA_027568935.1 Erythroxylum urbanii
GATGGCAATTTTCTTTCACCTTGTGATTCTAGGCGATTGAGCCTTACTACCATTTGACTCATTTGATATTCCATGTTATGTTGGCTTGCTTTCATATCCTGCTGAAATTGCAAATTATTAGCAATAAGTTTGTTACAAGTTCTTCTAAAGATACACCTGAACTTGAAGAAGAAGCTCCTTGTGCTCCTTGTTGCCTTGGTTAAAATTCTGTTGGCCCTTGCGGCTGATTCTGGAAGTGATTTTGTTGTCGATTCCCTCCATAACTCAAGTTGGGGTGCTCCCTCCAACCTGGGTTATACGTCTGTGAGTATGGGTTGTATTGGTTCGGGAAGTTCCCTCCTGCAGCATTCACGTGCTTCATACTCCCTTCTTGCAAAGTTGGGCACTCCTCAGTTGGAAGACTTGTGTTTGAACATATTCCGCACGCTTTCACTTGTGCCTGTCCAATTACAATCTGTCTCACAAAAGATGTTAGTTCATCTAAACGATGTTCAATGGATGAAGTGCTTACCTCATTTACTCGTCGAACATCATTACGAGTGCTGAATTGTTGGGTGTTAGCGGCCATCTGCTCAAGTAATATCCTAGCTTCAATGGGAGTCTTCTAGCAAAGTGCCCCACCACTCACCGCATCAACCAAACTCCTCTCCATTGGTAGTAATCCTTCATAAAAATATTGGATGAGAAGTTGATCTAGTATGTTGTGATGTGGGCAACTGGCACATAACTTCTTAAATCGCTCCTAGTATTCATAAAGAGACTCCTCATTGTGTTGCTTAATACCGCATATCTCCTTTTGAATACTTACTATTTTTTAGGCCGAAAAATATTTTTCCAAAATCAATCTGTTCATTTCCAACCAAGTGCTCACACTTCCTGTAGGTAAATCAAATAGCCAATCTTTTGCTGCATCTTTAAGCGAAAACGGGAAAGCTCTCAACATGATCTGTTCGTCCGTCACCCCGTGAGGCTTCATGCTCAAACACACCACATCGAGTTCCTTAAGATGCTTATGTGCATCCTCACCTGCAAGGCCATGAAAGTTAGGCAATAAATGAACTAATCCAGATTTTAACTCAAAGGTAACATGTTTAGCTAAATTTGGAAATGTTATGCATAATGGTCTATGAGTTAAATCGGGTGCAGCCAATTCCCTTAAAGTTCTCGAATTTGCCATTGTGTCTTTAGATTCTGCTTCCAATTCGTTAACCAAAGTTGACCTCGCTTCCATACGCAATCTCCGCAGTGTTCTCTCGATCTCTGGATCAAGTTGCTCAATTTCTCTACGAAGAGACCTAGTCACTACCATGCACCAAAACTGATGGACAATTAAAAATTAAGAAGTAATAAAAAGAATGATTAAAAACAAATATATTCACAAAACACCAACTAAAATCAAATTCAAAAATTAAACTACCACAACAGCGCTTATCAAGTGCACTGCAAAATTTACCTGACTTTGCACACTAAAATTTGTAGTTAAGGTAAGTCGGGATCGAATCTACAGGGATTGTTCGGTTAATTTTTGTAATGAAATTAATTGATGTAAGGAAAGAAATTGGCGGGAGGGGTGTTCGGGTTTCAAATGATTTAGAAAAGTGAAGTAAAAGTAAACTGCCAAAAATAAATTAAAACAATTAATCGAAAATGCAAAAAGTGTTGACTATGAGTAAAGTCCAGTTCTAGGGTCAATCTCGTCTTAATCACAATCAAGCATATTCCTTCATTTTAAAGTCTTTACAATTCTTTTCAAACTATTGATATGAAACTAATAGAACGCTCTACAAATCTCGGTTTTCTCTCAGGTTGAATTTAATCAAGATACGATCATTAATTAAACCTAACTATCGAATAACCTAGGATACGATCTCTAGATTCAGTTTGGCAGTCACATTACGAACTAGAAAATGATCAATATAGGTAGTAACCTTACACGTTGGGTTATCAAACCTAAGTTATTTTGTTCCTAACAATTAACGATCGTTAGATGTTACTTCAAACATCAAAGTAACAATTACGGATTACAATTGATATTTTAGCAGTAGGTTCAAAATAAACAATAAAAATAACCTATTAAGATCATTTATCCTAAAACCATCCAAATCAATACCAATAACATAACAATCTAAAAAGAAATCACAACTTTAAAATGACAAAAATAGCTTAATTGTGACTCGACGTCGATATCTCCTTTGAACCGGTGTCAGGAACCTAGCCTTCCATATTTAATTTTATGCTATACGTATTTACCACCTCTTCCATATTTTTCCTTCTGCTTAGCTTCCACGCCTGCCTTGCTCCTTTGCTTTGCTTCTGCGTTCTTTGTATTTGCTGTGCCGCCACTGTCCCTACCAAAACATTTTAATTCTCTCCCACGTTCGTGCTTCGTTCCTGCCACCACTGCTGTCTCTGCCAAAGAAAAAAAAAACAAATTAATAACTCCCCCTTAAAACCCTGCAGCGTTATTTTTATAATGCACGAAAGCGTTGTCCAGCATTTTTTAAAAAAACGCTGCGTATGCTACGTTTAAATGCAACATACGCTGCGCAGCGTTAGCGCATGCGTTTGACGCATGCGTTGCTGCATGAAATGCAACATAGATTTTTTTTAACAATTGCTTTTCAATTTGTTTTAGAAAATCTATCTTTTTAGTCTTAAAAATATATCAATATATCCAACCTAATAGTCAACACAAATTGAACTCAAATTGAACATTTTATCTTAAAAATAGGATTGAAATCACATGTAAATACATAAGAAAATATAAGAAAATTCAATTCTATCACGAGGTGTGCTTAGGTTCGGTAAAAAGGGTTAGCTCAGACCTAGGTACATTGGTC
Organism: Erythroxylum urbanii; assembly: GCA_027568935.1. NCBI lineage: Eukaryota > Viridiplantae > Streptophyta > Magnoliopsida > Malpighiales > Erythroxylaceae > Erythroxylum > Erythroxylum urbanii. Next base: position 29,045,903 of record JAOQML010000004.1, read on the forward strand.
CATATGAGATTATTGAGAGAGTTAGACCATTGGCTTATAAGTTAGCCTTACTTTCTGAAATGGCTCAAATACATAATATGTTTCATGTGAGTATTCTTAAAAGATATCGGTTGGATCCTACTCATGTGATACCAACTCAAAAGATTGAGGTTTTGAATAATCTGATTTATGTTGAAGAACTAGTTAAGATAATTGGCTATCAGACTAAGCAATTGAGAAATTGAGTGATCCCATTGGTGAAAGTCCTTTGGAAAAATCATTCAAGTGAAGAAGCCACATGAGAAATGGAAGAGAACATGAAAAGACAGTACCCCTACCTATTTGATCATTCAGGTAAGAATTTCGAGGATGAAATTTCTTAAGGAGGAAGAGAATTGTAATATCCTATTTTTTGGTACATGCTTAAGGTTCAACCCTAAATCAAGCGTTGCATATACATGCATAACATTAGCATTCACACACAAATTGATATTTGTACACATTATAAGTAAGCATATGCACTCATTTAACATGTCCTGGGGTATTAAAAAAGTTTAAGTGAACATGATGTGAATTGTGAATTGGTATGTCTTAAATTTTGGTATGATTGGATTTAAATTAGTAAATTGGAATTAAATGTTATGGATTGGAAAATTGATTAATTAAAATGTACATTTAGACTAGGAAAAATGTCAAGTGGTAGGGTAAATTGATACATGAAAAAAAAGGGTGATTAAGCCTAAAAATTAAGTGACATTTGACATAGTTAAATGGTGACAAATGGACTAGTAAATAATTGACAATTAGACTAATTCTTATGTGACATGTGGAACAATCTTGGAGTGCCTGATTAAAGGGTGAAAAATGCAGCATTATGAGAGGATTATTGGCAACTTAATTGTTGAACAAATGGTTGGCATGCTTTAAGATATATGTCTTTGTAAGTTAATGACACCTAGCTAGCTTATTGATGTGGCAAATTCTAGCACCCAAGTTTCTGCTTCCTTCCTTGTTTCCTTCATCAAAATTGCTTTGGTTTTTCCTTTGAAACTTGCTTGAACCCTAGCCAATTTGTTGTATAAAAACCACACCTAAATCCTTCACCAAATTGCCAAGAAAACTAGCTGAATGTGATCTTCTTTTTGCTGTCTGAAAATAATCTTGCTTTCACCATAAGTTTGTGTTGATTTTGCTTGCTTGGAGACTTGGTTTAATCTAAAGTTTTATGTTTAATTGGAAGCCTAATAGGTAAGTAACAAATTGAGATTTATGGCATGTTAAATGGTATAGGAATGATGCTTGAATTGGAATGAAATGTATGAGATATTGGAGATGATATGTACTGGAAAAATGATCCTTGTATGATAATTTCTAGTTTGGTTTTGATGGGTGGAAGTTATTGATTTATAAGTTACTTAATGAATGATTTTTTAATTGGTTCTAGACATGAAATTGATGTGGAATTGAGGCATGAATAAGATGGAATTAAAGTAGAATCAATGAACTATGGTGAAGGGGTGTTGAAGGTGTAGGACGTGAATTATTTGTAATGGTTCCACTGAATAGACCTCGGTATTTTAGCCATAACTTGACTTGTGGATATCCAAATGGGGTGATTTTAATTGTAGATTAAAATATATACATATTTATACAATTCTCACGAAGGAATAGAATTTTATTTCTACCTTTAAGGGTTTTGAAATTTAGCTTGAAGTTAAGTTTCGGTTACTATCATTGTTTGACAATAGTTTGTAGGATTTTGGGTATAACTCTAGGAATGATGAACCAAATTGTATAAACTTTAGTTCATTAGAAACTTAAGAAGTGGTATTAGAAGTGGATTTGTTGGAAGTCTTCAATATCCTTTCCTCTTTAGCGTCACTGTGGTTGGATGGTCACGCCTTGGTTCTGAATATCTGCGAACTGCAGTGTCGTGATTGGGAACTTCAATTCCAATATGTTTATCGAGAAGGAAATAGAAGTGCTGACCGCCTGGCCGAACTAGCCTTCTATTCTACCTATGGAATCTACGTACTTCAGGATCCTCCGATAGAATGTATTGAGTATATCCAGAAGGATATGCAGGGGGTTTTATACCCTAGGAACATGTGTTAAGTTGTATTAGTTTTTTCTCCTTTTGTATTCAAAAAAGAAACTTAAGACATAGAGGAACATTTGTTTAGAAGAATATATTACATAGAAACTTTAGTTTCTATGTCAGAATTGCCATACAAAACTGACCAAAAACATGTCCTGAGAAAATATGGAAAACTAATGAAGAAAACAGGTGAGGACTTTCGGGTAACCCATCCCACGATGGTAGGAAGCCATACACGATCGTGGGAATGGCATTGCAGTAAAGAAAATGTTCTTTTGTGTGATTTTTGAATCAATTAAGGATAAGGTATTTATCTATAATGCATTTGGACTTGATTAAGGTTTAAAATGAACACAATTTGATGTTAGAAAAATTGGTTAAATGTGTGATAAGTTTTGATTGATAATTGTTGTTATACTTTAAGGAAAATAATGTTTGATAACAATGCATCTAAGTTTGGAATGAAGGAGTGTTAAAGGAATGAAGATATTCCTATAAATGCAATATGTTCCAAAGGATATTAATAATGCATTAAGAATGAATGAATGAGAATTGGGAATCATAAGAAATATTTGTAATGCTAGAAAAGACTTAGTAAATTTATGGTTAATGAATTGAGCATGATCAAGTCTATTCAAGGTATTGACCTAAATGCAAATAAGATATATCTAAGTGACAATATGTGAATAATTATGAATTATGATTAAGGACACATACCCAGGATAGTCATTGGGCATACATTGAACATGACATATATATGTATGTGCATAATTGAATATGTATTTGTTTGATCATGATAGTAATGTGTACAATGTATGTGTATTTATACGCTCAAGTCGAACATCATCTACAAGACATTGTCAGAGCATCCAAGTAATAGCATATACGGGAGCGTACTGTGAGTCAACCTAGATGATATCAATATGATTGATTTATTTCTATTTCTGTTTAATTCCCATATATTGAACTGTTAATTACTTGATTATGATAATTCTGGACTTTAAGATCAGAGGAGATTGATATTTAAAAATGTATTGGAAGTGTTCTGCTTGCATCTAAAATCTAAATGATATATGTTTGCATCTAAATTCTGAATGATTTCTAAATACTCAATGAACGTTGAATGCCAGATTGAGGTCTGATGAATATGAGATTCTGTCTGTGCATTATAAGTAATTGTTGTTCATGGTATATTCCATGATTTGATGCATTACATTAAATGCATGATCAGATAAAGGTGTTATGACCAGAGTAGCCAGTCTGAAAGAGCTTTAATCTCAGAATCCTGCATGTAGAGCTTTGTTTTATGATTTCTGTATCTGATTGAACCCAATATGGGTCAATATCTGTATCTGTATTTGTAGGCATTCGGTCACAACAAATAATAATGAGAGTGGGGTCTCATAAACATCTGCATTAGTACATGATTATTAACTATATGATTATCAAAATACTTTTGAATTGTGATAATAGTGTGATATGCCTCACTTGTGTACTTTTGATAAAATGATTAACTGAGATAGATGATGATGTTACCTGAAAAGATGATATGATTTACTGAAATGAAGACTATTATGTGTTTGGTTTATATCTACTATGTTTGATGTGTTGAGTGAGTGAAATCATCAATGATGGTTCACTCACTAAGTTTGCAATACACATCAAAATTGAAACGTGGCTTTTCAAGTACAAGACAAGAGACCTAGTTCTTAAGGTATTCTAGAAGATCGATTTGGATTAAGTTATGGCTCAAAAGTTCTGTCAGCTGGCATCTGAGGAGTTTTAATTATGTTTAAGTAGTTTTCTTTACATTTAGATCTTTTGTATAAAGAGAGATGTTTATGATGATGTAAATATTTGTTAAATGAAAGTAACGCTACAATGTAACTTTTGTTAATGTATGAAATGAGAAGTTAAGTTTTAAGTCTTCTGTTATTTTGTATGATGCCATATAAGTAATTATGATTGCTCTAACATGCCATTGTCATAAGATATGTCCTTGTATATCCTCTGGATGTTTGGGTTTATACTCTATAGTAGTGGGGTGTTACCATTTTGGTATCAGAGCATAGTTTGACATCCATAGGGCTATACAAGGACATTTAGACATGATAAATAGTAAGAGATTTGGAAAGTGATCACAACTATTTTTCTTATAGGTCATTTGCTATAGGCGATCAAGTTAGAGAGTCAGCTGACATAGGGCCTATATGAGCCAATAGAGAGTCTCCTATACCTGAGTTTGCACAAATGCCTCCAAGAATCCCTGAGAGGAGGGAAAGGAGATACGATAAACTTAGAAAGTAGGGGATTGTGGACTTCTACGGGAGCATAGACCCTACTGAGGTAGAAGGGTGGTTAGAAAAAACTAAAAGAGTGTTTGATCAGATGGACTGCATGTCAGATGAGAGGTTCAATTATGTAGTTTCCCTACCACAAGGTTCAGCATATCAGTGGTGGAAGACTGTTTCAACTTTCAAGCAGTGCCACTAGGCCTTGTAGTTTGACTTGGGAAGATTTTCTGAGGGTGTTTTAAGAGAATTACATGCCGAAGAATTATTTGGACAGAATGATGAAAGAATTCTGGATTTAAAACAAGGAAGTCTCTCAGTAGAAGAGTATGAGATAAAATTTAATGAGTTGATGGGGTATGCAACTGCCTTGATTCCTATTAAAGAGGATAAGTGTAGGAGGTTTGAAGAGGGGTTAAATATAGAGATCAGAATGAGGCTAAACATTTCTAATTTGGGTAGTTTTATAGAACTATGAGCTACCTCGGTCAGAATTGAACAGTTGTTGAAGGATGGTCAGGGAGAGTATAGACATGAGTCTAAGGTGAAGAGACAGAGTAAATCTTAGGTTGATTTTGGCAGAAGCTACAATACAAACCAAAACTGATCGTTCCAATTTCAAACTAGATCAATACAATCGGGATTTCGACCAAGAGGTGGATTTGTTTAGGCCAGTAGAGGTAGAGGACAAGTGCCCTCCTGGCAGTTCCAATAGATGCCTGAGTGTGAGCATCGTGGTAAAAAGCATGGTGGAGAGTGTAGGAGATTATCAGGAGCTTGTTTCCGATATGGCTTTGTTAAGCATCAGATTAGAGATTGTCCTGAGACAATGAGCCCACAGTCTAGTATGAGAGGAAGAACAATGACTGAGACAACGGTCCAGCAAAGTAAAGCTATTAGATCAGTACAGAGAGGCAGAGGTAAAGGCAGGACACAATCAGTAGGGCCCAGTGTTAGGACTGTGGTACGGAGTAACCGACCACGTTCTCAGGTTAAAGTCTATGCCATCACTAGATAGGAGGCAGAGAATTCCCCAGATGTGGTAGCAGATGTGTTGAATGTTTTTAATTTTAAAGCATTTGCATTGGTAGCTCCAGGATCTACACATTCATTCATTGAACCGCATCTGGCATCTAAATTGCACTGTGATAGTGAAATGTTGAATTGTGGTTTAGTGGTGAGTACTCCAGTAGGTAGTACTACAGTGCTTGGTGAGTTACGTAAAGGGTGCATAGTTCAGATTAATCGGCAGAGAAGCTGATTTGATAGTATTGCAATTGAGAGAGATAGACCTCATCTTAGGTATGGATTGGCTTACTACATATAGAGCTGATTTAATAGTATTGCAATTGGTGAGGTATGTAAAAGGTGCATAGTTTGAATTGATCAGCCAAAGTTAGAAACTGATTTGATAGTACTGCAATTGAGAGAGATAAACCTTATCTTAGGTATGGATTGGCTCACCGCACATATATCTATGATGAACTACACTAAGGTCAAGTACATGGCCGTTACGGAGGCCTTTAAAGAAGTTATTTGGTTGATAGATTTGTTTGTTGAACTTTGTCAAGATATACAAGTTACCACAATCTTTTATGATAGTCAAAGTGCTATCTTTCTCACTAAGGACCAAATGTTTCATGAAAGAATGAAGCATATTGATGTTCATTGTCATTTTGTTCGTGAGGTCATTACTTATGGTGATATTGTTGTGAAGAAGGTTAGTACCTATGATAATCTAACTATTCGTGGTTTTCTCCCTGATTTGGGGTTTTCATGTAAAATATGTGTGTGGTTCTTTTATGTCTTTTATTTGCTATCGTGATTTGTCTTTACACCTGACTACTACAGGAGAAGTTATCTAAAATAGAGGAAGAAACAAGAATAAAAATGGAGGAGTTAAGGCTTCGAGATGAAGAAGATTGAAGAGCCAGAGGAAACTAGAAGAGAGTGTTGAAAAAATAAAATAAACAAACTACTAGAAAATAAGTAACAATATATATTGAGAGTTAAGTTTGTAACATCATTTTTTATCAATATATATTGCTACTTGTTTTCTAGTAGTTTGTTTATGTTATTTTTTCAACACTCTCTTCCAGTTTCCTCTGGCTCTTCTATCTTCTTCGTCTCGAAGCCTCAACCCCTCCATTTTTCTTCTTGTTTCTTCCTCTGTTTTACATAACTTCTCCTATAGTAGTCAGGTGTAAAGACAAATCTAGATAGCAAATAATATACATAAAAGAACAACATACAGATTTTATGTGGAAACCCCAAACAAGGGAGAAAACCATGAATAGAGGAGGAGAGCTTCACTATGAAAAGGATAAATACAGTGACAGGGAGCTTAGGGTGGCTCATAAAACTATTACTTACTCAACCTAGCATAAAATAAGATATATAAAGTAAACCCTAATTTTAAATAGGCCCTGTATGGGCTGTAATTTAATTTTTCCACAACTATTCCACTGCAAACTTTTCGAGCCAGACTAAAATAAAAATTAGGTCACAAACTTTAACAATCGCTACTGTGACATAAATTCTATCGTAAGAAGTCTTCAATCTTTAAACAAAAAAACTATCCACCTTTTCCACTAAAAGCCCTTAAGGGCTAATCTCAGTGAGCAATACCAATCAAGTCTAAGCAGCGCACAAAATTGGTCACAGGAACTGCCTCAGCCATCATATTAGTAAGATTTTCATGGTTACTAACCTTCTTCACAACAATATCACCATAAGCAATGAGCTCACGAACAAAATGACAACGGACATCAATATGCTTCGTTCTCTCATAAAACATTTGGTCCTTAGTGAGAAAGATATCACTTTGACTATCATAAAAGATCGTGGTAACTTGCATATCTTGACAAAGTTTAGCAAATAAACCTCTCAACCAAATAATTTCTTTAAAAGCCTCCGTAATCGCCATGTATTTGGCCTCAGTGTAATTCATCACAACTCTATATGCAATGAGCCAATCCATAACTAAGATGAGGTATATCTCTCTCAATTGCAATATTATCAAATCAGCTTCTAACTCTGCCTAATCAATCTGAACTATGCACCCTTACATACCTCACCAATCACTGTAGTACTACCTACTTGAGTATTCTCCACTAAATCACAATTCAATATTTCTCTACTCTACTGGATCATCATCTCAGTCATTGTTCCTCCTCTCATACTAGAATGTGATCCCAATCTCTCAGGACAATCTTTGATCTGATGCTCAATAAAGCCATACTGGAACAAGCTCCTGATAATCTCCTACACTCTTTACCATGCTTCTTACGATAGTGCTCACACTCAGGCATCTGTGGGGACTACTAGGTGGGCACTTGTCCTCTACCTCTACCGGCCTGAACAAATCCACCTTTCGGTCAAAACATTAATTGTCTCGATCTAGTATAAAATCTAAACGATCAGTTTTGGCGCTCACTAAATCTTATGCTAGAATCAACCTAAGATTCACTCTATCTCTTCACTCTAGACTCTTGTCTTTACTCTCCCTAACCATCCTTCAACAACTGTTCAATTCTGCTAGAGGCCGCCCATAGTTTCGTAAAACTACCCAAATTAAAAATGACTAGCCTTGTTTTGATCTCTATATTTAACCTATCTTCAAACCTCCTACACTTAGTCTCTTCAGTAGGAATCAAGGCAGTTGCATACCCCATCAACTAATTAAATTTTATCTCATACTCTGCTACTAAGAGACTTCCTTGTTTCAGATCTAGAAATTCTTTCATCTTTTTGTCCAAATAAATCTTCAGTATGTAATTCTCTTGAAACACTCTCAAAAAATCTTTCTAAGTCAAACTACAAGGCCTGGTGTCACTGCTTGGAATAGTGTACTGCCATTGATATGCTGAACCTTGTAGTAGAAAAACTACATAATCGAACCTCTCATCTGACTCGCAGTCTATCTGATCAAACACTCTTTCAGTTCTTTCTAATCACCCTTCTGCCTTAGCAGGGTTTGCGCTCCTGTAGAAGTCCACAGCCCCTGTTTTATAAGCTTATCGTATCTCCTTTCCCTCCTCTCAGGGATTCTTGGAGGCATTGGTGCAAACTCAGGTACAAAAGACTCTCTATTGGCTCCTAAAGACTCTATATCAACTGACTCTCCAACTTAATCGCATATAGCAGATGACTTATAACAAAAATAGTTGTGATCACTTTCCGAATCTCTCACTATTTATCATGTCTCAATGTCCTTATATAGCCCTATGGATGCCAAACCATGCTCTGATACCAAAATTGTAACACCCCACTGCCATAAAGTATATACTCGAATATTCAGAGGACATACAAGTATATATCCTATGATAATGGCATGTTAGAGAAATCATAATCACTTATATGGAACATACAGAATAACAGAAGACTTAAAACTTTACTCCTCATTTCATACATTAACAAAAGTTACATTTTAGTATTACTTTCATTTAATAAATATTTACATTATCATAAACATCTCTCTTTATATAAAAGATCTATATGTAAAGAAAACTACTTAAACATAACTACAACTCCTCATATGCCAACTGACATACCTTTGAGTCATAACTTAATCCAAATCAATCTTCTAGAATACTTTAGGAACTAGGTCTCCTGTCTCATACCTGAAAAGCCATGTTGCAATTTTGATGAGTTTTGTGAACCCAGTGAGTGAACTGTCATTGATGATTTCACTCATTCAACACCTCAAACATAATAGATATAAAGCAAGTACAAAATAATCTTCATTTCAGCAAATCATATCATCTTTTCAGGTAATATCATCATCTATCCCAGTTAATCATTTTATCAAAAGTACACAAGTGAGGCAAATCACACTATCATCTTAATTTAGAAGTATTTTCATAATCATACAGTTCATAATCATGTACTAATGCTGATGTTTATGAGACTCCACTCTTGTCAAATATAGATCTTGACCTGTTTGGGTTCAATCAGATACAGAAATCACGTAGCAAAGCTCTACGTGCAGAATTATAAGTTTAAAGCTCTTTTAGACTGGCTACTCTGATCACAACGCCTTTATCTAATCATGCATTTGATTTAATGCATCAAATCACAGAATATGCCATGAACACCAATTACTTATGATGCACAGACAGAATCTTATATTGGTCGGACCTTAATCTAATATTCAACTTTCGTTGAGTATTCAGAAATCATTTAGAATTCAGATGCAAACAGATATCATTCAGATTTCATAAGCAAGCAGAACACTTCAAATACATTCCCAAATATTAATCTCCTCAGACCTTAAAGTTTGGAATTATTATAATAAAGTCATTAACAGTTCAATATATGGGAATTAAGTAGAAACAGAAATAAATCAATCCTAGTGATATCATCTAGGTTGACTCACAGTACGCTCCCGTATATGCTATTGCCTGGATGGTCTGGCAATGTCTTGTAAATGACGTTCAACTTGAGCGTCTAAATACACGTACATTGTACACATTACTATCATGATCAAACAAATACATATTCAATTATGCACATACATATATGTGTCATATTCAATGAATGCTTAATGGCTATCCTGGGTATGTTTCCTTAATCATAATTCATAATCATTCACGTATTATCACTTAGATATTTCTTGTTTTCATTTAGGTTAATACCTTGAGTAGACTTGATCATGCTCAATTCATTAACCATACATTTACTAGCTCTTTTCTAGCATTACAATATTTCACATAATTCCCAATTCTCATTCATTCATTTTTAATGCATTATTAATATCCTTTGGAATACAATTGCATTAATATGAATATATTTATTTATTTAACACTCCTTCATTTCAAACTTAGATACATTGTTATCAAATATTCTTTTTCTTAAAGTATAACATCAATTATCAATCAAAACTTATCATACATTTAACCAACTTTTCCAACATCAAATGATGTTCATTTTAAATCTTAATCAAGTCCAAATGCATCAAAGATAAGAACCTTATCCTTAATTGATTCAAAAATCACATAAAAGAACATTTTCTTTATTTTCATGCCATTCCCACGATCATGTATGGCTTCTCCTGATCGTGGGATAGGTTATTCGAAAGTCCCCATCCATTTCCTTCATTAGTTTTCCAGGTTTTCTCAGGATAGGTTTCAGGTTAGTTTTGTATGGCCATTCTGACATGAAAACTGAGGTTTCTAGGTACTATGTTCTTCTAAATAAATGTTCCTTTATGTCTTAAGTTTCTAATAAACTAAGTTCATACAAATTGGTTTATTATTCCTATAGTTATACCCAAAATACTACAAACTATTCTTAAACAATGACAATAACCAAAACTCAACTTCAAGCCAAATTTCAAAACCCTCAGAGACAAAAATAAAATTCTATTCCTTTATGAAAATTTTAGACATATTTATGTAGTTTAATATAAAATTAAAATCACCTCATTTAGATATCTACAGTTCAAGTTATGGTTAAAATACCGCGGTCTGTTTAGTGGAACTATACAAATAACTCACGTCCTACCCCTTCAACACCCCTGTCCAGAACCAATTCCAAAAGTCATTCATTAAGTAACTTACAAATCAATAACTTCCATACATCAAAACCAAACCAGAAATTATCATACAATGATCATTTTTCCAGCATATATCATCGCCAATATCTCATGCATTTCATTCTAATTCAAGCATCATTCCCATGCCATTTAACATGCCATAAAACTCAGGTTATTACTTACCTATTAGGCTTCCAATTCAACACAAAACTTTAGATTAAACCAAGTCTCCAAGCAAGCAAAATCAACACAAACTTATGGTGAAAACAAGGTGATTTTTTGACAGCAAAATGAAGATCACATTTAGCTAGTTTTCTTAGCAATTCGGTGAAGGATTTAGGTGTGGTTTTCATGCAACAAATTAACTAGGGTTCAAGCAAATTTCAGAGGAAAAGTTGGAGCAATTTTGGTGAAGGAAAACAAGGAAGGAAGCAGAAATTTGGGTGCTGGAATTTGCTACATCAATAAACTAGCTAGGTGTCATTAACTTACAAAGAAATATGTCTTAAAGCATGATAACCATTTGTTCAACAATTAAGCTGCCACTAATCCACTCATAATGCTATCATTTGTCACCCTTTAATTATTTCACATATCACTCCAAGGTTGGTCCATATGTCACATAAGAATTGGTCCAATTGTCATTTATTTATTAGTTCATTTGTCACATATTTAACTATGCCAAATGTCAATCAATTCTTAGGCTTAATCACCCTTTTTTTCATGTATCAATTAGTAGTATGCAAAGAAGGTTTTCAAATGATAGCACAACCACTAACAGTAAACACATATCCTATAAGCGGTCTTTTCTTATCAAGATCACCTGTAAAATCAGAATCAACATATCCAACAATCTCATCTCTAGTTCTCCCAAATTCTAAGCAAACATCAGTAGAGCCACGCAAGTATCTCAAAATCCACTAAACTGCTTTCCAATGCTCTTTTCCTAGATTCGCCATGTATCTACTAACTACACTAACAATATACGATAAATCTGGAGGTGTGCACACTATAACATATATGAGAGATCCAATTGCATTAGAATATGAGACTCGTAACATATAATCAATATCTTTATTTGATTTAGGAGATAAAGTAGATGAAAGTCTAAAATGTGCAATTGATGGAGTCGTAACAAGTTTTGCATTTTGCATATTGAATATGTGCAAAACTTTCTCAATATAACCCTTTTGGGTTAAATACAGTTTACTTGCTTTTCTATCTCTCAAAATCTCTCTGCCAAGTATCTTCTTTGTTTCACCCAAATCTTTCATCTCAAACTCTCTACTAAGTTGGGCTTTTTCCTTTACTATTTCTGATTTATCTTTAGCTATTATTAACATATCACAACGTATAAGAATAAATACACAAATGACTCATCAATGACATTTTTATAATAGACACAGCTATCATAATTGCATCTTCTAAAATCTTGAGTAATCATGAATGAGTCAAACCTTTTATACCATTGTCTAGGTAAGCAGACACACACAGTCCTCCTTCCCTATAGCTACGAAAACCCTTTGGCTATTGCATGTAGATGTTCTCCTTATAAGAATGTTGTCTTGACATCCAATTACTTGAGCTCAAAAACATACATAGCCACAACAGACAACAAAGCTTGAATTGATCTATGTTTTACAACTAGAGAAAACACATCTGTGAAGTCTACATCCAGAATTTGACTATATTCCTTAGTGACTAGCTTGGCCTTATACCTTGCTTCTTCAACTCCTGGAGTACCTTCCTTTCTCTTGAATACCCACTGCAACGAATAACTTTCTTACCTTTGGGTAATGTCACTAAATCCCAGGTACCATTCTTATGAAGCGATTCTCTCTCTCTTCTTAAGCTATCATCCATTTGCTAAAGTCGTCACAACTAACTACCTCTGAATCGGTAGAAGGTTCTTCAATGGACTCAACACCCTTTGCCACATTCAAACCATAAGCAATCAAATTAGCTTCAGCATATCTCTGTGGAGGTTTAATTTCTCTTCTAGATCTGTCTCTAGTTATACAACGCTGCGGTGATTAAGACACAGTTTTTTGTGTATTCTTTATCCCTATATCAAACTCCACTTGCACTTTTGATCTCTGTTGATCTTTATCACTCGAAACATTAGAATACAAACCTTTAAGCATAATAGTTTAATCAAAAATAACATTCCTGCTGACAATGACTTTACTACTCTGAGGATCCCATAACTTATATCCCCTAACACCTGACTTGTAGCCAAGAAAGATACACTTCCTAGATCTTCCATTGTCAACATGAACATACACAGGACTACAAAATTCTCAAATCATAATAATTAGCAGTAGAACCAGACCATACCTTTTTTGGAGTCTTTCTCTCAATGGCAGTAAAAGGAGAGTGATTAACAAGGAAGCATACAGTAGTTGCTACTTCAACCCAAAACGACTTTGGTAAACCAGAATTAGAGAACATACGTCGTACCTTCTCCATCAAAGTCCTATTCATTTGCTCTACCACACCATTTTTTTGTGGGATACTAGGAACTGTTAAGTGCCTTAAAATTCCTTCTTTATTGCATAAGGCATTGAATTCATCAAAACAAAAATCTATAGCATTATCAATACGTAGATGAATAACCTATCGTCGTGTCTACTTTTCAATCATAGTCTTCCATTATTTGAAAGTCGCAAACACATCACTCTTTTTCTTCAAGAAGGACACAATTTTCTAGAAAAGTGATCAATAACTGGCAATGTTATGATATCCCACATCGATTAGAGAGGAGAACAAAGTATGCCTAATAAGGGCGTGGATACCTATTCCCCATAGACCCGTTTTCTCAGGTGCAGGAAGAGCAAAACTGTGAGGGCCTTAGCCCGATGGGCAACCCAAAACGAACAATATCTGTGAGCGGGTGGTCTAGACTGTTACAAATGGTATCAGAGTCGGTTCCCGACCTGTTGTGTCAACGAGGATGTTGGGGCCTAAGGAGGTAGATTGTGAGATCCCACATCGGTTGGACAAGAGAACAAAATACTTGTTATAAGGGTGCATATATCTTTTCCCCTTAGACGCATTTTTTGGGTGCGGGAAGAGCAAAACATTGAAGGCCTTGGCCCGATAGGCAACCTAAAGCAGACAATATCTATGGGCAGGTGGTCTGGGCTCTTATAAATGTATAATTAGCATCTCCTTTCTAAGTCACCTTAGCTGGTCCCTAGAGGTCAGAATGTGTATAATCAAGTGTTCCCTTTATGCTGTGAATGCCTTTCCCGAAGCTAACTCTCTTCTACTTCCTAAAAATATAGTGCTTATAAAACTCTAATTTGCTAATACACTGTCCGTCAAGTAGTCCTCGTTTACTAAGCTCAGCCATACCATTTTGGCCCATATGTCTAAGCTGCATATGTCATAATTTCGTAACATCACCATCAATCATAGATTGGGTAGTAACATCTGCATCATCAACAATTGTTGAACCCTACAAGACATATAAACTAGCAGACTGTTTCTTCCTTTTCATCACAACCATAGCATCTTTTCCAACTTTTAGAACTCCGCCTTAACCAATATACCTATACCCATTGGTATCCAGAGTACTCAAAGAAATTAAATTTCGCTTTAAATCTGGAACATGTCTCACATTTGCAAGTGTTTTGACAACACCATCAAACATTTGGATTCTAATTGTTCCCATGCCCGCTATCTTACAAGGAGTGTTATTTCCCATCATAACAACACCCTTAGACGTCATTTCATATATTGAAAACCAATCCCGATTGGGACACATATGAAATGTGCAAGCTGTATCAAGAATCCATTCTTCGTTAAAATTAGACCTGCCCTTAGAAATTACTAGGAGTTCACCATCACTGAATGCATTCTGTACAACACTAGCTTCACCAGATTTTTTAGGCTGCTTTCCCTTTGAATTCAGTTCTTTACATGACCTTTCTTCTTACAGTAGTTGTAGACTTTGTTTCTATGCTTAGATTTCAACCTACCCCTTTCGTCACCACTAGGATTCCTCTCCTATAGTCTCCCTCGAACAACAAGATCCTCAGCAAGAGCCTCATATCTGTTAACAAGCTGTTTCATCTTCTCTTTAGAAAGTAATGCATCATATACCTCTTCTAGGGTTAGGGTATCACAACTATATAAAATAGTATCGCTAAAAGTGGAATATGATGCAGGCAACGAACATAACAATATTAAAGTCAAATCTTCATCCTTATATTTTAACTCCATAATCTTTAAATCAGAAACAATCTCCTTAAACAAATTTTGAGTGATCATCAATAGATGTACCTTCTGTCAGACTGTGAGAATACAACCTTTACTTCAAGTGCAATTTACTGGTTAGGCTTTTCGTCATACATAACTGCTCCAATTTCAACAATAACGAAGCGGCAGACTTCTCTTTCAAAACATCTTGTAGAATCTAATTCGAGAGGTGAAAATGCATCTGTGACAGAGCCTTGAGATCCTTACTTTGTTTCTCCTTTGTGATCCAAAATGACGACATCTTATCAAATCCTAAAAATGCGTCATCCAAATCCATCTATGTTAGTACAACACGCATCTTAACCCACCATAACGAGAACCTGATGTTGCGATCTAGTAGCGGGATATCATATTTCATGATTGCCAACGATGCAATCAACAAACTCGCTCTGATACCAGTTTATAAAGATATAATACGATAGCAAATAATAGACATAAAATAACAACACACAGTTTTTACATGAAAACCCGAAATTAAGGAGAAAACCACAGGCAAAGGAGGAGAGTTTCACTATAAAAAGGATGAAAAAAATGGCAGAGAGCTTAAGGCGGTTCACAAAACTATTACTTTCTCACCCTAGCATAAATCAAGATATATAAAATAAACCCTAATTTTGAATGAGTCCTACGTGAACTGTAATTTAATTTTTTTCACAACTATCTTAGTGTGAACTTTTCGAGCTAGACTAAAATAAAAATTGAGTCACAAACTTTAACATAGAAAATAGCAAGCATTGTTAAAGTCGTTAGGTTGTCATTTCTGGAAAACAATGAATGAATATTTAATACACTAACCTTGGTTGCCTGTATGGTCATTGCTCCCTTCTCTTCACCTTCTTCTTTCTTACCAACGAAGAAGTCCATTGCCTGTCTCGCAGCATCTTTAGCACTTTCCTTAAGCTCACCAAGCTTCCTCAATGCACCATCCCTTTCCTCTTCGGCTTTCTCAGCTGGATAATCCTTTGTTTCCTTAGCCTTCTTGGCACTATAATCCTTCAACTCATCAGCTTTCTCCAAAATAGAATCTCTAGCCTCCGTGGCTTTCTCTGCTGCATATTCTTTATGGTCTCCAATCTTTTTTTTTGCTGTCTGCAGCCTTCTCCGAAACATATTCCTCTGTGGACACCTTTTTTCCCTTTGCTTTCTCTTCCGCATAATCCTTATAATCACCTACCTTGTCCATATTCTCCCTGGCCTTCTCAACTGCTTGGCCAGTAGATTCACTGACCTTCTCTTTGGCAGCAACTTTCGTCTCTGTTGAGATAATTTAGGGATGTCAACTGATATGTATACATGTTAGTTAGGAAAGTGCTTACGTGTATTAGATGTGATGAGAAATTTTCTGGGAGTGTT
>JAOQML010000004.1:29073907-29089999 GCA_027568935.1 Erythroxylum urbanii
ATAAATTTTAATAAATTATAATAAATTAATCACATATTTATTATTATAATAAATTTTACAAATTAATCTAAAATATGTATATGCATATTATTAAAATAAATTAACACTTTTGTTAATCACTTATTATAACTGCCACTTTGACTTGAAGTATCAATATATTTATTCCATTATTGTCTTTGAGGTTTGATTACATTACTTAGAAGGTCTTCCTCTGCAGAAGTTGTGACATATGCAACATTATTAAGTGTGTGTGCTCATTAATCATATGAAAAAAGAAAAATGAATTCAAGGATTTATTTTGTATACACAAGAAGTGCAACTTAGTACATATTAGAGATCTTATAGTATTCATAACTAAGTCAAACAAAAAGAACATGAACTTCGCAGCTGCAAATCTCAACTTCAAAAGAACATCTCTAGTACATTTCATTACAAGTCAAACCTCGCATTCCATCAACCGTTCATGTCTGCATTCAAAGTCTAATTATTTTCCTTAATCTAAAAATAAGGCACCTGAAAAATAGAGAGAAGAAAAATAACTTATAACAATGCAAATGCAAGTTAATTATATGATTTGATGGAAAATTACAATGTTAAACTTCTGGATTAGTTAAGAAAGCAAAACGAAGCGAAGCATATTTGGCAAAATTATGTCATATAACTTGCCCAAAACATCACGACTGCATATCAGGGTATTAAGCAACAACAGTTACTATCACCACATCAAAATGACAAACCACTTCCAGAAGATTAAATACCAACTATTCATCTGCAGAATATCAAACCAACTCTGAGACACAACACAACTATAACTCATCAAAATATCAACTTTCATTGATTGCTTAAGCTATTTGTGAGGCTTGATATGAGGGTAAAGCCCCAAAATGTGTTCCGGAATGAAGTCGTGTCTAGTCAAAATGTCAACTATCGGAGGCCTCTACAGTGGCAAAAGATATGCAAGTTAATCATGCAAATTGCTGACAAAGCATAAAGTGCCTCAACTGAAACCCCTTGAGAAGAAAACAATATAAGAGGAACACTGAGGCTATAAACAACATTTTCATAGTTCTGAATCACCAGAAGAAGAGAATGCTTCAACAACATGGTTCTGTTGACAACATAAATAAAAGAAGGAAACACATAGCAGATTTTATTCGCCAACTTCAGATTTATAAATAACTTAAAAGTGAGTAATGAAATGAAACAAATTTCAATAGCGTTTATCAAGAAAACAGATCCAACTTTAGTAGACAACAGAATATTCACTGAAAGATCAACACAAATATAAGTTGGTTTATGGTAAACGAGTAAGCACATACATATCAGAGTACAATCAGACTGGCGAGAACAAAATTAATAGGCATTATAATTAAAGCATAATGAATGTCAGTTATACCGTGTCCCTTTGAATAGTAACATAAGATTTTTTTGCACCTTTCTGTCTGAAAATCAGTTGCAAAATCCAAAGAGATACAACAATTGTTTTAGCAAGAAGTCTCAGTGTTCTAAGAGCTGTGCCCATCTCTAAGTCAATGAAGTAAAATATTTTAATACATGCCAGCATCATAAACATTGTTTAACTAAGTTGTTGAATTTTGATAACCATAATAGTCCATGATATCAACTAAAAGCATAACTTGATAAAATAATAAACTAAAGGCATTTATAGAACTGTTGTAGCCAAGTTTGGTATGATGAGAGAGTGAATAGTTAAGCTTATAGAACAAAATGACATATCCACATGCTACACTAGATGTACATCTGGAATAAAAAAGAATTAGCACTTTTGATTTGTTCTACTTTATATTTTGCAAAGGTAGACAAGTCATTGTCTATGTGCGTGCAGGACATGATGGCTCCTTGAAGTGAAAATGCAATTTACCTTTACAAATAGAGTACTCAGAGCGAGAATCGAATGAACATCAATACCATTCAAATAGGCTTTCACCTCAAGAATGCCCGAACCTGCTACTGTTGGAGCAATGAAAGCACATAGAGACCCAGCAGCAGTTGGCAAGGTCAAATTGAAACCAAGATATGCTGCAGAAGCTAAGTAATATCTACACTGGAACTATTTGATTGTCAAGTCACAATATCATGTAAGCAAGTACTACATAACCTTTTCAATGGTAGAAAAGACTAAAAATGAGGATTGATGTGTTTTTTTTCACATTACAGTTTTTGTTTCTGTATATTAGTATGTGCTTTGTTCATTGCAGCAGATGTTCCTATCCCGTGTCATCCTTTCCTCCAGGTTCTAGAAGAAAGGAAAAGGTTATGTAGAGACAGATAAACAAACTAAATCTTCTACAGAGCATAGATCCCCTTCTATTAACATAAATCTCATGTTTACTGGTTCTATTTATTTTCTTTTCTATATTGCCGACAAAAGAAAATGGAAAGCTAATCTCAATAGACTTTAGAATATCAGTCACTAGTCTAACTAATCAAATCAATGTAAAACCAAATTCAAGATAATGCATAGATACTGCAGTCGATAAAACTGATAATTGACAATGGAAAAATAGTCTTACCAAACGGTTGCACAAGTTGCTGAGATATGACAACAACCGGAGTCCTCCAAAACTAGCATATCAGCCCAAAGTATTCAATCTTCAAAGCAATCAATCTTCATGGCATTCAATTAGATCCTTATGATTCTGAAGGTAGCATTCAATCTTCATAGCAATCAGAATTCCAGAATATAGAGAAATGGAAATTAATTTGTTTTTAGTTTAAGAAAAACGCAAATACATTCTTAAGATCTTCGAACCATTTGGTGAGGAACTAGAAAGCAACGACAAAGAAGAAAACCAGAGAACCAGATCCTTATGATTCTGAAGGTAGCATTCAATCTTTATAGCAATTAGAATTCTAGAATACAAAAAACAGAATACAAAGCAACTTAGGTCTGTTTTTATTCTAAATTCATCATTACATCAGCAAACCAAACGGACACAAAGATCTCAACCACATTTGTATGTGACCTGATATTCATAAATGTTGAGACGGAGAAGTTTTTGCTGTTGCCATTTGGCAGCGACGGAGAGCGAACGAGACACCAATTTGTTAAGCGGTCCTCTCATGAAGATGATTCTTATTCTTCTTATTCTTCTTTGCAATGACTGCAAACCCCAGGTACTGCAAGCACTTGAAGTAACGGTTGAGAGAGATAGAGAGAAAGTGGCGAGAGGTGTTCTTTTGAATCAGATGAAAAAAAATAAGATTATTCAGCCTCCACTTTATCTTTGCCTTAAATGCTAATTGACCCCTCTACTTTTCTTATCTTTCAGGGTGTCCACTTTTCTTTTTCTTTTTTTCTTTTTTTCCTTAATGTTGGTGCTTACAAACCAACGTTACCCCTGAATAATAATAAATATTATCACCTTTTTTTCTTTGATATTAGTTCTTTTCTTTCTAATGCATTTAGTTTTAGACACCTTCTTAGAATTTTTAGACTCTTTTTAGTATATTTTTTAGACAAATTTTGTTATCTTAAATAAATGTCTAAAAATTTCACCAATTCTTAGATTATTTATGACAATTGTTAGATGTGTCTAGACATAAGTGTCTAAAAACTCCTTATTTTGGTGTAGTGAGATGGTATAGGATAAGAGTAAGAAATTATGGTTGTCACAGGAAAGTTATATTAAACGGGTGCTAGAAAGGTTCAATATGAAACATGTCAAGTCAGTTAGCATGTTACTAACATGTCACTTCATGCTGAGCAAGTGTGTATGTCCCTCAATAGAAAAGGAGAAAGATGACTTGTCTTCTGTTCCTTACTCATCTATAGTAAGGTCTCCAATGTATGCTACGATGTGTATAAGGCCAAATATTGCACAGATTGTTGGGTTAGATTCTTGTCTAATATAAGAAAAGTTCACTTCAGTGCAATAGATTTTGAAATACTTGAGAGATACTTCAAAATGGAGTTAGTGTTTTGATGATGGGGGGTTAATTCTAGAAGGCTATATGAATGTAAATATAGCTGGATAATTTAGAATATCCCAAATGTTTAAGACTATTATAGTTGGGAAAGCATGTGCTCATCCACGTGAAGGCAACGCTTTAAAATTATCATTCCCAGCAGACATTAAGTAATGTGATAAAACATAAAATTTAACAAATATGTTTCATTTGGTCTACATATGTCTTATCAACCAAAGTAGAACTTTCCAAGTGGATGAAGATACTTTTGGATCCTTGCGTTATTGAGCTGATCAATACAAATCATGTATTAACATACTGGAACTTGCTCCAGTTTCTTCTTGATTCCCTTAAAAACCTAATAATTGTTATTACAAATGGGTGGTTAAAATGAACCTGAGTCACTCAAGCTTGATCAAACCCATGATTAAAATGGCTTAGACTTCTTCAAGTGGAGAAAAAGCTTAATCCGATAAAAATAAACCTTGATATGATTAATGGATAGTGATTAATATGATATAAGTGCAATTAGATTCATTTCAGAGGAGAGTATAAAACTTTTAAATTAGTCACATGAAAATTTGCACTATTTAAATTATGATCTCCTCCTCATTCAACTTATCTAATAAAAGTTTTTTTAGAGTTAAAGTTATTATTCTAGTGGGGAATCATGATTTTTAACTGGAATAATTTACATTTAACTAGGAATTGTTGTTCCTTTTCTAAAATTTTGGGTTCACCAATTTGTGAGGTACTAATCTACGAAATTTGTATTTTAGTAACATTCCTTTAATTAATCTTCTTGTAATTGATTGGAGAAATATGTGAGAAAATAAATTAACACAAATTTCTTCATAAAAATATCTTTAACTGCAAAATCAATGAAAACCCCTCAACTCAAATGCAAAATGAGATCAACATCTAGTAAGGCTTATAGATTGTGTATTATAAATTTGTAATTGCTTTTAAACAAAATTGCAAAATTAAATTTCTATAGTATTCTTACATTTGATAAGGTCGTAATATCCAAATAATGAACTAATGTCTGAATTTGCTCTCAATTCAAATTCATTCCTAGTTCGTGAGATTTGATATTAATACAGAATAAAACAATAACTCGATACAATAGTTAGATGTGCATAGTCATAGAAAAACATTTTTCATGTACGTAATAATTTTTGAAGTCGCATATATATTCAAACATAGAGCCCGAAGTATATTATAAGAAGTTTGTAATTGATGAATTTGTTTGCTCGTTTGCTTCCAGGTTACAGATATTGGATTTGAAATCCACGAGGTACCAGATTGTTAAGATCTTGTATTGGATTTCAGCAGAATCCTTCTACGATCAAAATCAACCGTGATCTTATTACGAAAAATTTTCAGTTCATGAGTTTCAAACATTTATCCAAGTTGTTGTCTTATACTTCCAGTTCTTAACAGCTTAGATCTGGCACTTCTCCTGAATCTTTTACTACAAATTTGTTGCGCAAATGATCTTTTAACCTAAAAAGGATTATGATCAGATACTACTTGGATTCTACTTGAACAACTTGATACATATTTTTTCTCCATCCAACCCTACAATACTCCACTATAAATTACAGGGCACTTGTATCATTTGTTACAGTCTCCACCCTGTGAGTTCTTTTAATTATTTGTTAACTCGCATGGGTATGATGAATTCTTTCTCAGCATTTTGCGCTACTCTCTTATTGTTTATCTCAGTTTGTTCAGCCTATGAAGTTACATATGATAATAGAGCAATCGTTATTGATGGGGAACGAAAGATTATTATCTCTGGTGCAATTCACTATCCCCGTAGCACTCCTAAAGTAAGTCCTTACTCGCATTGCTAATTTTATCTTGTAAAGCTTTTTGGTGCTTGTTTCGTGAACATTTATATGCGCTTTGATTCTTCGTAGATGTGGCCTTCCTTAATGAAAAAATCCAAAGAAGGTGGCCTTAATGCTATTGAGACTTATGTCTTTTGGAATCACCATGAACCTCAACGTCGTCAGGTTTCTTCTTTTCCCCCACCATTTCAGAGAGTTAAGTGACATTGAACCTGCAAAAGACTTTGTATTAATCTTTGTCCTTTTATTTGTTTCAGTATGACTTCTCAGGACACTTGGACCTCGTTAGATTCATAAAGACCATTAAAGAAGCAGGACTTTATGCGATACTTCGTATTGGTCCATATGTCTGTGCAGAATGGACTTATGGGTGATTACTAATTATTAAAATAAACAAGCTTTCTATTGTTTACATGCTTATTTAAACTTACACTAACAGTTGCTTCTATTTTATATTAATTAACATTTGACAGAGGAATACCTGTTTGGTTGCACAACATACCTGGTATTAAGATGAGGACTAACAATGAAATCTTTAAGGTAAAATGATAAATTTTGTTTTAAAATTAGAATTATAAAATTTTTCAGCATCTCTCTTATTTGAAATCGTGTATTAAAATGCTCTTTCCTATTTTGTATGGTAAATACAGAAAGAAATGCAAACTTTCGTAACACTGATTGTGGAGATGATGAAGAAACATAGACTTTTTGCTTCACAAGGAGGTCCAATTATCATGGCTCAGGTTTGCTTTCCTAATGCCAAGCTTCATTTTCGTTGCTTTTCCTTAATTATTATTCTAATGGCTTGGCATTTTGTGTTTGCTGTAAAAATTCCAAAAGATTGAAAACGAATACGGAAATGTGGAGTGGGCTTATAAAGATGACGGATGGAAATATGTGGAGTGGTGTGCAAATCTTGCTAAAGGCTACAAGCTTGACGTTCCATGGGTTATGTGCCAGCAGGATAATGCACCAGAAGGCATTGTATGCTTCATTCATCCATTGGCTTTTCTCTTCATAATTTCTTTGTATTTATTCCTTCTCATTTTCTCTAAATCAACCTCTATTTCTTTATCTTACAGCTCAGTGCCTGTAATGGTTATTACTGCGATTGGTGGAACAGTCCCAAAAACGATACTCCCAAGATGTGGACTGAGAATTGGAGTGGCTGGTTTGTTATACGTGTTTCTTTTGTGCTAGTTTACCGAGTGATTAGAGTTAGTGATCATGATTCATTTTGTTGCAAAAATGCCCATGTAGGTACAAGAACTGGGGCTCTCAGGACCCACATAGAACTGCTGAGGACCTTGCTTTCTCTGTTGCGAGATTCTTCCAGAAAAGTGGCACTGTCCAAAATTATTATATGGTTTTATTCTCCAATCCATTTCAATAATAAAGTGTTCATATAGATTTACATAAGATACTAACATTGTCTTTCGCTCTTTGCATTAGTACCACGGTGGCACTAACTTTGATACCTCAGCTGGGGGTCCATACATCACCACCTCTTACGATTATGATGCACCACTTGATGAATATGGTAAAGACTTTAGCCTTGTCATGTTCAGTTAAATTGCCAATCGTTGTAATTATTATATAATTTGTATTTTTTTCCTTTCTTTTTATCTCCAACGTAGGAAATTTAAATCAACCTAAGTGGGGTCATTTGAGAGATCTACATTTGTTGTTATACTCGATGGAGGCAAATCTCGTATATGGCGAGAGAGAGTCTCTTGATCAAGGCGGCGGTAGATATGTAAGTATCATTATTCACTTATTTTGAAGTTATCAAGCATTGCTATTTGTAGTTCTTATGCAGACCTTGACTGACTCCTATTTTTCAACTTGCAGATTACAATATTCTCTCACGAAGGAAAGAGAAGTTGCTTTTTGTCAAATCCAGATCAAAAAGATGCCCATGTCTTCGATTTTGAAGGTAATCAATATAACGTTCCTGCTTGGTCTGTAACCATCCTCCCTGACTGCTACACCGAGGTCTACAACACTGCTAAGGTATATAAGTTAGGCTTATAAGCTGTTCTGACCCAATTTTGGTATTTACTAGTGTTTTCTAAGCTGCCATGATCTTTGATAGGTAAATTCCCAAACATCTGTAATGGTCAAGAAACCAAATGCTGCGGATGATTTTGAAGAGCCTTATAAATTGAAGTGGTCTTGGAGGTCCGAGAAGTTTATTCAGCTTAACAAACTGTCGGCTATTAAGGGTCCCTTAATGACCTCAAATTGTCTTTTGGATCAAAAAAGAGCCACAAATGGTACAAGCGATTATCTGTGGCTTATGACCAAGTATGCACTCGAACTTTTGCATCACTTAACTTTGCTTATCATTATGAATCTTTATCTATAAGATAGGCTCATATTCTCATATTCATATCCACAGGTTTGAATACAATCAAGATGCTCCTTCTTGGAAATCTCTCGATCATTTTGTTCTACAAGTCCATACCCATGGACATGTGGTTCATGGATTCGTCAACGGAGAACACTTTGGTAAATTTGATGCTCACTTTTTCTAGTTGAACCAAAAGTTTCAACGAAAATTATGTAGTTTCTAATGTGTAAACTAATTGAATTTGTTAGGAACGCAATGGGCACTTAATGGTAAATTCGAGTTCACTTTCGAGAAAGTGATTAACTTGGTGAATGGAACCAATTATATCAGCCTGATCAGCACAACAGTTGGACTTCAAGTAAAATTTTTACCTCTCTATTGTTAATTATAAATCACACGCAGATCATATTTTCATGTAATAATTGTACTGTTTTATGCTTTCCTCAGAACTATGGCCAATTTTATGATGAAGGCAAGAATGGAATCCGTGGTCCTGTTAAGTTAATCCGAAGGCCAAAAGAAGGACTTGAAGGAGAACTTGAACATGATCTTTCTGTTAGTGAATGGGTTTATAAGACCGGCCTTGACGGAGTAGATATCGGAACGCATAAACTTGGTTCTAACCTAAAATGGACTGAAGATAGTCGTCCTGCTAATAAGCCTTTTATTTGGTATAAGGTAATTTGTTGAAATCTCAGTACTTGTAGGTATTGGTGGTGGTATCGAACTAATCGTTTTGCTATTTTGCAGACTACATTTAAAGCTCCAACGGGTGAGGATCCTGTTGTGGTGGACTTGCTTGGTTTGGGTAAGGGAATGGCTTGGGTCAACGGCCATAGCATTGGAAGGTATTGGCCAAGCTATATGACAAGTGAAGATGGATGTATTGGCGAATGCGATTACCGCGGAAAATACAGTCCTTCTAAATGTAGAACGAACTGCGGCAAATCTTCTCAAAGATGGTAAGAACTAAGAATGAGTTTTCATTTGGTGACACAGGTTGCCTACCCACATGTGCTACTTTGCAGGTACCATATTCCGCGATCTTTCCTTAAAGCAGATGACAATGAACTTGTGTTATTCGAAGAATTTGGAGGCACACCAGATCTTGTGAGTGTTGAAACTGTTACAGTTGGAACAGTCTGTGCTAATGCATACGAACGCAACACTTTGGAGCTATCATGTCAAGGAGGGAAAGTTTTCAAAGACATAAAATTCGCCAGTTTTGGTCTGCCAAGAGGAATCTGTGGAGATTTCCATTTAGATAGAGAATGCCATGCAACGAGTAGTTTAGAAATTGTGCAGAGTGCATGTATTGGGAATGAAAAATGTAGTTTGAAGGTGGCAGAAGCAACTTTTGGCCCCTTGCGCTGCAACGCCGATCAGTACCGGTTAGCTGTTGAAGCCATTTGTGGTGATATATGACTGGTGGACTTGAAAACAGAAAAGTTTTAGAATCTCAAGGCTAGTGTTGGTAGATTAGTGTTTAGATCATTGTACGATCTATCTAATAAATGTTTTTTTAATAGTTTTTTTCAATATTAGGTTAGGCTTGTTCTCAATGCAATACCTAGTCAATAAAATTCTGATTTTTTAAATCAATATTCTTGATAACTTGGTGCTGAGTGATGTTCCAAGCAAGTATACATCCGTGTTGCCCTGGCAACTACTATCCTCGACGCGCACGTAACAGTGACATATTTAAAGGGAGAGCAAATTTTCAGCTCATCAGATTTTCTAAGCAAAATTGGTTCTCTTTGTATATACGTACTCCAAAATGAGTATAATTCATTCTCATTCTAAAAATCAGTTGAATATTACTTTTTCAAAAAAGGATAGAGATGGAAAAATAAACTACAACAAAATAGTTGTAAAAATTATAAATCTGAAATATGTTAATAAATTAGTTGGAAAAAATTCATGAATGTGGGTTATAAATTAGTTGCAGGAAATTATGAATATGAATAAAAGCAAGGATTACGGAAAAGAGAGGTTGACAAATTTTTATTTAGCATAATGAGGTAAAAAATAATTAAGCTATTTTAAATAAAAGAATCATTAAGATCTAAATAATTTCACATTAAAATGTTTTTCACTATTCCTTTGATTGGAAAATTAGAAAAATATAAACTTTTTAAGAAAAAAGATATCTCATTAGTAACTCGTGTTTTTTAAGGTAATTGAAACTATTGACAAAATGTTTGTCACTCGTGTTTTTTTAATCAGTATTCATTATTTCTTGGTCATTAATATTTTAAAGTAAAAGTGTTAACATCATTTTGTCATAAAAATGAAATTTTGTTCTTACAAAAAATATTGCCACTAATTTGTTTATCATTGTCACAAGGAAAACTATCAATTCAACAATAGAATTGCATTAGAAAGAAATTTGCATCAGTAACCATATTGTTTAATAAATTTCGTTACAAGTATGAATGTTATATGTTACAATAATATTGCACTAAATAAATATTATATGTTGCAATAAATTTATTAGTAATGTGTTCGTGTTTATCACAAATAATATTATTAAATTTAACAATTTAATTGCATAGTCGGTAAGTTTTAACGTTTAAAACTTTAAAGACCAACAACTTCTATTCTTCATATCTTAAACGTATGAAAATAAAATAAGAGAGGCTATATACTTAGTCTCTCTTCGCTTTCCTTTTGGTTTAAATGTAAAACCAAAAAACCACCAAAGGCCATCCAACCCCTTCTTTGATCTTTTGATTAATTTCTTTTTTTAATTATTATTATTATTTATAAAAGGAAATGAAATAAAATAAAACTATTTTATTTTATTCATTTATTTCGCGCAAAAGTGTTTCCAATATTAATATATTTTCTATGCTAGCAAAAAATATAATAATATGCCATATAATTTATCTCATAATAAATTAAATAATCATAAACAGGAAATATACACTCGTAAGTATGTGACCACATAGGTTCATCGCTAAGCCGGTCGTAATTAATCTAATTAATTACAAATCAAAATTGGTGTCTAACAACATTCCTCAACGACCAGATAGTGTGAAGTAACAACCTTACAAAGACGAAAACTGATTAAGGATAATGTATTATTACCTTCCATCATTATAACTCCGGATTATCCTAAGGTATGGTTTAACTATCAAATCCTATTAGATAACCAACTATGTTACATGTCGATTAGTAATGATTGGTGAAAGACTTAAGAAACTCCTTTCCTCACTCATTCAATCACCTTGGCCAAAGTCTTAAAACAACCATTAAGATCAATGACAACATAGAGCTCAAACTCATTATCTAGAGTCGATGGATCTTATCTTGACTCACCACTAATCAGATAGGTACTTAATTATATCCAATGATCATTCAACTAGCATGTTTACACACTAAGTGTCCAACATCAAAACATAATAAGTGACCTATTGATTACTATGATGATCTCAGGTTAAAGGAAAAATATACATTTAAATCCTTACAAGAATATCCCACTTGATAGTTCATAGGTAATATTAACTATTGAGAATTCTCAATTTGGTTAGTTCAATGATCATATCTTCATATGCATCATTTATATATGTAACTTAGTAAATGAGATCTACTAATATCCATCCAATAGATATTATTACATATATATTGATCTAATCAGATCATTAAAGTCCGTATTTGATGATCTTACGATCAAGAACACTTTTATATTAAACCTAAAGACTTGACTCTTATTATCATAATTTCTATTATGGTAACAAGTGTATAAATTTAATCAAGGACTTATCATATTAGGATAAAAGCAATAAACATAATATGATAATATAATCATTTTCCATATTATTAAACAAAGTTAATAATTACAAAACAAAAGTGTTCAATCTATTACTTAAAGATTGGGTCATGGGCATAATTCCAATAATCTCCCACTTGACCTAGACCCAATCAATCATGAACTTCAATCCTATTTTCCACTTATGCTTATCAAACTCCTTTGATCCAAGTGCCTTAGTGAAGGGATCTGCAACATTCTCCTTTTCTTCAACCTTTTAAATTTGAACGTCCTCACACTCAACAATTTCTCTAATCAAATAAAACTTCTACAGAACATGCTTGGATCTTTGGTGTGATCTTGGTTCCTTACCTTGTGCAATAACACCGGTATTGTCACACAGAGAAGGAAATTTTTCCTTTATCAAAGGAACCATACCAAGTTCAGTTAAGAACTTTTTCTTCTAAACAGCTTCCTTAGTTGCATCGCATGCATTTATGTATCCTGCTTCGGTAACTCAATCAGCCACAGTAGCTTGCGTGGAACTTTTACAACCCACTGCTCCTCCATTCAAGGTGTGCTATCATCATTATCTGACGCAAAGCTAGCATCAGATAAGCCTATTAGCTTTAATTCATAGTCTCCGTATATGAGAAATTGGTCCTTGGTTCTTTTCAAATACTTAAAGATGGTTTTAACGACTTTCCAATGTTCCTCACCTAGATTACCTTGATACTTGCTCGCTATTCCAAGCGTGTAGGCCACATCGAGACTTGTACATGTCATGATATACATGATAGCTCCCACTGCGCTGTCATATGGGACCCTACTCATGTGCTCTCTTTCTCCTAGGGTTTTAAAACAATCCTCCCTACTAAAAGAAATTCCAGTGCTATCGATAGATAACCCTTTTTGGAATTTTCCATGTGATACCTTTTTAAGATAGTATCAATGTACATGGATTGGGAGAGCCCTAGCAACTTCCTTGATCTATCTCTATAGATCTTGATTCCAAGAATGTAAGCTGATTCTCCCAAGTCCTTCATAGAGAACTGTTCAGATAGCTAAATCTTTATCTTTTGCATGGCTGGTACTTTATTTCCTATTAGCAATATTTTCATATACATACAACACTAGGAAAGTAACTATGCTCCCACTAACCTTCTTATACACACACGGCTCTTCTTTGCATCTAACAAAATCAAACTTTGCAATTGTTGTATTGAAGCAAATATTCCAATTTTGTGAAGCTTGCTTCAATCCATAAATGGATCTTTGTAGTTATATACTTTATTAGGAGCAGATGGCAATGTGAAACCTTCAAGTTGAGTCACATAGACATCTTCCTTGAGCTCTCCATTAAGAAAAGTTGTTTTCACATCCATTTGTCATATCTCATAATCATAATATGCAGCTATAGCAAGTAGAATCCGAATGGATTTGAGCATTGGCACAGGGGAAAACGTTTTATCATAATCAATACCTTCCTTTTGATTATATCCCTTGGCAACAAGACGGGCTTTATAGGTTTCAACCTTTCCTATCTACTCCAATCTTTTTCTTAAATACCCATTTACATCCTATAGGTTTTATATCCTTTAAGGGATCAACTAAAGTCCATACTTTATTGATTCTCATGGATTCTAACTCGGATTCCTTGGCCTTAATCCACTTCTCACGATTTGGACTTGCAATAGCCTTTTCGTAAGTCTTAGTGTCATCATCAATATGTGAGATATCATCAATATGATTATCCTTGTCACCTTGCACCATTAAGTTTAATCTATCTGGTGCATGACGATCCTTAGTAGACCTTCTAAGAGGCTCATGTACAATAGATTCTTCCTTTACTTAATCTTATTGTTGCACTAGTTCCTAGACATGTTCTTTAACCGGTCCATTCTCCTCAACAGTTAAGGCTGGTACCCTTTGTGTAAACTTCAAGACATCAAGTAAAGGCTTCTTAACATGCATCTGATGCACTTGAGCTTGTGTTGACTTGTTAGAATCTTGAATTTCATCAAGATCTATTTCTACACCATGACTTCCTTCATTAAAGAACTCCCTTTCTAAAAAGGTTGCATTTCTGGCCATAAACACTTTATGTTCAGTGATAGAAATAGTATTCTATAGTTTCCTTGGGATAACTAACAAATCTAAACTTGTTAGACCTCGCTTCAAGCTTATCTGGTAGCAATCTCTTGATAGAAGCTGGACAACCCTAAATCTTCAAATGTTTTAAGTTAGGCTTACGTCCTATCCACATCTCATATGGAGTTTTAGTGACTGCTTTAGTGGGAATTTTGTTTAATAAATAGGTAGCAGCTTTTAAAGTATATCCCCATAAGAAGATAGGAAGATCAGTGAACCCTATCATGGACCTCACCATATCTAATAAATTTTGATTTCTGCTTTCTGAAACACCATTGTTTTGTGGTGTTCCTGGAGAAGTCCACTGAGACAAGATTTTATCTTGCCTTAGATAATCAACAAAATCATCACTAAGATACTTACCGCCACGGTCAAATCTTAGTGCCTTTATACTCTTACCAGTTTGTTTTTCAACTTTACTATGAAATCTTTTAAACATTTCAAATGATTTAGACTTGTGTTTCATAAGATACACAAATCCATATCTTGACGTATCATTAGTGAAGGTGATAAAATAAGAATATCCACCTTTAGCATGAACTTTCATAGACCCACATATATCAGTATGTATGAGTCCTAAAAGTTCACCAGATCTCTCTCCAGTTCCAGTAAAAGGAGATTTGGTCATTTTGCCTTTGAGACAAGATTTACAAGTTTCATACGATTCATAATCATATTGACCAAGGCATGCTTCCTTGTGTAACTTATTTACTATTTTCTCACCAATATGACGAAGTCTACAATGCCAAAGGTAAGTTTGATTTGCTTGATTAACTCTCTTCCTTTTTTGACCAGAAACATTCATAATTGGATAAACAACTATTTCAGGTAAGACATAAAGACCATATTATAAATAACCACTTACATATAATTCATCACCATGAAATATATTATATTGGTTATTCCTAAAGATTGTATGAAATCCATGCTTGTCTAGTGTTGAAATGGAAACAATGTTTGAAACAAATTTAGGAACATAATAACAATCTTCTAATAATAAAGTCTTTCCCATATGCATAACAAAAGAAATAGTTCCTACAGCTAGGGTAGCAACATTTGCTCCATTCCCAACTTGTAGCTTTACTTCTCCCATCTTCAATCTCCTACTGATCCTTAGACCCTGCAACATATTGCAGATGTTAAAGCTACTACCAGTATCTAATACTCATTTAGTAGAATCAATAGTAGTTAAAGAAATCATGAAAAAATTTTCATAAATGTCCCACCTTGTTTCTTATCTTTCAAAGTAGCCAAATACTCTGGGTAGTTCCTCTTCTAGTGGCCCTTCTTTGTACAGAAGAAACATTCAGCATTCTTTTAGTCAACTTTCTTCTCCTTACCATTAGATTTGTTCCAAACACCCTTGGGTGCAAGCTGATTTTTCTTAGGCTTCTTTTTGTCTTTCCACTTGCGCTTAGAAGAGTTACCAACCAAGTTCACAGACCCTGATACTTTCACCTTCTTAGACGATGCTACTTGATTTTTATAATCGATCAACAAGTTGAGCATTTCATGAAGATCACAATCCATCTTGTTCATTTTAAAATTAACAATGAACGGTGAAAAAATATCAGTAAGAGACTGTAAGTTCATAGACCCTGATACTTTCACCCTCTTAGACGATGCTACTTGATTTTTATAATCGATCAACAAGTTGAACATTTTATGAAGATCACTGTCCATCTTGTTCATGATAAAATTAACAATGAACGGTGAAAAAATATCAGTAAGAGACTGTAAGATCAAATCTTGTGACAGCTCTTTCCCTATTGAACAGCCTAACTTCTCAAGTTGTTCTATAAGATCAATCATCTTAAGAACATGAGGTCCCACCGAAGATTTGGGCTTCAGTTCAGACTTGAATAGGGAGTTAGATAACTGGTATCTAGCAGTCCTACTTTGTGATCTATACATCTTCTTAAGATGCTCAATGATCTGTGGAGGATTCATACCTTCATGCTACCTTTGGAGTTTAGAACTCATTGATGCCAGAATAATGCACTTGGCATTAGTACTTTGTTTATTGTACTTAAAATATGCATCTAATGCAT
>JAOQML010000004.1:29116902-29148322 GCA_027568935.1 Erythroxylum urbanii
GTCTCCGTTTTCTTGTCCTCTGGTTTTGGAAGGAACAAAAATTTTATGTCTCTGTCTCCGGAGTCGGGACAGAAATTAGTGGGGACAGCAAGCAAACAGGTCGGGGGCAGAATTTTTCTGTCCCTGTCTTCTGTCCCCACCCATGGGGACAGCAACCAAACGTAGGGTTACTAATAGAGGATGATGAACCTACATCCTACATGGAAGCAATGATGAGCCCTGACTCCAACAAATGGCTTCAGGCTATAAAATGCAAAATGAAACCATGTACCAAAACAAAGTATGGGTTTTGGTTGACCAACCTGATGGTGTAAAAGCCATTAAGTGTAAGTGGGTTTTTAGGAAGAAAGTTGACATGGATGGCAATGTATATGTATACAAAGCACGAATGGTGGCTAAGGGTTTTAAGAAAATTCATGGCATTGACTATGATGAGATCTATTCCCCAGTTGCAATGTTTAAATCGATTCGCATCCTCCTAACAATTGTTGCATACTATGATTATGAAATTTGGCAAATAGAAGTGAAAACAATTTTCCTTAATGGGAATTTGGAAGAGAATGTGTACATGACTAAGCCTGAAGGTTCCATATCTCCTAAAATGCTGGGAAAATATGCAAGCTACAATGATCTATTTATGGATTGAAGCAGGCTTCTCCGGGTTAGAATCTTCATTTTAATGAGGCAGTTAAAGAGTTTGGTTTCCTTAAAAATAAAGAAGAAGCTTGTGTTTACAAGAAGACTAGTGGGAGCGCAATTGTTTTCTTAGTCTTGTATGTATATGACATACTACGCATTGGAAATGACATTCTTATGCTTCAATCTGTGAAAGCTTGGTTAGGAAGTTGTTTTTCAATAAAAGACTTGGGCGAGGCAGCCTATATATTGGGTATTAGAATCTATAAGAGATAGATCGAGAAGGCTTATTGGACTAAGTCAAAGCACTTATATCGACAAGGTTTTGCAAAGATTCAATAAGCAATAATCTAATAAATACTTCTTACCTATGTCACATAGCATAATGTTAAGTAAGGCTCAGTGCCATTAGACACAAGATAAGCGAGACCGCATGAGTAGGATCCCGTATGCATCTATTATAGGATTTATCATGTATGTCATGTTGTGTACTCGTGCGGACGTTACATGTGCTTTGAGCCTGACGAGTAGATACCAGTCAGATCTGGGTGAAAGTCACTGGATAGTTGTTAAGAACATCCTTAAGTACTTGAGAGAACTAAGGATATGTTCTTAATCTTTGCAGGTGAGGAAGAATTCATTGTAAGTGACTACACTGATGCCAGCTTCCAATCAGACAAAGATAACTTCCAATCGTAGTCAGGATTTGTATTCTCCTTGAATGGTGGAGTAGTATGTTGGAAGAGTTCCAAGCAAGACACAGTTGCTAATTCTAAAAAGAAGCTGAGTACATTGTTGCTTCAGAAGCAACAAAGGAGGTTGTTTGGGTTAGAAAGTTTATCATTGAACTAGATGTGGTTCCTAACATTGTAAATCTAGTGGATCTTTATTGTTATAATAATGGAGCCATTTCCTAAGTTAAGGAACCAAAATCTCATTAGAAGAACAAACACATACTTAGGCATTTTCACCTTATTCAACACATTATTGAAAGAGGTGATGTAAAGGTTTGCAAAGTGTCGATAGATCTTAATATAGCTGATTCGTTTACTAAGCCTCTTTTGCAGGCTATGCATTATCGTCATATTAGAGCATTAGGTATTAGACATATGGATGTATGATCACATAAGAGTAAAATGTTGGGACATGTTGTGTTTTGGATAATCCAGGTCATTAAAATGGAGATTTAAGTTAATCACATAGGTTTATGTTGGAGAACATGCAATTGGACCAATCTTCTATGAAAACACTTCAAAGATTGTTATATAAGTGTCATAAGTGGCTCTTATCACAGCTACTAAGCAAAATCCTTTGACTTGAGTTTGTCACATTTTCCTACATGAGGAATAGTTTGTTTTGACATTGTCAAATGTCAACTGTAAAAGGTGATTATAAAAGCAATGCTCAGGCATGCTATAAATCATATAAAGGAATGTGGATGAATAATATGGAATTTGTCTCTTCTATATAACTGGAGAAAGATATCTCTAGGCCTCTCGGTGAGTTGAAACTGAAAAATTGCATGGCCTTCCACAAACGAGGCGAATGTCAGTTGTTTGTTTCACAATCTAACTCAGAGATCGAGAAACATGATTGAGTCTAATAAGGATGACACTATTTCCTACGTTATGCTCAATCCAGATATAATGAGACAAAGGGACTACATGAGGATAATTGGTTCTTGTCCAAGTGGGAGATTGTTAGTATATACCCTGTGAGCCAATTATAAAAGGTACTCTAATTATTAGTTGTGATTCAAATAGTGTCTTATTCCAACCTTATTTAATATTGGGTAGTTATAATGTCTTGTTAGAGGCTACTTATAACTTGTGTGCCTAAAAGAAGTTTGGCCTACTGCTAATATTGAATAAGCCTACAGGATCGCACATTAAGCTGGCTGAACAGTTAATGGGCCTAATTCAGATTTGGACCTAGTCTCATTCACATTTAACCAATTAGGGTTTTCCCATATATATAAATATATGGGTGATTAGAAGATGGATGGTCTTCTAATCATAACCCTAACACACATTTGCATCTAGAGAAAGAGAGGAACGAGATTGGTGCTACAACACTGTGAGCGTGATATTCAGTCTTACGTGTGTGTGGAAACCGGTAGAGGTGTGGCGCTTAACATGCTCTTTTCTGGCACAACCAATGCCTCTTCCATTTTTGCTGCATAAAAGGTATAATCAATCTTAATTTTGGTTTCAATATTCACACGGATCTTAGTATTTCGGATTTAGATTTGCGATGTTTATTACTGTTCATTGTCCAAAAATCTTATAAAAGATGGGCTACATAATAGAGAAGAGAAATCTTAATAAGAGAAACTTAAGTAACCCTAAGTTAATAAATATGTTGGGTCTTTAGGTGCACTAAGCCGTGAAACCTAAACCTAACCTAAAGCTTTAAATTTTTTCCTTAAAAGACCTAAGATTAAGTTGAAAGCCTGATCAACTTAGGACAAGCTTATTAACCCAAGTCAATTTGCCATTCTTACCTCATATTAAGTTTAAATGTAGGATAACTATCTAAAATTTTTTGCAATTGTATCATGAATGATGGAATCATTAAAGATTTGGCCTTTTAAAACTCTATATGTAACTAAATACAGGCTTGAGAAAGGGAAATAAAGAAAAGATATGTACAAATGAGAGATCCAACAATAAATAAAAGAAAAATGATTAAATAGAGGAACTCCCAAACATTTGACAATCTCATATATGTCGATATTAGTGTGTCTTATTATTTAATGAATCATTTCTTTAGATATAAGAAGATTATATAAAGACTTATTCAAAATCTCACTTATCGTATTCTATCGTGAACGAAAATTGAAGAACTTACCATAATATATCTAATTTATAAATATTATGTAAATTTATACAAATTTTGATCGCCACTTAGTATTGATAATAGGTCTAAGAAGATATTTAAAAATATCAAATTAAGATATTTGTGTTGAAGTAAAGAACTATGACATAATGTTTACAATATATTTCTTTGAGAGATTTGAAAAGGGACTATCTCGTTGAAAGGTGCAATATATCTTCCTTTTTTCAATGTATTTCTTTAAACAAAGACTTTTTTCCCCTCTTTTTGAATGGTAAATATTTATCATAATATAAAGCATAAATCAAAACCATGTTTAAATGAAACTTGAAATACTAATGCAAGTTATTTCCTTGTAAATAAGATATATTCTTATCTAAAAGAGGTAGGTAATAAGTTTTTTTAAAATTGACTATTTGTCCTTCTGATAAAGGTGTTCTAGAAATGTTGTGCTCAACCTAGAATATAATCATAAAGTTCAAAAGACTAGAGATTCTTAGAGGCATTCCATCAAAAAAGCTTTCCTTAACTAATGAAGTAGATCAAGAAAATAGTAGTAGCAATTACAACAAGAGCTGAATATGCAATAACAATCTAAGGGCCCAAACAAAAACTTAGTTCCCACTCACAACCCATTTAACAAGGTTCAATAAGTAAGAAGTGTAAAATAATTAGATTATAAAGACAACATTGTATAATGATTCATCAACAAATGCAACTTACCATATTGGATAAAATTGCAAACCTATAGCAGTAAAAGTAGCAACAATGACACCAAAAAAAGTGGTTCATGTAAAGTTAAAGTAAGTATCCAAAAATAGGTTTGCAAAGACCACGAATCTCTATTAGAAGTGCAGCAATGAAAGAGGTAATAACTGTAGAAGTTGCAGTCAATAAAGTAGAGATTATCAAAATATCAAACTATCAAAAGTAAAGACGAATTTATCTATTTTTTATCCAATTACAGAAGCAACCCTAGACGCTTTCGCTTTTGCATCTCTCTAAAATTGTCATATGGTAAAATCTTAGTTTATTTAATCATCAGGTACTCTTAAGTTAACTAATTATGTATAGTTAAAAAAATTAAGCACTTATTGTTCAGTAGTACCACTTGACTTTTATACCCATGTCAACCAACATCCTAAGGCATATCTTTATCATCTTAGCTCTCTAGATTCATCATAACTTTTTCAATATAAATGAAGTTGAAATGATATTTAGAGTAATAGATTATACTATTTCAATAGATAGTTATAATGAGTTATCCGAGACCTAACCCCAAAACTAATTAAATGGAGCAGAAAATGAATATGAAAAAGGAAAAAAAAAAAGTCCCCCCTCAAGTCGTGCTTGCATTTTTCATTGCACAAAACCTTTTTGTATGTACATACTTTACTCAACCTCTTCTATACAAAATCTCTAAAAAAGTTGAATAATCAGTTTCCTAATTTTTATTTGTATACAATATGAACATTTCATGAATGATCTGATACAAAGAATATTCAAATAACAAACCCGCTTTTTATATACCTTTTGTGAAATAGAAGAGACTTTTAAGAAAATTAAAGAAAGAATAGAACTTCACATTTTTTTTAATATTAGGTTTGGAATTCTTGGAAGAAACTTTTGCAAAAGAGATTTGCAAAAGAAATGATCTTTTGCAAAAATTCTTCCAAGAATTCCAAACCTAATATTTAAAAAAATGTGAACTTTTTTTGTATTTACAAGTTAAAAGTTTTAATACAAAAAAGTCAAAGTATGTATTTTATTTTATACAAACTTTTTAAAAGGATCCATTATGATAATTTAAAGACAACTATAGAAATGATGAAATTCATTATTTATTTATTCTTTTCTATTTATTGCTTGTTTCTTATGTTCTCTCGAAATTGTCAAAATTATTTATGATAAAATATTTAGAAATTGCATAAAATTATTTTGAATAATATCAATCAAGTTGCTCATTCTATTGACAATTCTCAATGGTCAGAACAATTAGTTTTTTAGGGTATCTCATCCCTTTAAACATATTATTCACTTTTTTCTATGATTTCAATGAGTTGTATAATTATTGAAATCTTAATAATTATCAAAAAAATCTACGACACAATTCGTCTTTATAGACTATTTATATAGTATTTTATTATATAATCTTTTATTAACTTAGTGATATTGGCAAATCCAAAGAATTCTTCCAATGTAATCAGAAAATTTGGATTCAATTATCAACTACTTGGATATGAAACTTTGCATGTTTAGAAATGCTCAGCTAAATGGTAAAAGTGAAATTTTACTATGGAGTCGCAGTTAGTAAACAAAAAGATTCTTCAAAAGTATCGTGTTCTAAAAGCGCATGATACACTCCAATCAATTCATATATGTCTATTTTTAATAAGATTTCAGTTAGAAGCATACGAGATAATTTGCTTATATGATTTTTTTAATATTGCAATATACCACTTTAGCTGCTTTACTAGCTTGGCCGATTATTCGAGATTCCGTTCTTTATCTAGCGATTAAGAAGAAACATGCTTATTTACTTTATTTATTTATTTTCTTTTTGCATATATACAAAAATCGGTTGATGGTATCATATTGCAATGACTAAGCTCATATTAAATTACTAACAAGAAATCCTATTTTTCACAAAATTTCTTTTTTTTTCTAATATTTCAATCAAAGAAATAATTGTCATTGTTGAATCAAGTTTCTTCATAATGTAATACTTTGAAGAAAACACTGCTTGAAGTATTTCAGTCCTCCATGATCACGTCTCTCGCTAACTCGAAGAGTCAATATTATATTATTCATTAATCTCTAGACTTTAATAGGATCCGTTAATTTAGTATACACGATATTTCCAATTAAGTAATTTCATTTTTATCAGCATAAAATTTAGGCTTGTTATGGATACATGATATTCCCTATAAAAGTTCCGATTTTGATCACCATATCTTTGTATGTCTGATTGTTATTGGATTTGGAACTAATTTTACACCACTTACGAAGAAAAGAGATAACAATTCCGGTTTGTTGATAAGTAATCATGAGTTTTCAATTCCTCCAACGTAAGAAACACCTAAAAAAAGTAATATGTAGTGGTCTCGTGAGCTAGTGTTTAGCTGAAAATATTGTATATATTAAAATATAATTTGGTTTTAATTTCAGAAATTATGATTAGAATCTCATGTATTTGGCAGATAATATGTCGCTGGAATTATCAGTTTAAGCATAACTTCCTTATCTTATATATCGATATGCATGCAGTACATACAATCCGAATTGCGAAACGCAAGAGTAGTTTAATTTTTAAATGAAAATTTTCGAGATAATGTTATAGATATCTTGTTGAAACTCCATTATAAATAAAGCGAAACAACCCTCTGTGTCATCTATCTCCTTTACAATTTTCAATTTCAATATGGAAACTCTATCAAGAGTTTCTTTATTTAGTTTTGCTGTTTTGTTCTTGAGCTGTCTTTGCTCTGGGATTCAAGTTACTGTTGATAACAGAGCTGTGAACATCGATGGAGAAAGGAGGATTATTATCTCAGGTGCTATACACTATCCTCGCAGCACTCCTGAAGTAAGTGTAATTTCTTGCTATTATTGTCTATTTCAATACACAAATTATATATAAAATATTTTACTTCAATCCCATGCAGATGTGGCACTCCCTTATCAAGAAATCCAAAGACGGTGGTCTAAATGCCATTGAGACTTACGTATTTTGGAATGCACACGAGCGTGAACGTCGTCAGGTATTATAACATCATCATTTTGTATGCTCATGAATGTTCGTTGTCTATAATTATCTTTGTTCTGTTTATTCAGTATGATTTCTCCGGAAACTTGGACCTCGTCAGATTCATCAAAACTATTAAAGCAGAAGGTCTCTACGCTATTCTTCGGATTGGTCCATATGTTTGTGCGGAATGGACTTATGGGTAATTGCAGCTTACTGAAATTATTCATTTTTTTTTGGGTTTGAACTTCTAATACTATGAGAATGACCTTTTATGAACATGAGGTTTCATGTATGGC
Organism: Erythroxylum urbanii; assembly: GCA_027568935.1. Lineage (NCBI taxonomy): Eukaryota > Viridiplantae > Streptophyta > Magnoliopsida > Malpighiales > Erythroxylaceae > Erythroxylum > Erythroxylum urbanii. The sequence goes on from JAOQML010000004.1 coordinate 29,124,418, forward strand.
AGAGGCTTGCCGGTGTGGTTGCATAACGAACCAAATATTCACGTCAGAACTAACGATCCTGTTTACAAGGTAAAACATATCTTAAGAAAAGAAAACCTTCTCACATTACAGAATATATATTATTATCGATCCAATCTTGATTGTTCTTTCTTCCTTTTTAATTACATGTCACATTAAATAGCAAGAGATGGAAACTTTCACAACATTGATCGTGAAAATGATGAAGCGTGAGAAACTCTTTGCCTCCCAAGGCGGTCCTATTATCCTTGCTCAGGTTTATACTCAATTCCTTTGATCTCCCTTTCATTTTAGTCAATTAATTCTCTAATTACTCATAGCTAAAGATTTATTCCTGTAGATTGAAAACGAATATGGAAATGTAGAGTGGGCTTACGGTTCAGATGGATACGACTATATCAAGTGGTGTGCTAATCTGGCTAAAGGCTACAAAGTTGGTATTCCTTGGATAATGTGTCAACAAGATAATGCCCCACCACCTATGGTAATGCAATTCATCTACGCTCATCAGTATACTCCACATGGACGCATAGTCACCGAGATGTATATTATTCTAAATGTTTTGTTTTGATTATAGATTAGCACCTGCAATGGTTATTATTGTGATCAGTGGAAGAATCCCAAAAGTAATACACCGAAGATATGGACAGAGAATTGGAGTGGCTGGTTTGTCACAGAATTTATTTTAGTTACAGTAATCAATTCAGAAATTAATCACTATACTGAATAAAAGAAGAAACTATTTATTAGGTTTAAGAATTGGGGTGGCCAAAATCCACATAGGACCGCAGAGGACCTTGCTTTTGCTGTTGCAAGGTTTTTCCAACTCCAAGGCACTGTTCATAATTATTACATGGTTAGTTCTTGATTTTGTATATTTGGAACCTTTTTTTTTTATTCTGAATATTAATATTGAATATCACATTTACTCATTGCTTTCTGGTTGGTTTTTAGTACCATGGTGGCACTAACTTTGGCAGCACAGCAGGAGGTCCATACATCACTACATCTTATGATTATGATGCTCCCCTTGATGAGTATGGTACGGATATCCCATACTAATTAATTCTAATTTATTGTAAAGTTGAATTATAGCGTTAACATTCTCTTAAATTTTCTGCTTTTTTTAAATATAGGAAATCTAAATCAACCTAAGTGGGGACATCTCAAGGAACTTCATTTCTTGTTAAGATCCATGGAGAAAGCCCTAACATATGGTGCAATAAGAAATATGGATTTTCCTGGGAATAGACAGGTTAAACTGTTGTTTTTTGTTTCTTTCTTATAATAAAACTATTAAATACTTAAATGTATTTACGACTTTAAGAACCAGTAACATTGTATTGATATGCCCAAATACAGATTACAATCTATTCATACGAGGGGAGAAGGAGTTGCTTTTTCGCAAATTCACACAATACCGATGATTATACCTTTGATTTTGAAAATAACAAATACCTTGTTCCTGCATGGTCTGTTAGCATTCTCCATGATTGCTACAAAGAGGTTTACAATACAGCAAAGGTAAACAAGTTGTCTAAATCACTCCATTTTAAAAGCTTTTACAGTCTCAGAAACACATTGCTCCTGATATTTGTAGGTTAACGCTCAAACAGCAACAATGATCAAAGTAGCAAATACCGATGATGATGACGAACCATACACTTTTCATTGGACTTGGAGACCCGAAAATGTTCTTCAACTAAACAAGAAAGAGGCTCTTGGCAATAATTTGTTGCATTCAAATGAGCTTTTGGACCAAAAGGTTGCCACCAATGGCACCAATGATTATTTGTGGCTTATGACCAGGTAATACATATAGAAAATCTATGCGTTCGTAAGTCTGAGTTCTCCTCTCTAACACGTGATGGACAGTGTTGTATATGACGAAAAAAATCCTTTGTGGAACGCGCCAGGCAAGAGTCTTTACCTTAGTGTGCACACCAAGGGACATGTCGTTCATGCATTCGTTAATGGCAAACATGTTGGTAAGTTAATTGCCTACTTTTCTTGATGAAAATTGTATGCTTACAAGAGACATTACTATTCTTTTCTGTCCAGTTTTAGTTCTTAAAACAAATGTTGTTTCTGTTTCTAACCCTTGAAGTTTATTCAATTTATTAGGATCTCGTGCTGCTGAATATAGTCATTACGAGTTCACTTTTAAGAAGAAGATTAAGTTGGTACACGGCACCAACTACATCAGTTTGATTAGTGCTACCGTAGGACTTGCTGTAAGTTTTAGTTACATATATAAGATCCTTTCTAAAGTTATATTGTTGTCTCTGTTATCAGTAATCTTAACTGTTTTGTTCTGGTTTCATGGCTAGAATTACGGTGACCACTATGATAACGCAAAATATGGAATCACAGGTCCAGTAAACTTGATTCTAAAGGACAAATTTGACACTGTGGAAGTGATCCATGATCTTTCTAAGAATCACTGGGTATACAAGACTGGATTGCATGGTGAAGATTTAAGACTAAATGAAGGTAAAACTACAGCATGGAGTGCGATGGACCGTCCCTCAAATAAACCATTCATTTGGTATAAGGTAATTATGAATGCTAATTGATATTACTTACTCTTACTTATGCTTACCGGCAATGACTAACATTAATGTCATGTTACGTTTATGTAGACCACTTTCTCAGCTCCTATAGGAGATGATCCTGTCGTTATAGACATGGTTGGTTTGGGCAAAGGAGTGGCTTGGGTTAATGGCAACAACATTGGAAGATACTGGCCAAGCTACCTTGCCACTGAAGATGGTTGTGACTTTCAGTGCGACTATCGTGGAGCTTATGGATCTGGAAAATGCAAAACAAACTGTGGCAAGCCTAGTCAAAGATGGTAAGAAAATTTATATATTTTAAGATCCCTGCTTTCCTGTTGAAATTGATAAACCATTCTTAACTTAATGATAAATCTTTAGGTATCACGTTCCACGATCCTTCCTTAAGGCCGATGGAAATGTGCTTGTTTTGTTTGAAGAAATGGGAGGTACCCCAGATGTTGTTCAAGTAGAAACTGTTACCATTGGTAAACTGTGTGCCCACGCATATGAAGGCCACACCTTGGAACTGTCATGCCAAGGAGATAACTTTATTACAGATATTAAATTTGCAAGCTTTGGCACTCCCACAGGAGTCTGTGGAGATTTCCATGTAAACCAAAAGTGTCATGCCCAAAACTCTTTACATGTTGTTCGAAAGGTGCTACTTCTTTTTTTCTTACCTAGATATGATTTATTTAAAGATAAAGCTGTTCATGACACATTGTAATTGGGTAAATTGGTGTGATTTGCAGGCTTGTATTGGCAAACAGAGGTGTTCTATCAAAATCGATGAAAAAACTTTTGGACCCCTACGTTGCCAAGCTGATGAATACAGGCTCGCTGTTCAAGCAACTTGTTAGTTTTTCATATATTTATGGGATGCATCATGCATCCTTTTAGTTAGTCGAGTTCATAATCTACGGCCATCTCTTTCATAGTCTGCGGCAATTTCTTTCCTCCAAATTTTTAAAACATAGACATCTTGTCTTTGTATTACTCAATAAAATTCTCTTTAGATCTTCAGATTCCAACTTCCTTTAATCTAATTCGTTTCTATACCAAACCACTACTATTACTACTACATCTTGCCCTCTTTCAACATAAAGATGAACCACTACTATTACTACTACATCTGGCCCTCTTTCACATAAAGATGCACTAGTTACAAAATGCCAGTTCCAGTATTTGAGAACAGGATGAATTAAAGTAATAATCTCATTCTTAACACATTGCTCATTGACCAACAAAGCAATAGATAGTGAAAACTGAACAGGGACATGCTTCCTATTGCTCCTTTCTCTCATAGTCTCCCATAATTTTGGTTGATTGTCATCGAGGTTTTATGATCGTGAACTAGTTTTTAATAAATGACCTGCGCGATCTGACATGGTTTAGATTTCTCTGAAAGGCATTTCCAGGGACGCCTTTCCGACAATGTCTTATTTGCAAGAAAGCTGCGGATTTTAAGTTTACGTTTCACTACCGATTTGTGGTCCTTTTACTTTTGAACGGTAGATTAAAGAAGGGAGTTTTGGCCTCTGGTATTGGGTACTCTTTGAAGAGAGAAGAATGTGGACATATAGATCAGAAAAGCAAATAATTTCTCTCAACATGTTTGTAGTTTCTAGAATTATTTTATTGCTTCCTGTTCACACGTTTTGTGTGTTTGATCTTTCTCCCAACATTGACCACTGCCAGTACAGTAATTTAAAAATCTGATGTGTCAGGCTTCAATTTGACAGACCCTGATCTGCCGACTCACAATCTACCGCTGCATAGTACTGCTGGTTTATACTTGCAAATTCTTCTTACGCTTGATCTATCCCTATACCTAAAGGTGAATAAGTTTTCAAACAAAGCCCCTGTTTTCCCTTGTTTCTTACGCTAAAGAAATACTGAGAATTCTGCAACTTTTCGTATATAGACTGCACTATGAAAAGACAAAATACAAGGCTTTTAATATAAAAAATATAACCTAAAATTACTTTTAAGTTTTAGAACCCAAGCCAGCTTAGAAGTCAAAAAGCCTCATGTTTATTATAGGGACAATTTTGCTTTGACCACTTCCAACACGCCCCCTAAAATCAAAACGTTCTCGTGCCGAGCAAATCTCTTAGTCTACTGAAAGATTCATTTGACAATGTTTTTGTAAAAATATCAGCTACTTGCTTCATGTTATGGCAGTATTTCAACTCCACAGTCTTCTATTTTACATGATTCTTGAGAAAATGAAATTGAGTATCGATGTGTTTGCTCCTTCCATGTTGCACAGGATTCTTTGCAAGCTTTATAGCTGATTTGTTATCCACGAATATCACTGTAGATTCCTTTTGCGGATGATTCAATTCCTTCAAAACATTTCTCAGCCATATTGCTTCACACACAATGAAAGAAACTGTTACATACTCTGCCTCGCATAAAGATAAAGCAACAATTCCTTGTTTCTTAGATGTTCAAGAAAAAGCTGTAGACCCAAAATAGAAGACATAGCCAGTAGTGCTTTTCCTCTCATCCTGATCACCAACTCAATCACTATCTGAATATCTAACTAACTGTGCATATTCTCCATAAGCGTAGAAAAGACTAAGATTGAGTGTACCTTTAATATACCTCAAGATTCTTTTTACAGCTAGCCAATGAGACTTCTTAGGGTCTCCATGTATTTACTCACAACCCCTACTCCATAGGCAATATCTAGCCTTGTGATTGTCAAGTACCTCAGGCTTTCAACTAGGCTCTTGTAAAGAGTTGGTTCGACAACATCTTCGTCTCCTTTTGACAACTTCATGCCTGTTGATACTAGACTGTTTACAGGATTACACTTTTCTTTTGTGAATTTTTCTAGGATCTCTTTTATATATTTCTTTTGGGTTATAAAAATCCCATCATCTTGTGCTTTACTTTAATAACCAAGAAGTAGGACATCAATCCATTATCTGTCATCTCGAACTCCTTAAACATGGACTACTTGAACTCAGTAACCATTTCAGCATTACTTCCTGTGTATAGTAAATCATCAAGATAAAGGCAAATTATTAGCGTTCTCCTTGATAATTCTTCTTCATATAGACAGCATGCTCATATGGACATCTGGTGAAGCAACTTTGATGAAGAAAACTATCAATGTGTGCATTCCATGCCCTGGGTGCCTGCTTTAAGTCATACAAAGCTTTCTTTAAACGATATACTTTGCTTTCTTCTCCTTCTACCAAGAAAACTTCTGGTTGTTGTACGTATACTTCTTCCTTCAGAATGCCATTGAGAAAAGCTAATTTGACATCAAGTTGGTATATCTTCCAACTGTGATGAGCAGCAAGTGAGATCAACAATCTTACTGTGTTAAGACGCGCAACTGGTGCAAAGACCTCATCATAGTCGATGCCATACTTTTGTTTGTAACCTTTAGTTACTAGTCTTGCCTTGTAACAATCAATTTCACCATTTGTTGTGCGCTTGATTTTATACACCCACTTAATACCAATCGCCTTTTGGTTTTGTGGGAGTGTTGTTAACTCCCAGGTATTACTCTTCTATATGGCATGGATCTCTTTTTCCATCGTCGATCTCCAACAATCTTCTTTTATGGCTTTTTGGAAGGTGAGAGGCTCATGATCAACATATAAACAGAAGAGATTGGTTTCTCCATCTTCTGTTTGTGAGTAGATCTCCCTAAGGCTTCTCATTCTGATGGGTGTGGACAATTTATTGCTGCCACCTCCCACAGAAGGCGAGGATCCTTTGTGGACTGTAGAAGGTGTAGCAGGTTGAGGAGATGGTGGTGCACTTGGTGGTGTAACTTTTGATGAGGGTTCTTCTGATTCCTCTAAACCGAGTTGTACTTTGTGTATCTCTTCATCACTCCAGCTCCACATTTCTTCTTCATTACACACAACATTTCTACTGACCACTACTTTCTTTGTTAGAGGGTTGTAGAGCTTATACGCCTTCGACTCCTTGCTGTATCCTATAAAGATACATCTCTCACCATGATCATCAAGCTTCTTCCTCTTGACCTCGGCAATTTGGGCATATATGAGACACCCAAAAATCCATAGGTGTGTCACACTAGGCTTACAACCACTCTATGCTTCTTGAGATTTCATATTCTTAACACTTTTCGTTGGGCATCTGTTGAGTAGGTATGTAGAACACGCTACAGCTTCAACCCAAAACTGCTTTGGCAGTCCTTTCTCCTTCAACATAGTTCTTTTTATATTCAAAATAGTGCAATTCTTTCTTTCCACAATCCCGTTTTGTTGTGGTGTAAAGGCAGTCGTGAGCTATTACCTAATTCCTTATTCCTTGCAATACTCTTGAAATGCATTTGAGGTGTACTCACCACTTCGATCAGATTAGAAAGTTACAATCTTGTGGCCACTCTCTATTTCGACAAGAGCTTTAAAGTTCTTGAATGTATTTAAAGCAGCAGATTTTTCTTTAAGAAAGTAAACCCAAATCTTTCTACTAAAATCATCAATAAAAGTAATAAAATATTTACTACCTCCAAGTGAAATGGGCTCCAATAGACCACAAATGTCTGTGTGAATAAGTTGCAATGATGCCTTTGCTCTCCAAGATTTGCCACTAGGAAAAGGAAGTTGTGATTGCTTTCCAAGTATGCATCCTTCACAAATGTGGTTTGGTGGCTTGATCATTAGTAAATCATTTACCATGCGAGCTGTAGAAAGTAGCTTTAACCCACTGAAATGTAGATGGCCAAAATGAAAGTGCCACTTCCAAGTATCATTTTGCACAAGTCCTTGGAGGCACTTCTCAATCTATGTGTTAAGGTACAGGGGGAACATGTGATTGCTAGTAATTTGAACATGAGCCACAAGCCTTCTACAAACATCTCTCAAAGTAAGAGAGTTTCCCTGCATATGTATTATACATCCTTTTCCAAGCAGTTGCCCAACGCTAATGATGTTACTTTTCATGTTAGGAACATAATAAACATCAGAGATATATACTTTCTTACCATCCTTCTGATAGATCTTGATCTTCCCTTTTCCTTCAACAGGAAGTTTAGAAGAATCTCCCAAACTCACATTTTCATGCACTCCTTTTGTGAGTTCTATGAACAAATCTTTCTTCCTATACATGTGATTGCTCGCACCCGAGTCAAGATACCAGGCTTTATGCTGTGCTCCTGATTCATCATGAGTAAGAAGAAGGATAGTATCATTACCATCATCATTTATTGTTTCTACAATATTGGCTTGTTCGTCAGCTTTGTGTCAACAATACGAGGCAAAGTGCCCAAACTTTCCACAGTTATAGCACTGAATGTTTTTTATGTTTCCTCTTCTAGGTGTGGATTTTCCTCATCCTCGTCCTCGTCCCCTAGAACTTTAATGCTCCCCTTGACTTTGATAATTTAGCTGGTGTGTCCTTTGCTCCCTACCTCTTCCACGACCAGGGTTGGTTTGATTATTTAGAGTCAGTTTTGACTCAAGCACTTGTTTCACAATAGTGGAGCTAGCATTTTTCTGCATTCGTTGCTCATGTACTTAAAGAGACCCATCAATTCCTCAATCATCAGTGTCTCTAAGTCTTTAGACTCTTCGATGGCTACAACCACATGCTTGAATTTAGGTGAGAGTGATCGAAGTACCTTCTCAATAACACGGATGTCATTGATCTTCTCACCGTTTCTCATTAAGCCATTCATTATCACTAGTAGCCGTGAGAAATAATCAGACACCAATTCGCCTTCTTTTATATGAAAGGCCTTAAACTCGCCTCGTAAATTAAGGCCTTGTAAATTTTAGAGGAGAATCTATTTCACCCGATTGACTCCTTGGAATATGGTAACAAGGATCTCCTATACTTGCTTGCTGTTTGATGCTTTAGTAATCTTTTTGAAGGTCGACTGGTCCAACCCTTGATAAAGTAAGAACAAAGCCTTTTTATCTTTCTTTCTCTGCTCCTTAAGAGTTTTCTTCTCATCAGTAGTGTATGTAGCTTCTTCTTCTAAAATAGGTTCTGTATAGCCATCTGTAACAAACTCCCATAAATCTTGAGACCCAAATAGAGATTTTATTTGGATTGACCAACTCTCATATTTATCTTTTGATAACTTCGGCATTTGCTGTTGGAATAGTGTATTGGTCATTTCTGAGAAGGAAAAAATTTGGTATTAGGCAGGATAACCTATCTCTGATACCACAGTAAAGGTGACTAAGTTTTCAAACAAAGCCCATGTTTTCCCATGTTTCTTACGCTCAAGAAATACTGACAACTATGCAAGTTTTCATATATAGACTGTAAAGAAATAGGCCTTATTTATAAGCTAAGAAAAGACAAAATACAATGTCTTTAATATAGGAAATATAACCTAAAATTACTCTACGCTTTAGAACCCAAGGGTCCTTTATTTATTCCATCAGCTTAGAAGCCAAAAAGCCTCATGTTTATTCTACCAACAATACCTACTCTAGAGCATACTCTCGCCATGCTTTCAGACACTCCTGATAATTACTTTTTCTTAGAAATTTATGCGATTCTTCTAAATTAAGCTTCTCTCTCTGCCCCAATTAATCATATATAGGTGCTTCTCTCTTAGAGGACGAGACATGGAAGCTTCAACATGCTACTATACTCTTAAGGTATAATGAGAGCATAACTTGAGAGCTGAGGACAAAAAATTGGAGTTGATTTTCTCTAGAGAGGGAATTCAACACTTAATTTTCCTTATTATTTTAAATAAATGCGAGCATATTTTTCTTCTAAGTACAATAAAAGAAGATAAATTGGAGTTAGCTTATGTTAAAGTTTATGACTCAAATTCTATTTTAATCTGGCTTAAAAAGTTCCCAATGCAATAGCTGTGGAAAAATTAAATTACAACCTACAAAGGGCCCACTTGAAATTAGAGTTTATTTTATATATCTTGTTTTATGATTGGGTGAGTAAGAAATATATATTTTTTGTAAGCCACCCTAAGCTCTCTGTCATTATATTCATCCTTTTCATAGTGAAGCTTTCCTCCTCTGCTTGTGGTTTTCACCCCAATTTGATGTTTCCATGTAAAATATGTGTGTTGTTCTTTTGTTTCTATTGTTTGCTATCGTGTTTTATCTTCTCAAATTGGTATCAGAGCTAGTTCATTGATTGCATCGATGACAACCATGAAAAATGATATTTCGCTGCTAGATCATCTTGGACCATAGAGGAGAAACAATGTAAGGATCGCAAGGCTCTATCACAGATACATCTCTACCTTTCGAATCAGATTCCACATGATGTTTTGAAAGAGAAGCTTGCCGCTTCGTTATGGTTGAAACTGAAGTAGTTATGTATGACGAAAAGCCTAACTAGTAAATTGCATTTGAAGCAAAGGTTGTATTCTCACTGTCTGAGAGAAGGTAGATCCATTGATGATCACTTAAATGTGTTTAAAGAGATTATTTCTGATTTAGGGACTATGGAGGTAAAGTATGAGGATGAAGATTTGGGTTTAATATTGTTATGTTCGCTACATGCATCATATTCCACTTTTAGGGATACAATTTTATATAGTTGTGATGCCCTAACCTTAAAAGAGGTATATGATGTGTTACTTTCTAAAGAGAAAATGAAACAACTTGTGTACAAATATGAGGCTGTTGTTGAGGGTTTTGTTGTTTGAGGGAAACTATAGGAAAGAAATCCTAGTGGTGACGAAAGGTAGTCGAAATCCAAGCATAGAAACAAAGTCTGCAATTACTGCAAGAAGAAAGGTCACATTAAAGCTTAATGCTAGAAATTACAAAGAAAGAAGAAGTGAATTCAAAGGGAAAGTAGCTTGAAAAATCCGGTAAAGCTAGTGTTGTACAGGATGCATCCAGTGATGAAGAACTCCTAGCAATTTCTGAGGGCAGATCTAATTCTGACGAAGAAAGGATTCTTGATACAGCTTACACTTTTCATATGTATCCCAATCAGTGCTAGTTTTTAACATATAAAATAGCTTCCACGGGTGTTTTGTGGTGGGAAATAACACTCCTCGTAAGATAGCTGGCATGGAAACAGTCAAATTTTGGATGTTTGATGGTGTTGTCAGAATAATTATAGATGTGAGACATATCCCAAATTTGAAGCGAAATTTAATTTCTTTGAGTAGTCTTGATACCAATGGGTATAGGTGCACTAGTGAAAGTGGACTTATAAAGGTTGGCAAAGGTGTTATGGTTGTAATGAAAGGGCAGAAATATTCTGCTAGTTTATATGTCTTGCAGGGTTCTACAGTTATTTGTGATGCAGAGGTTACTATCCAATCTATGATTGATGGTGATGTTACAAAATTATGGCATATATGGCTTGGACATATAAGCCAACATGGTATGGCTGAGCTTAGTAAACGAGGACTATTTGACGGACATTATATTAGCAAATTGTAGTTTTGCAAGCACTGTATTTTTGGGAAGCATAAGAGAGTTAGCTTCGGGAAAGGTACTCATGGCATAAAAGAAACACTTGACTATATACATTTTAACCTCAGGGACTAGCCAAGGTGACTTCTAAAGGAGATTCTAATTATATGTTGACAGTTATTGATGATTTTTCTAGAAAAATCTGGGAGTTCTTCTTGAAGAAAAAGAGTGATTTGTTTGCGACTTCCAAACAATGGAAGATCATGATTGAAAAGCAAATAAGATGACAAGTTAAGCGTCTACATACTAATAATGGTCTGGAGTTTTGTACATACTAATAATGGTCTGGAGTTTTGTTCTAATAAGTTTAATGCCTTCTGTAGTACAGAAGGAATTCTGAGGCACTTAACAGTTTTTGGTACCCCACAACAGAACGGTGTGACAAAGCAAATGAATAGGACTTTGATGGAGAAGATGTAGTATATGCTTTCTAATTCTGGATTACCTAAGTCATTTTGGGCTGAAGCAGCAGCTACTACGTGCTTCCTTGTTAATCGCTCTCCTTCAACTACCATTAAAAAAAGACTCCAGAAGAGATATGGTCTGGTTCTCATTCTAATTATTATGATTTGAGAATTTTTGGTAGTCCTGTGTATGATCATGTTGACAATGGAAAGTTAGAATCCAAATCGAAGAAGTTTATCTTTTTTGGCTACAAGTCAAGTGTGAAGGGATATAAGTTATGGGATCCTATGAGTAGTAAATTCATTGTTAATAGAAATGTTATTTTGATGAAATTGCTATGCTTAAAGGTTTGTCTTCTAATGTTTCAGGTGATAAAGATCAACAGAGATCAAAAGTGCAAGTGGATTTTGATATAGATATAGAGAATACACCAGAAATTGTACCCCAGTATAATCCAAAGATAAAAGATGATAATGAGATATCCACTAAGTCACTGCAACATTGTATAGCTAGAGATAGACTTAGAAGAGAAATTAAACCTCCACAAAGATATGTTGAGGCTGATTTGGTTACTTATGCTTTGAATGTGGTAGAGGGTATCGAGTCCAGTGAAGAACCTTCTACATAGTCAGAAGTAGTTAGTTGTGATAACTCTGGCAAATGGATGATAGCTATGCAAGAAGAGATGGAATTCCTTCATAAGAATGGTACTTGGGATTTAGTGAGATTACCTGAAGGTAAGAAAGTTATTCATTACAAATGGGTATTCAAGAGAAAGGAAGTTACGCCAGAAGTTAAAGAAGGCAGGTACAAGGCTAGGCTAGTTGCCTAGGGTTATAGTCAAATTTTGGGTGTAGACTTCACAGATGTGTTTTCTCCAGTTGTAAATCATATATCAATTCGAGCTTTGTTATTTGTTGTGGCTATGTATGATTTTGGGCTTAAGCACTTTGATGTCAAGACAACATTCTTACATGGAGAACTTGAGGAGAACATCTATATGCAATAATCAGAGGGTTTTGTAGCTACAAGGAAGGAGGTTTACTGACGAAGTCCCTATAAGGTCTGAAACAATCACCTAGACAATCGTATAAGAGGTTTGACTCATTCATGATTACTCAAGATTTCAGAAGATTCAATTACAATAGTTGTGTCTATTATAAAAACATTTGTTCATTTACTCTTATACGTTGATGATATATTTATAGTAGCTAAAGATAAATTAGAAATAGTAAAAGTGAAAGCCCAACTTAGTTAAGAGTTTGAGATGAAAGATTTAGGTGCAGCAAAGAAGATACTTGGTATGGAGATTTTGAGAGATAAAAAAGCAAGCAAATTGTATTTAATATGCAAAATGCAAAACCTGCTATGACTCTATTAGCTGTACATTTCATACTTTCATTTGCTTTATCTCTTAAATCAGATGAAGATATTGATTATATGTAATAGCCCTAGACCACCCGCCTATAGATATTGTCCGCTTTGAGCCTTAGCCTAACAAAATCCTCATGGTTTTGCTTTTCCCATACCTTGGGAAAATGTGTCTTGTGAGGGAGAGGCATCTATACCCTTATAAGGCGTATTTCGTTCCCCTTTCCAGCCAATATGGGATCTCACATTCCCCTCTCTTTAGGGCTCAATGTCCTTACTGACACACTGGTTTGGGTACTGGCTCTGATACCATTATAACAGCCCTAGACTACTCGCCCACAGATATTGTCCCTTTTTAAGCCTTGACCTAGCCAAGCCCTCACGGTTTTGCTCTTCATATACCTTGGAAAAATGCATCTTATGAGGGAGAGGTATCCGTGCCCTTGTAAGGCACAGTTCGTTCCCCTCTCCAACGATATGGGATCTCACATTCTTGGTTCTCCTCCCCAACTGATATAGGATCTCACATTATACCCCCTTTAGGGCTCAGCATCCTCGCTAACACACAGGTTCTGGTACTAGCTCTGATACCATTGTAACAGCCCTAAATCACTCGCCTACAAATATTGTCCGCTTTTAGGCCTTGATCTAGCCAACCCCTCACAGTTTTTCTCTTCCCATACCTTAAGAAAGCGCGTCTTATGAGGGAGAGGTATCCATACCCTTATAAGGCATACTTTGTTCCCCTCTCCAACTGATATGGGATCTCACATTCCACCCCCTTTTAAGGCTCAGCATCCTCGATAACACATCGGTTTTGGGTACTAGCTTTGATACCATGTATATGTCAAAAGTCCCATAATCTAGTGCAGTTGAATCTCTCATGCATGCTATGATGTGCACACATCCAGATTTATCGTATGTTATTAGTGTAGTTAGTAGATACATAGCGAATCAGGTAAAGAGCATTATAAAGCAGTTCAGTGGATTTTGAGATACTTGCATGGCTCTATTGATGTTTATTTAGAATTTAGGAGAACTAGAGATGGGATTGTTGGGTATGTTGATTCTGATTTTGCAGGTGATCTTGATAAGAGAAGATCGCCTATAGGATATTTGTTTACTGTTAGTGGTTGTGTTATCAGTTGGAAAGCTTCTTTGCACGCTACTGTGGCCTTGTCTACCACTGAGGCCCAGTACATGGTTGTTACAGAGCCCTTTAAAGAAACTGTTTAGTTTAGAGGTTTGTTTGTTGAACTTTGTCAAGATATGTAAATTACCACAATTTTTTTTATAGTCAAAATGATATCTTCTTCACTAAGGATCAAATGTTTCATGAGAGAACAAAGCATATTGATGTCCGTTATCATTTTGTTCGTGAGGTCATTGCTCGTGGTGATATTGTTGTGAAGAAGGTTAGCACTTATCATAATTCAAATGATATGATGACTAAGGCACTTCCTGTAACCAAGTTTGAGCACTACCTAGACTTGGTTGATATTGCCATTGAGATTAGCCCTTAAGGTCTTTTGGTGGAAAAGGTGGATAGTTTTTTGTTTTGAAGGTTGAAGACTTCTTGTGATAGAATTCATGTCAAAGTGGAGATTGTTAAAGTTTGTGATCCAAATTATATTTTAGTTTGGCTCGAAAAGTTCGCAGTAAGACAGTTGTGGAAAAATTAAATTACAACCCACGTGGGGCCCACTTAAAATTAGGGGTTTATATATCTTGTTTTATGCTAGAGTGAGTAAGAAATGTATTTTTTGTGAGCCACCCTAAGCTCTCTGTCATTGTATTCATCCTTTTCATAATGAAGCTCTCCTCCTCTGTCTGTAGTTTTCTCCCCAATTTATTCCACGTAAATTTGTGTGTTGTTCTTTTGTTTCTATCGTTTGCTATCATGTTTTGTCTTCTCATCTTCCTTCACAATTTTGGTTAAAAAAAGATAACTTTGAACAAAATCAAAGCCCCTGTGAAAGAATTTCTTATGTTTGCCTAATATAAATGGAGGTTTGAGACTCCAATTTTATTTGATTGAAGAATAAACTATTCTTATCCAACAAAATTTAGAAGGTATTTGATGATGCTGAATCCTTTTGAATTCGATCGATTCACGAGTACTATTTAAGAGGAAAAAACTTCTAACTGATGAAAACTAACTCCATTGATCAGGGACATTGTTTCAGATTTTGAAACTAAGATAAAGCTTAAGGAATGAGATTAAAGTGACACTTGGCTATGATATGAGAATTGAAACTTTCTATAGCTGCTTCAAAACCATTTAAATATATGAATCAAAGTAATTCTGCCAGCTCAGGCCAAAGTGAACCTTATCATCCGTGATAATTCATGAAACTGGCCGTCCTCAAATCCGAGGGACTGTCTTTGTAAAAGATAATATGCCAAACTATCAAGAAATCTTAGGTAAGGAAACACAATGTTAAAGAGTGGAAGATGTTATTGCCGACTTAAAAAGAGTCAAAAAAGGAAGGTAGTCGACTTAAAATTTATCAACAAAAGTAGGAAAAAGAAAAAAGAAGAAAAAAAAGGAGCTGTGGACAATCTATCCATAGCTGTAAGCACATCTGGGAGGCTTATAAATAGGCCTTCCCATATGGTTTTATATTCATCTCAAATATTCTCTTCTTCAATTAAATCTCCACAGTTTAGAGACTGTTTCTATTATTTTGAGAGAGCTAGTATTTCTCCACATAAAATAGAGACAGGTTGTAACTCCTAAGTTTTTGTAGTGAAGTTTCTTTTTCTTGCCAGTAGATTTTATCCTAATTTGTTTGGGGCAGTTTTCGCGTAAAAATTTGTGTTTTTATTTCTTCATTACTATTCCTTCATTCCTATTTACCTGTGAACCAGCTCTAATTTGGTCAATTTTCATAGCAAGTGGTATCGGAACATGGTGAGAACATTTCAACGAATTTTTTGGCACAATCCATTGAGTTTTCAGGTAACGTAGTTAAAGTTGATGAATAGTAAAATAATAACCAAGAAAGGTGACAATTGTTGATGAATTTATTTTGAATTAAACACTGTAGTAGTCACTACAGCTGAGTTATAGCAACTGGATACTATTCACGTACACAATACTATTTACATATACGATATTATTCATACGTACAAATATGGTACTATTCACATATGTGGTACTATTTATACGAACGGGTACTATTTACAAGAATAGTGGGAGCAAAGTTCTACTCGTGATAGAAGCAATGGCAAAAAAATTTAAGATTGAGAAGTTCAATGGGAGTAATTTCTCATTATGAAAGTTGAAGATGAAGGCTATCTTGAGAAAAGATAATTGTTTAGTGGCCATCAGCAAAAGACCGACAACATTCACATATGATAATAAGTGGAATGAGATGGACAGGAATGTTATCACAAACCTTCATCTGGTATTAGTAGATAGGATGTTGTTAAGCATAGAGGAGAAGAAGATGGCAAAGGAGATATGGGATCATCTTAAGGAGAATAAGACAGCAAAGGAGATCTGGGATTATCTTACTACGTTGAACGAGGCCAAATCACTCCATAACAAGATTTTCCTTAAGAGAAAATTGTACACTCTTCAGATTTCATAATCACCTTAAGTGACAGAGCATATCAACGCCTTGAATACTCTATTTTCCTAACTCACATCAATGAATCATAAAATAGAGTCTCAAGAACGTGCTGAGCTTCTACGTCAATGTCTATGAAATTTATACGATCAACTCATCATCAATTTAACAAATAATGTTCGTACAGACCACCTAGTCTTCGATGATTTTGCAGCTATTATTTTTGAAGAAAAAATTGATGCAAGAACAAAGAAGAAAGGCAAGCAACTGACAACAAATGAAGGCATTGACAATGATGATAGGGAGATCAATGGAACATGGCCAAAGTGAACACTACAATCATAGTAGGGGAAAGTCAAGAAGTAAGAAGAATTTAAGATCCTACAACTGTGGCAAAAAGGTTCACATAAAGAAGGATTGTCATAATAAGATAAATTCCAATCCTCAAGGAAATTTAGCGAGCACTTCAGAAGATGATAATGTCCTGTGTTATGAGGCATGACAGCAAATGAAAGTAGAAAAAGATTTATTGGTGTATGGTTTTTGACTCAGGAGCTACTTTTCACATGACCTCTCGAAGGGAATGTTTCTATCATTATGAACATGTCTTAAGAGGATCTATATATAGTTGCAATGATCATGCCTTAAATATCATTGGTGTAGGAACCCTCAAGCTAAACTTGTATGATGGTACAATTCCTACTATCCATGGAGTGCGACATGTGGAGGGCCTGAAGAAGAACTTGTTGTCTTTAGGACAACTGGATAACTATAGTTGTAAGATTGAAATTAAAAACAAAATTATAAAGACAATTCTAGGAGCATTTGTACTTATGAAGGGAGAAAAGATAGCTGTAAATTTGTATATGCTGAAGGGAGAGACTTTGTAGGAGGCAGAAACATTAGTTGTTTCAGGATGTTCAAATATAATGATATGACATCAGAAACTTGGACATATTTCCAAATAAGGAATGAAGAATATTGCTAAGCAAAAGCTACTTCTAGGGCTCACAAAGGTATTTCTGCCTTTTTGTGAACAAAATGTTACAAGCAAACAGCATCGATTAAAATTCAACACGTCAAATTCTATAAGCAAATAAGTTCTAGAATTGGTTCACTCTGACGTATGGCAAGCACCAATTCCATCCCCTGGGATGAGTGAAGTCCTTTCCTTCATTGATGATTATTCCAAGGGATGTTGGGTGTATCCAATCAAAAGGAAGGGAGACGTGTTTCCAGTCTTCAAAATTTATAAAGTACGAGTAGAACTTGAATCTGGAAAGAAGATTAAGTGTTTGAGTACAGATAATAGAGGAGAATACACTGACTATGAATTTAATCAATTCTGCAAGCAAGAAATCATCAAAAGGCAGTTCACAATAGCATACACTTCTTAACAAAATGGAGTGATAGAGCGGATGAACAAAACTCTATTAGAGAGAACTAAAGCTATGTTTACAACTGTAAGCTTAAATAAGACTTTCTGGGTCAAAGTAGTTAGTGCTGCTTGTTATGTGGTAAATTGGGCCCCATCAATCGCAATTGAGTTAAAGACACCAATAGACATGTGGACTAGTAAGCCAATTGATTATTCAAACCTACATATATTCAAAAGTCCTATATACGTGATGTACGATCAGATTGACATATACACTATATTATGGAGGGCAATGTTGCATACTATCTTTTAACTGAGGATGGGGAACAACTCTCCAAGAGGCAATGAACAGTTCAGATACATCTCAATAGATTGCAACAATTTAGGAAGAAATTGAAGCTCTTCATAAGAATAAGACTTGGGAACTTATGTCACTACCACTAGGAAGGAACGCCATTAGCAATAAATGGGTTTATGAGATCAAATGAAATGGAGATGATCAGGTTGAGCGGTATTATACAAGATTAGTGGTGAAAGGGTATGCTTAGAAGGAAAAGATTGACTTTAACGAAATATTTTTCCCTGTGGTTTGACTTACTACAGTCTAAGTAGTCCTGACAATATGTGTTACGTTTGATTTACATCTAGAGCAGTTAGATGTAAAAAAGACTTTTCTTTATGGAGATCATAAATAAGAGATTTATATGCTCCAACCAGGAGGTTTTGAAGAAGCAGGAAAAGAGAACTTGGTTTACAAGTTTAACAATCTCTGTATAGTCTAAAGCAGGCACCAAGGCATTAGTATAAGAGATTTGATTCCTTTATTATAAGCCTTGGATCCAACAGACTAAATGCAAACCCTTATGCATATTTCAAGAGGTTTGGTGACAATGACTTCACTATCTTGCTGCTGTATGTAGACGACATATTGGTAGCAGGCCCCAACAAAGATCTTATTATAGAATCGAAGGCTCAGTTAGCTAGGAAATTTGAAATAAAGGACTTGGGACTAGTAAACAAGATTCTAGGGATGTAAATTTATCGAGATAGACGTAACAGGAAGATTTGACTTTCTCAAAAGAATTATCTGAAGAATATCTTGTGACGTTACAACATGCAAGATTGTAAGCCAATTTCTACCCCACTTCTTGTTAACTTCAAGTTATCCTCCAGCATGAGTCCTAACAGTGAAGATGAGAGGATGTGGATGTCTCAAGTACCGTATGCATCAGCAATGATAACCTTAATGTTTGCTATGATTTGTATAAGACTAGACATTGTACATGTGTTGGGATTAGTTAATCGGTATATGGTGAATCCTAGCAGAGAGCATTGAAATGCTATAAAGAAGGTCTTTAGATACATTAAAGGGACCTCAGATGTTACATTGTGTTATGAGGGGATCAAACTTTATTATCAATAGATATGTGGACTCTGATTATGTAGGTGATCATGATGGCAGCAAATCCACCACAAGTTATATGTTTATACTAGCTGGTGGACTGTAAGTTGGGTCTCAAAAATACAGTCAGTTGTGGCTACGTCAACAATAGAAGCATAATATGTAGTAGCTACACAAGCTAGTAAAGAAACAGTTTGGTTGAAAATGCTATTGGAGGAGCTCGGGCACAAACAAAAGAAGATTTCTCTATTTCGTGACAGTCAGAGTGTCTTGTACCTTGCAAAGAATCCAACTTTTTATTCAAAAATGAAACATATATGTGTTCAGTATCACTTTGATCATAAGAAAGTGAAAGACGAAATTGTGGATATGTGGAAGATTTATACTAAAGACAATCTAATACATTTTATGACAAAAGTGGTCAACACTGACAAATTTATTTAGTGTTGATCATCTTGCGGCCTGATGGAAACGTGAGCAACATTGTAATGGCAAGGAAGAAAGAACGGTGTGAAGATCTAATTAACTTTTAATAAAATCTTCAAGTGGGAGATTGTTACTACAGACTTAAAATAGTCAAAAAAGGAAGGCAACTAACTTAAAATACGTCAACAAAAGCAGGAAGAAACTTGCATGCGGATAGTTGTCCATATGCAGGCAAAAAGAAGAAACATAAAAAAGGTAGTTGTGGATAATATGTTCACATTTGTAAGCACATCTGGAAGGCTTATAAATAGGTCTTCCTAAATGGTTTTATATTCATCCCAAACTTTGCTATGGTTTTCCCAACGAGTCCTAATTTAGCCTTATTACAATAGTAAAAATAACAACCACAAATGATTGATTTTGGAGCTTTGGGAATAAAGAATTTAGCGTAATAGTGATAAGTCTTCCAACCCAAAAATGGTTATATTTGAGAGATTTTAGAATCTTTTTTATCTTTTATCTTAAATATTTAAAAAAATATCTTAAGGAGGAGTCACTTATATTCAGCATTTCTAACGTTTTATAGGCCCTGGGCAAAGTAAAAAAAGGAAACAATAAATTAACAATATATAAATATGTAAGCTTTTAAAAATACATTTTTATTCTTAAAGAGACTACCTTAAGCCCCTCATTATGACACAATTGAAGAATCTAATGAGTTGCATTAATTCTTAACATTAACGTTCAGAGAACAACTAAAAAAATCAAATGAAAAAAATATGTAAAGAAAAAAAGAAAGCTAAGAAGATTTGCCTCATTTTGCTCTTTATGAAAGTCAAGAGTGAGCTGAGCCCTATTTTGCCTAATTTTGCTTTTTATGAGGGTCAAAAGTTGGCCTTATTTTGTTTCATTTTTTTCTTTATAAAAATCAAGAATAGGTCCTATTATGTTCTTCATAAGAGTGAGCCCTAGCCAGGTACCCTTCATAAAGTAAATCACACGTTAATATAGAAATTACTTATAATAGATAAAATACACAAAAGGGGAGTTGAATTGTGTATTCTTTTCGTGAATACAAAATCTTTAATATTTTTGATAAGAACTTCTCTAACTTGTTAAAAGAATATCACAAAATTGTTATACGAAAATTGTTACGTAGATAAATCGCAAATAACTTCTATATACTTTTAGAAAAAACAAAACAAAATAAGTTGAAAGATAGAAGATAAACACTGCGATTTTATACTGGTTCACCCCAAACCATGGGCTACGTCCAGTCCTCAGAATTCTTCTGAGTTTTCACTATACTTCAGCAAATTTACAAGTATTCTTTCTTCCCTTCAGAGCCTCTTTAGGTCTCTTACACCAAGTATTCTTTCAGCTATCTTAGCCTCTCTAGGCTCTTAGCTTTTTCTTTCTCTCACTAGAAAGATATTGTGAGTTATTATTACAGTAGGTTTAGCTCTCTTGGTATCGCACTACAGAAATTTTCTTTTCTAAGTATACACTTGAACACTCAAAATATGTAAGATCAAAAGTTTTCCAAAAAGTTGAAAAGTTATTCAATCTTCGACTACGACTAGTATTTATAGTCTAAGTCTCCAAATGCTTCTTGATTCTTGATAACTGCTTCTTGAGTCTTAATATCCGCTTCTTGAATCTTGATAACTGTTGTTTAGTTGAGTTCTGTAACTAACTCCAACTAACTAACTGCTCGACGTACTAGCGTATGTTTTGCTTTGTATCGTCTGTGTTTTGCTTTTTCTGTGTTTTGTTTTTTCTGTATCTCCACTTCGTCTGTGTTTTGTTTCTTTTGTATCTTCTGCTTCTTTTGTGTTTTGCTTCTTCTGTGTTTTCGTCTGTGCTTTGTTTCTTCTGTATCTTCTACTTCTTCTGAGTTTTGCTTCTTCTGTGTTTTGTTTCTTTTATATTCTCCACTTCGTCTGTGTTTTCTTTCTTTTGTATTTTGTTTCTTCTGTATCTCCACTTCGTCTGTGTTTTGTTTCTTCTGTATCTTCTGCTTCTTCTATGTTTTGTTTCTTCTGTATCTCCAATTCATCTGTGTTTTGTTTCTTTTGTATCTTTTGATTCTTCTGTGTTTTGTTTCTTCTGTATCTTCTGCTTCTTCTGTGTTTTGTTTCTTTTGTATCTCCACTTCGTCTATGTTTTGTTTCTTTTGTATCTTCTGCTTCTTTTGTGTTTTGCTTCTTCTGTATTTTGTTTCTTCTGTATCTCCACTTCGTCTGTGCTTTGTTTCTTCTGTATCTTCTGCTTTGTCTGAGTTTTGCTTCTTCTATGTTTTGTTTCTTCTGTTTCTCCACTTTGTCTGTGTTTTGTTTCTTCTGTATCTTCTGCTTCTTCTGTGTTTTGTTTCTTCTGTATCTCCACTTTGTCTGTGTTTTGTGTCTTCTTCATCTTCTGCTTCTTCTGTGTTTTGTTTCTTTTGTATCTTCTGCTTCTTTTGTGTTTTGTTTCTTCTATATCTCCACTTCGTTTGTATTTTGTTTCTTCTGTATCTTCTGCTTCTTCTGTGTTTTGTTTCTTCTGTATCTCCACTTCGTCTGTGTTTTGTTTCTTCTATATTTTGTTTCTTCTGTATCTCTACTTCGTCTGTGTTTTGTTTCTTCTATGTTTTGCTTCTTCTGTGTTTTGTTTCTTCTATATTTTGTTTCTTCTGTATCTCTACTTCTTCTATGTTTTGTTTCTTTTGTGCTTTGCCCTTCTTCTGTATTTTGCGCTTCTACTGCACACTTAACACACTCATCAAACTAGTTCATTTATTTCTAACATTATTATTATTTGATTGTCATCAAAATTAATCATCGTAAAGTCCTCCTGACCTAACAACTATTACCTAAAACCAGGGTATAAAAAAACTATTCAAGCAACCATAATAAATAACCAAATATTACCATTCATTCCTTTCCCACTGATTTATTCTCATACCCCTTAACTAAACACCTCCTAAATCTTATACATGTGATGTATTAGATGGAATAACAACTCATAAATTGATGATACTTATATTTCATTAGATTACTAATGACTTTATGAGATATAGTCATATGTATCAAATGAAATAACAATTTAAAAATTTGAAAGTTCAAATTGTTTAATTCTAAGAAGAAATTAAGCATTGAATGCTGAAGCACTTTGATGAGATTGTTTGGGTGAGTTTTACGTTTTCGGTTATCTATAGGGAATGAGATTCTTTGGTGAATACCTTCACAAATAAATTTATAAGAGTGGATTTATTATGTAAAAGAAAAAAATACAATATGAGATCTTGTATGATGCAATATTATTTCTTCTATAACAATACCTAATATAATGACTTGCCTTCTATAGTTCCAATTGAATCAAATTAGCAAGATTTCATATTAGATATGAAATGCTAGGTTTCTGAAAGAGTCAAAGGTAATGATTTAAAGATGTAATGCTTAGTTAAAACATATATTATCCATTAAGTTTAGAATTAAATTAGGTAATAAAAGGTTATGAGATATCCAAAGAGTTAGATATAATCTTATAAACTAAATGAACGACTTTTTTGATTCAATATATATTTATAGGAGAATGGTTTTCAAGATAATGGGAGTAAGATGAAATTTGAAAAGTTCAAATCTCATGACCATACATCGAATTGGAACTATTGCTTTTATTGATACATTTGATGTATAGTTGAAAGGCTATGAGACCTTGAAAGATTTGCTTTTATGATAAATTTAAAGAGTTTGTTTTTGAGATGATTGTGAATTTATCATATCTACAAGAGGGTTAGTGGGAGTATAGTTATCCTTTTTAGTAGGAGTATGTGGAGTATTGCTTATAGAGAACAATAATTCTAACTTTCAATTGTTGAAAACATAATTGTCTAAGAACAACTCTTGTTGGATATGAAAAGATAACAACTTAATTATGGGAATTAGATCTATAGAGATGGATTGGACTTTGTTAACTTAGTCTAAGTCCAAGTACATAGATAATGTACTTAATATGTTTAGTATTTGAGAAATATCTGATACTTATGAAGTATTAAAGATATCCATTATTTTGTGTATGAGTTGATAGTTGAGTTCAAGGTGATAAGGATATAACTTTAGAAGCAAATCCTAATTAAGATTTATTTTATCTAGAACAATATCATTTTAATATTGGAAAAGTTACAATGTAGCAATGGTTGTTAATCAAGCCATAATATTTTTTTCATTTAATGGAAATGATTAATTGGATCAATAAGTTCATTAGCGAACTTGATATAGTTTATTGCATTATTCAAGATAGTAATGTACTATGGAACATTAGAGCCATTAGGCATGCAAAAGGAGCTAACGTCTCATCAAAGATGTAATGATGCA
>JAOQML010000004.1:29149288-29164198 GCA_027568935.1 Erythroxylum urbanii
CACTAAATTATTATTAACACTTATACAATTTTCATATTAATTTTTTAAATATTAATTTTTAATTACTAAATTAGTATAATTAAATTTTTTGATTGATTGTATTATGCCTACCGTAAATCTTTGAGATATATTTATTATTTTACTTACAATTTAAGATATTTTAAATGGTTTACCTAATATTTTCTACCTTATTGAATTTAAATGTCAATCAATATTTTTAAATGTTGCAAAAATCGTATAGTATTAAAGTAGGCAAAAGGATAAATTTGACCCTAAAATTTACTTCGGTTGATAAATTAAACCTTAACATTTAGAAGTGTTGAAATATAACCCTAACGTTTACAAAACGTTTAAAGCAAGACTTGAAAGGATAGAAAATCTAATAAAGTTAACTCCCTATCAGTTAAATGTTTAATTTTTAAACATTAAATTGGAACTAATATATCACGTAGGTTTATAACTTGACAATTGTTTAATTTTAAAATATTAAAGCAGGTCCCACATGTCACGTGACATCTGAGAAATTTTTTTGGTTAATTTAATGATAACTAATCAAATTAAGAGTTGTCAATCCATATTAGTTAACAATAATATAATTAAAAATTAATTAGTTAATTAATATTATTAACCATAATTAAGTTAAATAATTATCTAATTAAATTAAATAATAATGAAATCTCTAGTTCCTAATTCCTTAAATCCCTATGTTGCAAAACTAAGTAGATCCTCTTCATCAAAATCACTAATTCTCCATATTACATGTTTAGTCTCTCCCAACTTATTCAAGCGTAGCAGCAGAACGTTTGTGTCTCTTTAGTACTTTTGTCTATCTTCTGCATGTTATGCTTGTGTGTCTCCTTCTCCCGCACACTACTGATGAATTGTTATGAAACATGATAGGACAAAACATCATGGTAGGTTCGTTCCTTTCTCTGGTTTATAATTTTTATTTATTATATACTATGGTTCCCTAGTTGTTATACACAATGTCGAATTCCTCATGGTCTCCTATTCATTATACTTGGTCCTCTAAATCCCCATGAACACAAATGTTAAGATATGACATTTATTCAAAAATTATTAGTTACTTATTCATGCTTCTGAATTAAGAAAAATCTAGATCAATTGACATGCATATGTCCAGTTGAAGATGAAATAACACAAATGCAGATCAATTGACAAATTCTCTTACAAGCTCTGCCTCATTTCCCTTATTTAGGATAAACATTACATGAAGATGAAGTTTATGTACTCTATAGTGCACATTGAATGGTGATTTAGAATTTTTATAGAAGTGTAGATCAAATGAAAAATACACATGCATACTTTGTAATGAAGTTTTTGTGCTCAGAAGTATAGATGTTCCATGATTCCTTGTTTAACAAACTGTCCAGTTACAATCAATGTGTAGATATTTATGTCAAAATTTTTATGAAGTGGCCCTATATGAGGCTCATAACACTATCTACGCACTAGAAACTCCTAAGACATTTGGCACATATATGTTCATTTAACATGTTTAGATTGATCTTTATCAAATATAAATCAAATTAGACTCCTTATGCAAATACAACTTCCCATTTGTTTTAACCCAATTAAAATTCTTAAATAAACCAATTTTGAATATTGTTGGTGTTATGAATGGCTTTTCTAGATTTTATTTCTCTAACTATTGAAACTACCAAGTATTATACTGCTTATGATTTTGTTTCATTATAAATTAGTAAAATATGTGCAAGTGAAATTCTTTACATCTTTAGAATTTTTATGAATTGGTTATTTTTCCATTGTTTTCAATAATTAATTATGTAAGTTTTTGGTTCATTTCTTATTTTGTCTTACAGAGTTTTCTGAATTGGTTATTTTTCGAGTGATGCTAATATGACATTCTTATCTCTAATAGTCTCTTAAGTGATGAAACATTGGATTTTGTAGATTAAGGTTTAGATATTGTCGTTAGTTATTATTTGTTATTAAGCTTTGTGCCTTACTATTCGTGATTGATCCAAAGGAAAAGGTCATTTTCTTATGATCAATTTATGCTCCTATTATTGTCTAATGGTTGTTCTACATGATTTAAGTGATCAATATGGAAGTGTAAGGCTTTTTTATGGTGCAAATTTCATTTTATAACCTAAATTTAAATATGTTGGTAGGGAGGTTGCTACATTTGAGAATGTTGACATTAATTATATCAATAATAGACAAATATATGAGAAGAGGAAGGAATTAGGGTACTAACAAATTGATAGGGCATATTATAACGTACCTAATTTTAAATTCATAGAGTCATTAAGATTAATTTAGTCAAACCAGAGTTGTATTAGGGTATCAAAAATTTGATAAGGCATATTATAAAGTACCAAATTTTCACTTCATAGAGTCATTGAGATTAATTTAGTCAAACTAAAGTTGTAATAGGCTATTAGAGATTAGTTTAGTCAAACCAAAGTTGTATTAGGCTAGCAAACCTTAAGCAAAATCATGAGAGTGTTAATGTGTATGTAACTTATCATTTAGACACCCTGTTGAATGCTCCTGTCATATCACATATAACTGGAGGAGAGGACCATGATGATGATGAACAATGTGTAGATATATGTGAAAAGGGTGTAGATATGGAAGAATATAGATATAGATGAACAAGGCGTAAATATGGAGGAACCAGGTAAGCATATTCATGAAAATGTGGAGGAACAGGGTGCACATATGAATGAAAATGAGGAGTAACATGGTAGAGATGTGGATGAAATTAAATCAATTGATTGTGATATTTTTATTAATACTGATGAATATCCTAGTATAGAGGAGCCAGGTAAAGCTTTGCATAGACCTAGTTCTAATGTTAGGCATAATCCTTATGATGTGGCATATGAGTGGAGATTAGGAATGGAGTTTACAACTGTAAAAGAATTTAAAGATGTTGTTGTCAATTATGCAGTACAAATTGGATACAATGCACAATTATAAAAGTGTGGGACTAACTGGATCAAGTTTGGGTGTATTAATGAATGACTATGGGTTTTATATGTTGGATATGATAAAAATGACAGATGCTTCAAAGTTAAAAGCGAAGAAATTTTTTTTCATCTTTTGAACCTGCGTTACAAACTTGACCATAGTTGATTCACAACAAACAAATTAAGTTTGGTTTATGCCCAATTCTTAATGAGACACTTTAAGAATAGAATTCTTGAGAAGATAAGTATCTTAACCAAGAAAATGGTCAAAGAGTACAGAGAAAAACTTAAATATTTTTATTAACTCAAATATGTATAGAAGAGCAAATAGGAGATTGAGAGAGCGAGTGAGAGAGAGAGAGAGAGAGAGCAACATATTATACTAATGAATATGCAAAGGTGTAAGGTTATGTACATGAGTTGAAGATAAGCAACTTGGATCAACACTAGAGTTAAAATTATTAAGGAATCAGGAGAGTTCATTGCTATAGGTAATGATAAATGAAATTTTCATTAACTTGTTAATGCTTCATTATCTTATTTTATACAATATATTAACCCTTCTTTATACTTTTTTTTTAGTTTAAAAGATTACACATTTGTTTGATGCCAAAATAGGATGGAAGTGTTAAAGACCAATTTTTGCGATTGATGAATGCTTCCTAAAGACAAAGTTCTAAGGCTAATTGTTAAGTGCAATAGGTAGGCATGATGATGAATGAATGTATCCTTTAGCCTGGGTAATAGTGGAGGTAGAAAACACATATTCATGGACTTAGGTTCATGAATTTATTATCATCTAAATTGGAATTATAAGATGGTGAAGGACTTACAGTCGTTTCTGATATGTATAAAGTATATTTATACTTACATACTTATAATTGAATTGATTACAATATAAAACATTAACAAATATCTTTTTAATTTGATTTAGGGATTGGTCAATACTGTAAAGGAGACTTTGCTAAATGCAACTCACCGAATGTGTGCCAAATATATATATCACAATTGGCAGACCTCAAAAAATAATTCTAGAATTACACATGGTCTGCCTATGTCAAAGATTTCGACAACAATTGAAGAGGCTTGACAAAACAAGGTATGGATGTGCCTCAATGTTACTTGAATATCCTAAGTAAAGGTGGGCAAGATGTTAACAATCCTTTAAATCCAGATTCCATGATAGTTGACAGCAATATGAATGAAACTTTAAATGGGTACATCCTAATAGTTAGGGATAAGTTAGTGATTAACAAGCTTGAGACAATTAGAATAATAATGGGAAACATTTTATTGTCGGATGGAAGTTTGATATTGAACCAATATAGTGAAGAAGTTAGAGAGGAACAAAAAAGAAGCAATGCATTAGAGAATTGTGTATAATGGAGATGGTGCTTATAAAGTTTCAAAGGGTTACAAGAAGTATACTATAAGGATCGGTAGATAAAAACATATAGTTATCAACATAGGAACTATATGGATACCTATGCTAATATGTGGATAGTGCAATCTATCACTTAAAAGAAAGGATTAAGACATTCATAGATTCATATTATAGGAAGGTTCGGTTCATAAGTTTATATGAACATGTCTTACAATCTATTAGAGTTGAAATATTCTAGCCTTCAATTGATACAAAAGTGATAGATCCTCCATTAGAAAAGTTATGCCTGGTAGCCCCAAAATTGAGAAAAAGAGGTAGCAAAATGAGCCAAAAATTTTAAAAATTTTAAGCAAATCATCTCAAAAAGGATAAGTATTAGACCTAGCAAAATTTTGTCCGAACCGATAATCTGACCCTATCCGATCCAAAAAAAATCAGACACGAGTTAGAATTTTTTTGACCAAATTTAAACCGTGTTGACCAATTTTTGTCTGAATTAAAATCAAATCTAGATCCGGGTTGACCTAATCAGACAAAATGTCCAAATTTTAAAATTGGTCAGCACCAAACATTTAAAATTGATTAAAATTGTCCGATCCAAATTTTAAAAAGGAAAAAATCATTGTTTAAAAAATCATTACTTTATTCTAATTTATTGTATTAAGTTTTGATTGTTATATACATGTTAGCTAACTAGTGTCATCTTTTTTTTCATCAAATTATGGAGTCTTTGGGACATGAAGAGTAGGACATAAAGAGTTTGACAAAAAAGGATTTGTTATTTCTTGCATGTTTTATTTGGTTTGACTTTGTAGTATGAACAATGTGGTTTATTGGTTTTAGATTTGGTGTACTGTTTGTGCCTTTGTGGTTTCTTGCTATAATTTTGTTGGAGCCTTTGAATTTGGTGGTTGTGTTTTTGTTTTTTTGAATTTGGTTGTAGAGTTACCATTTGTTTGGTTTGAACTTCAACTAGACAATTATAATGTAGCTTTCTTTACTATAGTTTTTTGATTAGTTTTACAGAGAAAAAGAGATGGGAAGAAGAAGGTGCAATTTAATGGCCCTTTGCTATTAGTTAAAATTTGACAAACTGATTCCGAACCGAGTTGGGTGTTTTCCAATTCGGTTCGGTTCCGGGTCAGCTTGGTAAAAAAAAATGGTTTCAAACCAGTTTAGGGTCATGAAATTTTTACCTTTGTTCGAATTATCCATAACCAGTTTGGTTTGAAACCGATTTTTTGCCAACCCTGATAAGTATAGAGATGTCAAAAATGCGGTAATTTTAGTTACAACTCCAAAAAATGAAACATGGATAGCTCAACCCAACAAATTGAGTCTTTTTCGCAAGTGTGTACACCTTATTTTAATCATATGAATACGATTTATAAAACTTACAGTAACTAATATTTATCATTATCTTAATCAGGTTATCACCGAGGCATCTTCATAGGTATATACTTGTTCAGTTTTTTATCAATTATTTTTGGCTTTAATAATTGGAAAAATTATTTTCATTACAAAAGTAGTTAACTTGTACAAACAGAGTTGATGATAATGCTAGTCCAAGTAAACAAAGTAATATTGTAAGGAATGTGTTTTTTTATCAATTTATCATAATTGAAATAATTAGCTCGTGTTTTTAATATTTTATTTTCCATTTCCTCGGTTGGTATATCAAGACATTCCAGTAAAAGAAAGTTTTGAGATATTAATCCATATACATTCTAGTTATTATTTGAACCAAGGGATTTACGATTCAAGGACATTCTAGTGTTACATCATAACAATTACAAACTCAAACAAACAAAAGGAGAACATGATTGACACATCATAACAATTATATGATACTACTTTTAAGCCTATATCCCAGAGATGTATGCAATTAATCCTTCTCAAATTCTACATGTCAGCGAAATTCATACTAGGTGTTGTTATTGTTGCTACTGTTATATTCTCAACCTACAGATTGAAATGGAAGACAAGTAACTAACAGAAGATAAATATTTGCTGTAATTATAATATTGGATG
This sequence comes from Erythroxylum urbanii, assembly GCA_027568935.1. NCBI lineage: Eukaryota > Viridiplantae > Streptophyta > Magnoliopsida > Malpighiales > Erythroxylaceae > Erythroxylum > Erythroxylum urbanii. The sequence goes on from JAOQML010000004.1 coordinate 29,155,664, forward strand.
ATCTTCGTATGCTTACACCAAATACAGAGATGGTCCATATATATATATAAATGTATATACATAGAGATGGTCCAAGTATATATACCTCTTGTTTATGAATTTGTTATATCTTTTTGATGGTTTTGACCAAATTTATTAGACCCTCGCAAGAATTTGTAGGGGCACACACAAAATAGTTGTAGATATGATCCAACACGAGAGACAGTGACAAATTATGGCATATAATTGAAAAGTTGAAACTTTTCAATCACATTGCTTGTGGAAATGTAGGGGTAAGGAACATAAGCCAGCAGTTCTATAAAACTCAATTCTTGACAGGTTTCTTTGAGTCACGAAAGGCTTGCTGTGGAACAGGAACATGAAATTTTTACCTTTGTTCGAATTATTCATAACCAGTTTGGTTTGAAACCGATTTTTTGCCAACCTTGATAAGTATAGAGATGTCAAAAATGCGGTAATTTTAGTTACAACTCTAAAAAATGAAAAATCGATTTCGCAAGTGTGTACACCTTACTTTAATCATATCAATATGATTTATAAACTTACAGGAACTAATATTTAACTTTATCTTAATCAGGTTATCACGGAGGCATCTTAAAAAAAAAATTTCAATCACCAAAATTTGGAAACAAAAACAGAAACCTTAATTAATAATCTCGTAGCAAGAGCAAGTATCTTATTCAATTCATTCACAGGTATCCTTTCAAAACGGTAAAAGCACAGGGGTTTTTGCTTTGTGTATATAGATAGCTATATAGGATATTGACCACAGACAAGAACTCAAAGCATTCAGACATGCGAGTATATAAAACATAATTGAAAGACATGATGGTTTTAATTGTGATCCGAGTGGTCTCAAGAAATAAGTGCTACGCCTTGTTCAAGTAGATCGCCAGCCAGGACCTGGTTAGCAGCTTCAGAGGGATGAAATCCGTCCCAGAACACATACTGTGTAGCATTGGAGCATGTTCCTACCGACCTGGCATTGCACAGCAGTGAGGTCTCCAATGTCCCTGTTCCACAGCAAGCCTTTCGTGACTCAAAGAACCCTGTTAAGAAAACTGCATTTAGTGTATTATACAATGTTATCATCAAGGCTAGTATGATGTTTTGTGCACTTGGTAAACAATTTAACTTCATGGCATGGGTGATAAGTACTTACAGTAGAGCAAGCGACGAGAGACTTTGTAAATATTTCTAGTTTCGTATGTTGAAAGGAAAATTAAAATGCCTTGGCCGTTGAACTCAAGTTCTACGCTCAGGAATAAATGTGATCATATTGTGTCTTATGCTTAAGATATCGACTGCTAAATTTTTCTGTAGATTGTGAACATTACCATTGTCACTTGGCTTCAAGATCATGTCCAAAAGGGGTTGGTAGATATCGAAGACCACAAGCTTTAGATCAGGGAGCTTATCCACTAGGCTTTGAGAAGTGCTGTTTAATTTGTTATTGAAGGAGATGGCATTGTTGTTTAACCTCTCAACACACTGGTTGCTTCCCATACCGAAGAGTGTGATGGCTGCAGGTAAACAACCTGTTGGTGGTAGGGTTGTCACTCCTATCCTTCTTGCTCCCAGTGCATATAATTTCTGTTTCAATATCATTCTTGTCAGTATAACTACACTCCTGAGCAAATTAGAACAGAGGATTTTTAGTTGATGTTTATTTGAGAAGCGCATCCTTCTGTTAAAAGTTTTTATTGGTCCCATTTCTCATTTTTTGCAAGGAAGTTACTTGGGCTTTGATTCAAACTAACGATACAAACATTATAGTGTTTTGACAGTTTGATGTGCATACATTCATTCAATCGTATCGACCTTTTATGCTCTTTCCATAGAAACTTCCATCAAGATAGTAAAATTTTCAAGAGAACTCCATTCAGAAAGTGAGACTGCATAACATACCTGAATGAAAGTAGAGTAAGATCTCATGAGAATGTCGGAGAATTGATCAGGTGAGTAGATTCTGTTAAGAAGAAGGTTGATGTAATAGTTCTGAATAAAATCGCTACTACCTGCACTCAAGAGATGGATACCACCAGAGAATATCTCATTGGCTTTGGCTTGTCCTACCATGTTTACAACTTTTGCTTGGTAGTCCCTGTAGTAGTTCAATTGCTGGGTTAGAGAAACAGAACCCTGCAAAGTTAGCAAGAGAATGTTGGGACTTTTGTTGGTGTTGATATGAGAGGAAGAGAGAGAGCTCTTAATTGAGTTTTTACATATAACAAGGCGGTCCCATCATAAAGGCCAGACCCAGCTGAGGCAAAGTTAACTCCTGTCAGGATCTTGCTTCCTCTGGCATCTTGGCTAAGATATGCAGGCGGGTATGAGGTGAAACCAAGGTACTCAGCTGTGCATGAACCAACAAAATAACAGAAAACTCCATCAGACTTAAATGAGAAGAAAAATGAAGGGCTTTGTTCCTGGGGAACTGTTCAATTACCAGTGAAGTCTGTTGCCAGCTTTCCATTGCAGAATCTCCCAGTTGGGGTGTGAGTAACAAAGTCTCTTCCATAAGGAGGAAAGTTGGCTTTGATGATTGTGTTGAGTTTGTTGTTGTTACCGACATCAACAACAGAGTCCCCAAAAATGATGAGGGAAGGCACAAGAGGATCACCATGAGCCACGGAGAAAACTAATACTAGGAGCAGAAAGGAAGTAGATGTGGTACCAGCTGCAAACTTCATTTTTTTAAAGCTTATTTTATCACGAAAGAGGGAAGTAGATATTGGTGGTGGAGGTATTGGTTTGAGCACTTACAAGAAAGTTGATGAATGGGAAATGAGGCATGTGGGGAAGAATTTAAGGGGGGAAATTTGCAGTGAATGTGGTGAAAGGGGCATAATTATCCACATCATAGTTTCAATAAAGGTGCTTATTTTGTGGGAGAGAGCATGTTTAGCACAGCTCCTGAGGTCCTACTGTTTGTCCTCTATGTAAAACTGTACTTATTAGGCTAACCAAAAGCGCCAAGCAATTGTTGGCTATATTTGGAGATAACAAAGAATTTAGCAGAAGTTTTTAGACAGACATAGAAGTAGTGAAGGGAGAGGGTACGCCTTTTTCATCATCTCTTATCACATTCTGCATGGTTTCTGGCCATTTTGTTCTGGATGAACAAAGCGATAAAGGCCCTCATGGTTTGAGCTGTTGATGTCTTTTAGCAGCAAGTGTGGCCAAATGATTATGCGCTTTACTTGTACCATATTCCATTGGTAAAAAGGAATGCACGTCATTGGTTTTTTTTTTTCTTTGGTAAGGAGAGCGGTGCTTTACAAGTGTTGCAGTGCTTGGCCGCCTCTTGTAACTCTATCCATCAAACAAGTTACAAAGAAAGAGTACCTAAGATAGACTTGGTACAGTCAAATTAAATTAGTTAAAAACTCATTTCCACGTAATTAGACAACTTATTTATGGTAGAGAATAATTTGAAATGGGTTCCACACTCGTTTTGGGATCCAACACAAGTTTAGAATAGCAGGACCTTAATTTAAAGCACAGAATCTCCTAAATCGTATTGTTTATAGTCATACAGCTTCTGATTAGAAGTAGAAAATACATTACTTTCCTTGGGATCCAATATGTTACAAAACTGATGGTGTGGCAGGCAACAACCATTTGATGGAAGACGGCACAAGTTCCACTCTCTTAGGAGAGAACGATAACTAATAAATTGCACGAACTCCCTGTTCCCTATTGAGCTAGGAAGTCTTCGCTTTTCCCTCCATACTCCAAGTCTTCAGGTTTTAGTAGAAACCCAAGGAAACTTTTAGTTGTGCATCAGAAGTTGAAATTGAGGGTCATCGGTTACAACAACATAGTCATATCCAAGGCTGTTGGCACGATTTTTGAACATGTCCATCTCAGTCGGTGCCACTTGGATTCCAACCAAAACATTTGCACCAGTTTCACCCTATTCATGAAGCCCATGAACAATGTATCATCAGTATCCAACTTAATGGTATAATAAAATCTATCAAATATAAGGCATTGATAACCTGCCTGCCCACGGTAGTGGAACAAGCTGATGTTCCATTCAGGACTAAAAGCGTCCAAGAATTTCATCAAAGCTCCAGGCCTTTCAGGGAAAGTAAAACGACAAAGAATTTCATTTGGGACATTTAATCTACCGCCCATCTGCAAGAGATCCAGTGAAAAGTAAGGCTCATGTTTGTCATACCTTTAAGTAACGTCAAATTGAGGGAAACATAACATGCATGTGAGAGAGAAGAAACGATATCAATTGTAAATGTGGCACAAATATTAACATAATTTGCATGGCAAGGACTAGGATTTCGGTGCTGTTGCTTCAACAAAGCATGCAAAGACGCATAAGGTAGCTGAACTATCGGGAAAAAAAAAAAGATGGCCTCTTTTAGTTGAGACACTTTTATCAATTGTACCTCGGGAAAGAATGATGCAGGTTGGGTGCTAAAAGATACAAACGTATTGTCCTACATCAGGTAAGCAACAGCTTTCGGCCAAAAATTTGCAACTCTTTATAACGTTCAAAGAAACAGAAATAGAAATGAAAATAACGAATCACTGTAACCAAGAAATGCATCCAGTGAAAAAATAGCTGTTAGCAAATTGGTTAAAACAACAATCTTATCTTTTATAATTCAGGAAGTATTTGAAAATGCTTGATGCACATCAATAAGGACCAAAATACTTACCAAATAACGCAGGTGATCTTTGACCAACTCACTTTCTGTGAGATTTAAAGTTCGCAGTTGGGAAGATTCCAAACGTTGCTGCATTGCGTTAAGTTCAGAAATGGTGTGAAGGCCAACACTGCAAATAACATTAGAAAACAAAATGAAGTGTTTTTGACTTTGTACAATTTTTATTAGATTGGAGGCTGAATCAAAATAGCTTAAAAGAAAACAATTTTGAAATCAATGGTAAACAACAAATCATATTATGAAATGCTCAATGTTAATATTATTGGCTAAAGGATCATGATCAATATTAAATTAGTAGCTAAATGATCATACAGTACCTATACAGTACCACAGCCTCTTTTGCTGAATTACATCTGTATTTGAACTCGGTGATATTCATAGGCCCCACCTGCCATCAAAACAAACATGTTGAGCACATACTAGATTAGAACTTCTCATCTGGAAAAGCGAATTCAGTTGTAGTGGCATACGAGCTTGCAAAACTGTTTGAAGCTACCCGGCTCTTCCGGCATAACAGTGGCAAGGACAGCCTCTTGTTTCCTACCAACATTGGCAAGTTCAGTAACAACTCTCAACTTATCGAAGTTCATATTTGCCCCACTAGTTATTGCCACCACATTCTGTCCCTCAAGACCATAATACTTGCAGTATGCTTCAGCACCAGCAAGGGCCAAAGCACCTGCTGGCTCTAAGATGCTTCTCTTCTCCTCGAACATGTCCTGCAATGGAACAATAGACTTTCTCAATCATTTGGCTGCTAAGTACTAAATTAAAGGGCACACCATTAGTTCTTTGAGGAAATATCATTCCACCTAAAATTATATTTCAGTATACAAGTAGTGAAGGAAAGAGAAAACAAACCAGACTAGGATAACCAAATAAGTAATGCACTCAGTTTCCCTCTTCCCTCTACATCCTCTCTCTGCTACAAATCTCTCAATTTAAACGTAGTTACTATGCTTCATTGTACTTCAAGTACAACTTCCAAACACAAAACTATCATGATGATGGAGATATGATATAATGTGTGAACTTAATTAGAATTCTCTTCCTTTATTATTTGAAAAGTCTGGATTTTTAACGATAACAAAACATATTATCTTTAGGCACAAGAATCTATAAGTAAATATTTTCAAACAACTCAGACAATGGTAAACATAAAAGAGAAAAAAGATTACCTTTATTGATGCACAAATAGAATCACGACTAACTAGAACTACCCCATCTATCAATTCCTTGCATAAACGGAATGTTTGCTCTCCAACCTCTTTAACAGCCACACCATCAGCAAAACCGCCAACTTGATCCAAAATCACCCTTTCACCATGGTATAGTGACAAGGCCATCGCATTTGCATCTGAGGGTTCTACCCCAATAATCTTTACCTGCAGTATTGCAACATCATCAATACTTCACTATATAAAAAGAAGAAAACAAAAGCATTGTTTAGTCAATAATAATACAGTAGGATGGCGAAAAAAGATAAGTTTTGGAACCCCAGGAAACCATGATAATTTATTTGAAAACCAAAGGCTAGAAAATATAGACAAATGCTAGTATGCTTATTTTGTCTTGGGTAACAAATGACAAACCTCAGGATTAACCCTCTTCACATAAGCAGCAATACCAGCTATTAGTCCACCACCGCCAACAGGCACAAAGATTGCATGGAATGGGCCTTTCATTTGACGCACAATTTCCATTCCAACAGTTCCTTGTCCAATGATGACATCTTCGTGATCAAAAGGAGGTACAAATGTTCGACCCTCCTCTGCTGCCCTCTTTTTTGCATATGCCTGTGCCTCATCATAAGAATCCCCCACCAAAACAACCGTCGCACCCAACTTCTTTACAGATTTCCACTGTGTGGGAGGAAATCCAAGATTTAGAAAAGAAGTTACAATGTGTGTTCAATAGGAAAATCAAAATATACCTTGATTTCGGGAGTAGTAACAGGCATAGCAATTACAGCATTGCAACCAAGTCTCTGAGCGGCCAAAGCAACACCCTGAGCATGGTTTCCAGCAGATGAGCAGATAACCCCTCTTTCCAGCTGCTCCTTTGCCAGTTTTGCCATCATATTATAAGCTCCACGTAGCTTAAACGAGAAAACCTCCAAACCAAATTTTTTGGTATGTCAGCAGACCACAAACCATATGTTGAAAACTACTAAGATTAACTTAATTCAGAAAAGATAGTTTCTACTAAACTACCCAAAGCATAATTGCAGAAAATGTATAATGCGTTCACAACCAAACTGGCAAAAGCTCAGCAAGTTTAGTAATAAGGGGAAGTATGCTACTACAAACTACTAACAGACGATTTTGAATAAACTTATAATTTTCAATCAGAAAACCAAATACGTGAAGTAACATGAAAAATTAATATAAAGCAGAAGAAAGTTATCAATTCGATTAACTAAAATCGTTACTGATATGCATCAATCCGAAATACTAGTACCGCTCTTCAATCCCAGCGGTTAATGATGTACGATCAACAATCACTCAAATACAGAAAAGCACAGAATCTGACAGAAATTTTCTTCTTCCAAAGTTCTTTCACACTGCAAAGGTTCGCTCTTTAACTATCAGAAAGTCCAAGAGCTCAGCACGTTGGGATGATTTACTTAAGACGTGGTAAAACCAAAAGAGACAACAAAACTAACCAAGATTAAGTCTTTTAACTATTGGACCACACAATGGCCAACATGGAAAACAAACCAAGTAATAATGATGATGATAAAAAGGAATTAATGCTTACTGGCTGCAAATCTTCTCTCTTGAGCCAAATCTTAACCCCCAATCTCTCCGACAACTTTGGCGCCAATTGTAACGGAGATTCAATAGCAACATCGTAAACGTTTGACGACAAAATATTAGTCAAATACCCCATTGCGTTAATAACACCGTCACCGTCATCCTGACCCGAACGGTCCGGCACTGCCCCGAGGTAACCAGGCGGATACTGCAGAGAATCCGCCGACACCCTCTTCCTTGTCGGAGAAGGACTTGACGTGGGTAACTGACTCTGGAATGACAACGGAGAGATCTCCGCCGTTGGTTTCGATAAGTTGGCAACGACACTATGGAAGGGATTTTTGGCTCTGCGACGGCGCGTTGCGTCGTTATTGCATTTGTCGTCGTGTCCAGTGAGAGTGGTCGGTGGGGTCAGTTTAGAGCGCCCTGCAAGGCGAAGGAAAGGTGTCTGTGGTGGCGTTACACGGAGAGCCTCCATAATTCGTTTCCCCGGAGAGAGCAAAATGTAGGATTCAGCTTTGGCAACTCATGTGGAAACCGGAGGGCGTTCTTACTTTATAGTGTCGTGTTGAGTTTATTATCATATGTGACTTGGACTATTTTACGTTTGGTGGATCCGCGATTCATCGTGTTTCACTCACAGATTCAATTGATGGCTGCGAGCTCTGGTACTGTGAGATTGCGACACATCAGCAGCATGTGAGCGAAAATCAACGTGTTAAATAATAAAAATTATGTTTTGCTCATAATCCGACAAACTGAAACAGTCATAAACAATTTACTTATGAACAAAATGTTCACACTTCTCAATAATTGAGGGAACTGAATTAAATGTCTTTCTAATATATATGAAAATGTTGTTATTAATTTATATTGCAAAAAAATTAAATTTTAACATATTCAATGTCATCATAATGGTAATATATTCATTTCAATTTAGTTTAATAATTTTTGTTGTTAAAAGTTAATTAATTAATTGGTTAATTTTTATAAATTAATAAATTTTTATAAACTAAAATAAATAAATTAATTTTTATTTAAATTTTTTAATTAAATTTCAAATTTTTATAAAGGTAAAGACAAATCTT
>JAOQML010000004.1:29166965-29178788 GCA_027568935.1 Erythroxylum urbanii
ATCTACTATGCATGTGCATGTATGAATGCATGCATATGTCACTGTTCACTAGCAATTGGTGAGGGGATGTTACATAAATAGTCCACTAACTATCTGCAATCACCATACAACAATCATCTCATGGAAGTACAAGAAAGTAATATACTTAACTATGACTAGTCTCCACACTAAGAAACTTAGGTACTGATGAATAAAATCCAATGCACAAATAAATTATGTAGAAAATCAAGTTTAAGCATTCTTAAATATAGAATTATCTTTTACTCAAATATTCAACTTCGGGCTTTTGAGAAGTAAATGGTGTTATACAAATTAATGGTGAAGTCAACCTACTTACTGGTTTTGCTGAAAAAAAAGCCCCAAATTGTAGATAATGGTAAGCAATTAGTTGTTTCGAGGAATGAAAATGTTGTTGCAAATACTACCCAATCCTAGGGCAATTGTCAAATGGATTGTGCTCAAATGAAGACTCCTTTAAATCATGCAGAGATAACTAAAAATGTTGTCGCTAAAGCATCTCCAGATCAGCTTGAAAATGCAAAACATATAGCTATTGACAAATTCAATGCAGACAATGTGGAGAGTCTAAATAGTAAAGTGGATTATTTTACCTCACAATATCTAAAGCATTGTCAAATAGATTGGGCCAATTTGTTGACTCCATTAATAACTATTGGGAAAAAAGAAAAGTCTAAAGATATGCTGGAGTATGAAGAAAAGACAATAATGGTAAACTCCAAAGATAATTGTGTGACAAGTCAAAGAATTGAGGATAGAGCATTCTGCTTATGTGAAAATAGTTTCCTCGTAGGAAAGCAGTGTAGATTTGGCAGAAAAGGATTATAATTCTCCATCAACTAAAGCCCAAGTTCCTGACATTCCAGGAAATTTTTGTAAGCAGTTCAAAACTACAAAAAGAAAATCATTAAGGAAGAGAAAGCAAAATCTTAAATACTAACAATAGGGGACTAAAAGACCCTCGTAAACAAGAAAATATATTTTAACATGTAATGTTCAACCCAATTTTTCTATGGAGATGAAGTATAAGTGATATCTTTAATTCTTTCTTTTTGTTTTTTATCTCGCAGGTAGTTACACAACCTTACTTAGAGAGTTTTTTTTGGCCATATTGTAAATATGATGATAGGCTTAATACCTTAAATTCCTTGTAATGTAGATGTAATCTTAACTGTAGTAAAAATTCCTTTTTCAAAAAATTATTTCAAGATAAATACAATAGAATGTTAAAAAAAGTAAAATGAATAAGATATAACCATTTATTGTTTTTATGCTTTTAGAGGATGAATATAATTATTTTCATTATGTCAATTTTAATGAAATATGTAGTAGTAAAAGTAATTTAACTCTCAAATTCAATAATTTATATATAATCTATTATTTTCCTAATTTTCACTCTAATATTTTGATTTTATTATTATTTTTTGATCTGGGTCCAATCTCAAATATTTCTAAGCAAATGACATTGTTTTTATTTTTTAAGATTAAAAAAGTATTTAATTGGGCCCTTTTTAAGTTTTAGTGACTCGTACTCAGTCCAAAAGTCTCGGTTTGGCTCAAGCTTCAAGCTAAACTTGAATCCGACTGTCAAATTTTGGCCTGGTTAGACCCACTGCCACCGCTAACAGGCGTAGTCCCGTTAAATTTATGTATTACAGGTTAAACTCTTCAAGTCATGCTGGAAGGTCTTCTACTTCTAGACCGAATGCACGCTTGACAACATACTTCCCTTTTAGATAGTTACAATATACCTTGACGAATTAATCGCACATATTGATACATGCGAAACAAGTTAGCATAAAATGAACCTTTTGTTGTTTAGTGTTTTCAAGTCAAATGTTCAAGTTCCATTGAACACGAGACTCATTAGCATATGTAAAGAACCTATCTAATTAAAGTTGAATATTGTGTAACCATAATAACATTAGAACATCCTTCTAGTTTCTAACTTTATCTAATTTTCTATTTCTTTTTACCAATAAAATGAGCTGTCACTATCATGCCATTTCAATATTTCACTTTGGATACAAGAATCTACATTGCAGGATAATGTCCGGAATCAACTGATCCAATTTCAGCTTATCCTCACCACGGCGACATTTGTTGTTTCCGTCTTTGGGGTGGCAGCTGGTATCTTTGGCATGAACTTTACAATTCCATTGTTTGATGATCCAAGCGCATTCTAGTGGGTACTCATAATAACATGGATTATGGAATAATCATATTTTGTGCTTTTTTGTGGTTCTTCAAAAACAGAAGACTTATGCCACTATAGACATTGAGGAATTTCTATTTGAGTGAAGAATTTACTCGTATTGATTACATTTATACTTGGCTGCCCCAAATGAAAGACAATAAAGAGCAGTTGGCTTTAGCAAACTTCTCTTTGTTTGCCTTTGGCAGCGTTAGTTTGGATGTAATGTAGTGATTCAATTGATTAGTTGTTCGGGATTTAGTTATTTAATATCAAAATTAAATTTGTCAAAGTGTAACAGGTTTACCATACAACATACCATTTTTATCCGGATTTATTTGTTAAACTGGGAGGGGCTCGCTTGGATGATTGGTTCTATCCTCACTAAATGCTTTAGAACAAGAAACATTCAAGGGGTTACAAGAAAGGAAGATGAATTAAGTTTGGAATCAATTAGATCTATGTGAAAAAAATTCCTAATGCAATGTTGTATATAAATAACAAACTTAAAACATATTTAGCTTTTTATAACTACAATTACATCATAAGGAACTCCATATTATAATCTTCAAGGACAAAAGTAACATGATATGATTCCTCCTCTCTAAGAATCATCAGCTGAATTCATAATCAAGCAAACACAGGTTCTTATTTATATACGGCTATTTTTATATCAAGTTGACAAAATAAAGTTTACTAGGGACTTAAATAAATTCTACTGTCAATAAAATTTAAGCCTTCCTTTGTTAAGCAAATGCATCATGCACCTCTAAACATCATGAGATTTGTTGGCCTTCAATAGGGCTGTAAGATAGTTTTGGCAAAAACTTATAAATCACTGCACTAAAAAACCAAAGAAATTTGGATTAGAAGTTCATTGATAAGACCCCTTCATTTTGTTGAGGCAGAACTAGGAGAAAGTCTTTCTCTACGGGCTTTATCAGCTTTTTCCATATAATCTTGATGGGATCGATGCTTTGATCCTACAAGAGAAGAGAATAATAGCCAGCGCTAAATAGAAACCAGCAATATTTTAGTAGCGAAAAGTAGTTGTTACTGTAATACAGCAACCAAATATTCCATGCTCCAGTAAAAATTTTAGCATCAGGTTAGTCTTAACATTTCTTTCCGATAGATCGCTTGTCATAATCTACAAAATGTGGTAGCATGAATTCAGGATTCTGGGTTGTTTATAGGGAGAGCTACTATGGTACATCAATTAAATTTTGCATCAAGTGCAAATTAGAACTGTTGTTCTACACAAATCAGAAGACTGCTAACAGATTGTCGGTAGTGGGAAGAGCATCTTTTTCATAAGGTTCAAACTCAACTTCATGCATTTAAAGACATGCAGCTTGCCCCTTAGTTATACCATTACTGTAACAACTTCAGGCATCATCTTACCTTTTTTATAGACCTTTTTTTCTGTTAAACACATCCAGTTGCCTCTAATTCCACAATAATACACTTGATTTAATACACGAACTCTCCTAAGATTAACTAGGTTAAACAAATCAGGTCCTAAACATGCAAAGCATAGCATTCCAAAGTCATTTTCTTTTCTTATTGCGAATAAAGAGACATCTTATTCCCCAAAGAGACCCAGGACTCTTATCAGCTCAACCTGAATAATAATGAATTCTCACTTGAGAAAATGTGCAAGGTGTAAGAATATCAAGAAAACATGAATCTTCAATGTTATAAATTCTGATAGATATAGTGACCTCACTTCTGTAATAGTACAAACAAATACACAAACTAGTATAATCTATTTGAGGCTAAAAGTTCATATGATGGGGAAAATTAGTGTACCATATTTAGTAATTGTGATTAAAGTAGATTTCTTGATGCAATATAAGCAAATATTTAGTAACTATGACAAGGTTATTACACCAACAAGCAATTGACATTGAAAGTATGCATCGTTTAAATCTTACCATCGAGGCATATTAGAAAATGCACCATTTAACAATAAATCAAGAGTCACATCAAGAACCAACAAGACCATTCTTATTTTTCTGTCTAATTATGTAGTTGTTCCCAATTACAATGAAATGCAGTAAGCATTGGATTACATGTTAAAGAACAATAGCTAGGACTTGAAGCAACATAAGCCGAAAAAAAAAGATCTGCGCACCATCAAGTTGAATTAACTAAATGAAAGTGCAATTTCAAAACACTAGTTCTGCTATCTATCTTTTTCTACAGAGATTGGCTAGTTTTATATAGGCTAATTAGCTCAGCTAGGGCAGTAATTTGGTTAAACAAACTTCAACCAAAGGATTATAACATAAACTCCAGAAAGCAAGCAAAAAAATAACAAAATGAATGCAAAAATATTCTTTAGTTCTATTTCCTTCAAAGTACAAACATGAACAAAAATATTCCATTGAATCGTACTTCACTTGATGCTCCAATTATCCCAATACCATTAAGAAAGATTAACCTAAAAGTTCCAAATGTTCCTAAACTTCCCTTCCCTTCCCTTCCCTTCCCTTCCCTTCAATCCACTACTAAAAGCATATAAGAAGTATTACACATTCCACCTTATGTAAGCTCTTTTTTCATTGCCATCATTAACTCAAAGTTACCCACAAATCCAAAAACAATCAAAAGTTAAAGGAACTAAAAAGAAAGTGTAATATTTGGATCATCTTTACCCAAATTATATTTATCCACAAAATCCACATCATAAAACAGACCAAGAATACCCATAATCAAGAAATTAGCAAGCCAATTGAACAAAACCCCTCACCCAATTGAAACCCATCAACATGAACGCATCACCCGTGAGAACGAACAGGAATAACTTATCTAGAAGAGAGGACAGATGGTAGAAGGATGGGTTGACTTTTGGCAGGAGTCGGGTGTTTGCTTTCTATAGATTGATTGTTGCCATAAAAAAGGGGGTGTTTGGTCGTTGAGAAAGTGAGCAAAAGGGAGCGACTTTGTGAAACTCTAGTGGGGACACGAGAGAGAGATATGTTGTTACATCAGTGAGAAAGAGAGGGGTGTGCTGCTGCATGAGAGAGAGGGATAGAACTTGTCCAAGAGAAAGATTTGGTTGCATTTTCCTATTCTGGATGTATGTGAAATAGGTAAAGATAGGGGGTAGCATCTTTAACTATTCCCCTTTGTCCAGGAATTATTAACGCTAGAAATGGTTATTCTATAGTTGTTTGTCTAACCAAACAAAGAATATCTAATAAGAAAGAATAGGTGGGTAATAAAATACCTATTACCCTAAACCAAATAGACCATTAGTTCTTAACTATAAATTTACTATGGTTAACATAGGAGTAGATATAGGGGCATGTTTGATAAATATGGTAGGTTCGCAGGGGTGTTTTAGTATTATGTTAATAAAAAAACTCAGATTACACTAATCCTAAGCACTCATCCATGGGAATTCAGTTAAGATATACTAAACAATATCCTAAAAGTACTAATAAAAAAAACTTAAAATATAAAAACAAATTAATTCAAAACATCAAAAGAAAATAAAGGTTGGGTTTGCTCCTAACAACTACTTCTTTATGAGTCATTTATTTGGAATTCTTACTCAAATTTTATCATGGTGATTCCTTACTTATAGGGCTGACACTACCCCTTTAAAGTCTAGTAACTGCCTCAATCTTCTTCTTTTTCCTAATAGGTTCATTAGCTTTTGAGGTTGTCTTATGCTTCCTTAAGATGGGGTTATCCTTCTTTTTCACTTTTTTCTTACATGACATATATCTCAACGATATCTTTTGTTATTGGCTACTGTATGACATAATACATTTTTGTCTCAATGATTTCTTTTATTATTGGCTACTATACGACATAAGACTTTTTTGTGTCAATCACAGCAAATTAAAGGCAATTATCATGCTTACCAATAGAAGGACTTATGGTTTTGGATCTCTTAAATTTTGTTTTTTATTCCCAAACTTTAAGATCAACTTCCCATCATGTACATCTACTAAAGTCTTAATAATAACTAAAAAGGATCATCCTAAGGTCAAACGCACATCGATGTCTTCCTCTATATTCAAAATCACAAAGTCAACTAGAAAAAATTACCTACCGTAACTAACACATCCTCCACTATACCCCTAGGATAATTAATTTATTGGTAAACTGAAGGCTTGTCCTAGTTAGGTTAGATCACCCAATCATAATTTCTTAAACAAATTATAAGGCATAAGATTAATTCTAGCTCTTAAATCTGTTAATTCCCTATTAATAGATAAATTACCAATTTTTCAAGGGGATAATAGAACTCCTTGGATCTTTTTTCTTTTAAGGAAACTTGTTTTGAAGGTATTAAGAGCATTCCTTATTCAGAGTCACTATTGACATTTCTTTTAGTTTCCCTTTGTTTGAAAGGAGATCTTTGTATTATGGCATCTACAATATAGTTTCAAAAAAGGTAAACTACTATGTAATTATTTGATTAGTTCTAAGAACTTATAAAGTGTTCCGTCTAAGATTAATAGTATTCCCTCTTAGATACACAATAACTTTCGGTAGGATCAAGGCTGAGTTCAAGTAACTTTCCTATTAAGGAATCTTCATGGAAGCCTTCGAGAGAGGTTATTCTCCTCTAGCAGAATTGTAAAACCATTTTCCATCCTTGTAAGAGTCAATGGATGTCAACACTGTGAGAGAATTGAGCAAGGAGAAAATAGAGAATGGAGCACGGAAAATATGGAGAAAAATATTATAGCAACTTAATCTTCCCGTAAAAAACCAAAAAACTTTCTTACTACCTTTGTTAATGACATTGTATCTCCTCCTTTTAAGATGCTTTAGGAAGGTGCTAAGCACTGGAGTAATACTCTAGTAGACTTCTTTCTAAGCAAAAGGCTAGCTTTCCTTATTATTCAGAACTGGGCTCAAACCAAATGGGGAACAAGGGTCTTAACAAAATTTTGCTTGTTGAGGAAGACACTTTCTTTTTCAAATCCTTGGATGGGGACAACATTTGTAAGATTATGGAATCAGTCCCCTGACATATGGGAGGACAACCCATATTAATCCAAAAGTGGGTTCTAGGTTTGGAATTTGATAGCACTAGTATAGATACCATTCCATTATGTATTAACTTCCACAATATACCTCTTGAATACTAGACTTTGGATGGTTTAAGCTTTGTAGCAAGTTCTATTGGGAAGCCTATAGCTTTTGATTCAGCTACTACTAAAATTAAAAAGTTTGCTATGCAAGAATTTGTATAGAGATTAATCCTAAAAAGTTATTGCCTAATACTTTTCCTATTATGAAACTTAACGTTGTCAATGAAATAATTAGGGCTGAAATCCAATTATCATACAATTGGAAACCTTAGATGGGAAAACATATTTAAAGACTTATAGGAAAAATTTTCTCCTCATGTGACTACTTTAAACTTACAAGGATTGGAGATGTTCCCATGCCACAAAACATTGAAGTAAACAACTCTAAGGCTATCCCTAAAAATAAGAAAATCTTAATAGTAAAAGATGAGGTATAGATTTCCAAAGAGAGGATTAGAGATTCTGAACCTGATGAGGATAATGGATTACCTTATTTAAACCAAATTAATAGTGAGCAAGAAGAAGGGGAACCTCATCAAGATCTCTTTAATGTAAGTTAGGAGCATATTGACCAATTTACCCCATCTTCTAGTAGAAAATCAGGGAGGAAACCCAAAAATGATTGGTAACCCCACTTCTTACGTACTTTTATAAGTATGCTTTTCTTGGAATATTATAGGCCTAAATAAATCTCACAAGGGATAGGCAGTCAAAGATATTTTTGTTAGAAAATAATCTAATTATACTTGGATTGCCTGAAACAAGAACTAAAGTGCACAAGCTTCATAATTTCATGAAATTCTTAGAAAAAGACTAGCATTTTGTTTCCAATCTTACTCACCACTACAATGGCATAATCATTTACACTTTCAACAAAAGGAAAGTGCAGGTTTCTATTTTAAACTCATCTGACCAATATATCCATTTGGATTGCTAACTTACAAACTTATGGAATAACTTTGTCACCACTATTATCTACGCTACTAATTTTGAATTTTAAAGAGCAAAACTTTGGGAAGATATGTTCTCTATTCAAAGCTCAATGGATAAGCCCTGGGTGATTACAAGTGATCTTAATTGTGTATTACATCCTTTAAAAGCCCGAGGAGATAAGGTGAACTCATCCACTCTTATCAAGGAGTCAGAGAATGCCTTAACTAAGCTAGAGGTAACTGATCTTAAATCAACTGGGAGCTTCTTCACTTGGAGCACTAAATAGCATGGAAATTGCTTCATCAGGAAGAAATTGGATAGAATTCTTATTAATAAACATTGATTGAGTCAATTCCCCAATTCTTATTCCTATTTTGGATATCCTCTATGTTTTGATCATTTTAACTTTAAAGTTAAAAACTTTTTCTCCTCAACCACTTTCAAAGCTCCATTCAGGTTCTTTAATTTCCTTACCAAAAAAGAAGGGTTCATGGGAATAGTGAATGAAGTTTGAAGTATCAAAATCTATGGATGCAAAGCCTATTAATTCATGAAAAAGCTTCAAATCCTTATAAACAAACTAAAATATTTCCACAAAGTAGAACAATATTCAACACTTGATCAGTTGCATAATGTTAAGAAGGAATTGAGGAAAGATCAGGATGCTTGTTACCAAAATCCTGGTAGTTTAGTTTTAAGAAATGATAGATGCATGTTTGAATATAACTATACCCCTATGTTTGATGTATTTTGCCTAGTTTTATTGTATTTTTGGTACTTCATTCTCTTTAAGTACATTTATAGGTTATAATTACCTTCATAGATCAAAAGGAGACAAATTTGGATGAAATTGTGGCATAAAATGAAGATTTGAAGCATCTTAGACATACACAACTATGTATATGGCCTTGTAAGTCTTTGTGAACATTTAAAGTCACGATTTTTAGGGGTTTTTGGAGCCATCTAAGTGACCATAGATGTCCCAATAACCCTAATTTTCACTATAAAAGGACATGAACAGAGGCAAACAAAAAAAAGCAGACTTTTGCTGTAATTTCTATACGTATAAAGCTTACAGAAGGGATGATATTAATTCAGAGATGTGGAGAATGTGAAGAATTCATCAGAAGATCCAATAGATTACAAAAACAAACCTCAAACTTGCAAGAATATTCAATAAAAGAGAAAGGAAGATTTAGAATTATAATTCCTTTGTTTTCTATTTTTTCTTCCTGTTTATCTTTGATTTCATTTTGTATTATGTGTAACTAAATGTGTTCAATTTCTAGGCCTGATGAAGCCTAGCTGGGATAACAAAATATCATAATTCCTTTACTTAATGCAATTATTTTGATTAATCTATTGTGATTCAATTATGTGTTTTATGTATGTTCTAATAGATTCGGAATATTAGTATATGATCTAATTTCATATCATTAAGATTAAGAAATCCTGTGTATGAATAGATCTATCATAATTGAAAAGACTTGATTCCAAACATAGAGATAGGTCAACATAAATCCCCTAGATTAGGGTTAAACCTAATAGCAAAATTCATAAATCGATAATGTAATACTAGGAACTTTAACTAGAAAGAATTAAATTAATCACTATGTGGATTAATTGTTAGTAGTCTTGAGAGAGTTATTAACATAAGATAAGAATTTCCATAGTCTATAATCAATAAAATAATTGTATGATAAAAGGTTAACTATTTAATGATTTTTAGAAGGATTCATCACCTAGACATTAATCTTTGATATTGAGTTTTCCAAGTAATTTCCTTAGTCTTCTACATTCATTATTGTTTCCTATTTTATTTTTTTAAGTTTTAGTTTTAATTTAAAATCAAATGTCTAATTCGTAGGCTAGATAATAAAAGAATAGTAATTAATAGTCTTTACTATCTTCGTGAGATCGACCCGTACTTGCCTATGCTAGTTATAGCTATGTTGTGCACTTACGATTAATTCAAATATTGGTATAGAATAGCCCAATC
Source organism: Erythroxylum urbanii (assembly GCA_027568935.1). Classification (NCBI taxonomy): domain Eukaryota; kingdom Viridiplantae; phylum Streptophyta; class Magnoliopsida; order Malpighiales; family Erythroxylaceae; genus Erythroxylum; species Erythroxylum urbanii. The sequence continues at coordinate 29,177,170 of JAOQML010000004.1, forward strand.
AAGTTTTTGGTACCGATATCGAGGACAGCAATATTAGGAAAGCCTATATTCTATTAATCTAACCATTATTTTATTTATTTTATTTTATTTTTATTGTATCCTTTTGTATTATTAGGGCATTCATTTAATTATCTTTTAAACTTCTTTACTTTGACTTTGAGTTTATGACTTATTGTTATGATATTGAGATTTAACATCATAGCCACAACTCATAATAGATAGATGGAGCAGTTAGTACTCTTATTGGAGCTATGATGAGTCTTCTCAATATTTAACATCACCGTATAGGAAAGAGCTAGCTCTATACATGTTTTTGAGAGCTCAACTGATATCCATACGGTGTTGCAATATTTTTGGGAGTAATTACTACAATCATGAATGTTAGGAACCAACCTATATGTAAGAGCAACCAAACTCAAGGTGCGTCATACACAAATGTGTATAATTTAAAGTGGAACAAACTTTATGCGAATGGATGGAATGACTATGCTCCAACTTAATATGTACAACAAGAGCAGCAATACAAAAGTATTATAGATCAATTAATATAATACCTCGCCAAGAGTCTAGTAAGTCGAGTGAATTTAAGGAGAGATTTTTTTCACTTGAATATGATGAGAATAATACCTCGTACTATCTATGCTCCCTCAAATGTCAGAATGAAGAAGAGATAACGATCAATTTTGTGAATGAAGATGCATTTCAAGACTGCAATGATGTAACTGCTACTCTGAAAGATATCATGACTAGTTTTATTTAAAAATCAAACATAAGGCATTAAATGATAAAGGCTCGTATACAAAACATAGTAAATCGGGTGAACCAATTAGCGAACATATTATTTGATGAATTGCAAGGGAGTTTGCCTAGTACTATTAAAACATATCCTAAAGATTATGGAATGGCAATCACCCTTAAGAATGGAAACGAGCTTCCAAAAGAAGAAGACAAAGAAGAAGAGGTAGTCTTTGTGGAAGAAGAGGAAATAGAGGAGTGGCAAGAGATAATTGAAGAAGAAGACGAGCCAAAAACCTTTGTCCAAGAAGAAAAAGAAAAAGAGTAGACAAAAGTGGTTGAGGAAGAACTAGCAGAAGAACCAAATAAGTAAACTACTGATTAGTCATTAGTAATCACCTTAAGTATGAAAGGTTCCCACTTCCTCCAAGACAAGCTACATGTGTCGACAGATGATTGAAGGAGTTTTGTTATCCCTAATTTTATTAGTAGTTTTTCATTACAAGGTGCATTAATGCAATCAATAAGATTTATTAATTCGATAAATTGTGCTCTTATCATTATCTTGCAACATGTGCCTGCTTACAAGCTACAAAACCGCTATATGGAGCAACAAGTGGAAGCAAGTCACTAATCATAGATCTAGAATGATCATAAACATGTAGGGTACATCAAGCTATTGACATTAAATAAGGGCTGCATTGTAACATCCCCTCACTAATTGGAAAGGGTATCTTGGTAATACCAGGATGCATAGCTTATGTGGCCATGTGAGCCTCCTCCAAGATCTCCTTCCTCAAATCATCCATATCAGGAACACATAACCTCTGTCCCAACCATAATGTCCCATCTCTAACTCCAAACTCAGAATCTGGATCTGTCTC
>JAOQML010000004.1:29215635-29227913 GCA_027568935.1 Erythroxylum urbanii
CATGTGCAAAAATTTCACTATTTATTATTCATGTGCATATATGAATGCATGAATATGTCAAAAACACTTTAAAAACCTTAACATATTCTAAATTGACCAAAATGCCCTTTTTAATTAGTGAGGGGATGTTACACTCATGTACCTGACAGCCACTCTACCAGACTTAATGTTTGTAACAAGCATTATTAGCAGGTATATGAAGAATCCTACTTAGCTTTATCTGCAATTAGCGAAAAGGATCTTAAGATATTTAAAAGGAACATTTGAGTTTGGAATTTTCTATAAGAAGGGAGGAAATGTACGAGTTCTTTTCTTTGAGAGCTTACAAAGGCTGGTACAATAGAATTGGTTTATTGCAATAGTCAAGGACAGTTAGCTAATGTGATGTCAAAACCTTGCAAGTTGAATGCGTGATTTGTTAAGAGTTTGTTTTGAGACTGATATAAACTAAATGCTTAGCATTCAGTTTAAGGGCGGAATTGTGAGGACCCAGTCAATAAATAAGTAAATAAATCCTTGTTTTCGTGGAACTCTTATCATGTTGTTTGGGCGGATCAATGGGTAATGGAAATTATTTAAATTCTTAAAAAAGAAAGATTGGTTTAATTTACGGAGTCAGCTTTATGTGAGAATGAATGAGCATGTTCTTTGAATATTCACATAGCTAAAGTAGAAATGTGGAATAAATGAGGATTAGTCCAACGAGGAAAAAGGGATTCCCAAATTATTGAGTGGAATCAGATGCTTGCTTTTTGTTATGAAAAAAGTGAAAGGAGTTGTAGCTCATATTTTAGAATCGTTGATTAAGAGAAAAAGGCACGTTGTCTTTTATGAAATGGGAAAGTAATTTTTAGTTTCTTTCTGCTTTGGTTCTGTGGGTGGCTGGCTGATGGAAAATGAATTATGGAGGATAAACGTGTTCCACCACAATTCCTACGCATTTATTCCTTCCTTAGATCACCACCCCAAGTTTCTATCCAAACAATCTACTAACTACTATGCTAAATTTATATTATTATATGTCACTTGTTCAACAATCTTGAGGGTAATTAACAGTAAACATCACTGGTTCAAGGAAGAGAAAAATTAGAGTGGACAAACGACAATGAATAAATCATTGAAGTAGAACGATTTTCTCGTGTAAACAAGGCTAGCTTATGCCCGTTATCGTCGACCAACAACATTGGTATAAGTCTAATTGTTCCTGATGAATCGTTTATCCAATCATTCTAAATGATTCGTTCTCCAGATAAGATAATTCTGGTATGTATAGGGAGAAACAATATATAATATATTGGGTGAAAGTGAAACCACTGATTTTCCGATCAAGTAGGAGAGGAGGTACCTAGATAGACTAATACATAATTGGGATCTGCATTTCAACGTCATTCCAAGTGCACGATAGTAAATAAAAGAATTAATAGAACACGTTGAAATAATTGTTGAAAGAAGCACAATAATTGCACAACAAAATCTGATTTTTAATTTTTAATCTAAAACGATATAGTATTAAAATTCTTAAATAATAATGCAGTATTGTTTTAGAATTATAAATGGATGAAAACAACTAACTGAATATGATGAAAAGAATTATGGAATAACTAACCAATACTAAAAAAAAAAAAAAAAGAGAATGATAATTTTCAAAATATAAAGATTTAAATGGAAAAAGGTGAGATACCAAGAGAGTATAATATAATTAACCTATTGCTAAGATAATAAGAATTCATCAACGTACCCTACAAACTTACCAGTAGCAAGTTGAGATCTTTCAAAAAGGAACAAAAACATGACATGGAATGAAAGCTTTCAAGTTTTCCAAAGCTAGGAGAGAGAAGATTTGTTCATCTCAATTCTCAAGCATCAAAAAGAAAAGAAAAGAAGCAACCTAGGCTCTTTAGAAGCTCAGCTGCACCAGAACACCTATCCTTCATAAAGTCTATTTGGCAACCCTCTTACTATTAGTTGACGGCGACCTCAGTAGACAGGTAACTTGAATGAAGGTTGTCTTGGCTAGGTACTTTTGTCTTGGAGATCTTGAGTACCTGCACAGCTTCCTCCACCTTCGCTGCCAGAGACTCTGGTGACTCTAACAACAGAAGTAGTTCTGAATTGTCCATCTCTAGAAGCATTCCAGTGATCTTTGCGACAAGATCAGGCTGCACGTAAATGTAAATCAGCACAATTAGCTAGGGTTGGTCTCTTCATCTTGATAATTTGCATGAAAACACTAATCCATATAATCAAGAAATCTAACAAATCAAGCCTATGAGTGTACACATGTAAAAGTATTCACCGACATTATATAGCGCACAAAATATTCTATTCAACTTGGGAGAGAACCTTTCACTTCCTCCACTAGAAGCAAAAGGAACCTCCTGACATCATGAACTACATCTGAATTAAACTTTCCTGGTGTATTCAACCACAGCCTCCTAAGGAACTCGAAATTTTTAACACCTCCAAAATTTATCAAAGTAGTTGCCAAAAACAGCCTTTTAGTATTTAGAAAGAATTATTAATCCATGGCAAGTACCTTGAGCTTCTGAACAAGAGGGTAGAGACGCTCTCCAAGAATTTGTTTCTGCTCCCCAGGGGAGGCAGCAGCAAGCATGCTACTCAGCATATCTGATCCCTGTGACAAAGCTCTGACCGTATTAGAAGCAGCAGATGCGGCTCCAGATCCTTTGCTCAATTCACTTGTACGACCACCACTTGGCACATACTTTGTCTGACCACCACGCTGCAACCAAATTGAATAAAAAATACAATGCACAACACAATTATTACAAATCCATATTAGTTGTTTTGCATATATATCTCATACTTGAGCAAATGTTGTATGCAAGAAAGGGTGGAAGTTTTGAGTGGGCAAAACAATTAGTAACATCCGGTTAATGTTATCCAATAACGTTAAGAGCTACTGATGATTTTAGCATAAAATGATTGCTTCATATAGAGGGCATTCATCATTCTTCAAAGCAACTATATCAGCTCTATAGAAACTGTAAGGCACAACTTTAGATCATAGGAATTGTAACGACTTACTTTATAATCTATAAATGACCATAAGATTCCAATTCAGCATTATGCAGGTACAAGTTCATCTCTTACGAGCATCAAAAGGAAAAAACAAGAGCATCAAATGTTATGATCAATGAATTTGCAGCATATGAAAAAGGAAAAGACAAGACCTGGTCAATTGGATCTTTTGAAGCAGCCAGCGACAGAGAGGGCCGGGGCATGAATGGAATGGGATTAGCACCGGCCTGAGGAAGTATCTGACCGTTGAACCTTCCCCTGCTTTGCCTGTTTTGCCTATGACTATTTGGCATCTGTAACAAAATTTCATGGAAGCTCAAATAAGCCCGATCGTAATTTGAAGTTCTAAGAACACGTGTATACATGGGACGTGAAATTGAAAAAGACAGTAATCTAATAAGACATGAGACTTCATGGCTAAGAGTAGGCTTGATTCATAAGCCAAGCTGCAAGTCCTTACAACAGGCACTGCTGGTTGAAACGTTGGTCTGGTTGGAGGCATAAAACCATTGGTCCTCCATCCTGGCCCCATACCCAGAGGCTGGTACATTAGCCCAGGTCGGGGAGGTACTTGTGATACAACACCAGAAGGAGCTGTATAGTAAAGAGGAGGATATCCACCAGGCAAGACACTGGAAGGCGAAGCTAGCCCAGTCATTCTATGTGCATATTCTAGTTGCAACCGTGCTTGTCTGTCCTCCTTCCTTTGAGCAATGGCCACATATAATGGTTTCCGGTGAAACATGAATCCTGTGAGACGATTGGGTATCAGAGATTATCAACAACTTCAAAAAATTTGTTATTTTGATTGCTTATTATTAACTTATGTATCTGTGGCTTGTTAAGCAATCCTTATCTACGATGAATGCTTACTCAAAAAGTTTGAAAGGTTTTCTTTCATGCTTTTGAGCTTCCATTTCATCAAGTTCCGAGTAATGCACATGATGCAGTATTCTACTTGGGAGTTCACTGGATTTGTCATAAAGTTTTAAGGCTAAATTTAGACATTAGACAATATGATTTCCTTTATTATTTGAGGCCTTTACTTTTTTAAATTTATTTTTCAAAACTTAAATATATCTGCATGCAAACAAATCTAGATGAAATTTTACTAACTAAAATTTCCAAGCCTCTGTCATATATGCAAACTTCTTATCTTACCATGAAAGGTGTTAACAGCTTTACTAGCCTCCTCAGGGCGGGAGAAGCAGACAAATCCAAAACCCTTGCTTATTCCTTTCTCGTCTCTCATGAGTTTTGCAGATGTTATTGTGCCACATTGGCTAAAGTGTTCTCTTAGATCTTCATCAGTGACATCATCATCAATGTTTTTGACATATACATTCAAGCCCTAAAATTGAAGAATATTAAATAACCTTAAAACCAGCGAATTCAGGATCAAATATTTTTATTAAATAAAAAAAGACTCCCATAATTCCACAAGTCGGTCTCAATAGCAATATTTTGAAAGAGATATTTTTTGGAGAGCTTCTTCATTTCCAATTTATCAAATTTTTAGAAAAAGACCACATTGTGTCAGTTTCTCATCATAAAATAACCCAACATGACACATATGATAAGTAATTGATAATTCTTCCCAAAGTATGCTTTGTGTTTTTATTTAGCTATGCTGCAAGTACAGAAAAATTAAAACTCATGCTTATTCCTATATTCAGCAAAATGGCATCTTGTAGAAGATGAACTAAAATCCCTCCTATTCCACAAGCACTAGTAAATTGAGAGGGAAAATCAAATGTAGAACTACCTTGTATTTCAAGATCTGCTCCTTACGTTTCTCCTCAAACTGACGGCGCAAAATCTGTTCTCGCTCTGCTTTCTTCTGTGCCCTTCCTACATAAAGAACCTTTGAACCTGCTCCACAGATACCCAACATAGTGAATGGTTGAGAAAATGGACATGCAGACTTTAATGCTTTTAACAGCTGTTAACTATCCTCATTTAATACCAAAAGGGATACAAATAGTACATACGCATTTCCAATCCATTCATTGCCTCCAAAGCTCGTCTAGCATCATCTGGTTTATCAAAGTTCACAAAACCAAATCCTTTTGACGTCCCATTTTCGTCTTTCGCAATCACTAGGCTAGCAATTTGCCCAAACACACCAAATTTCTCCTGCAGAAACTCTTCAGTGACATCTGGATCCAAGTTCTTAACATATAAGTTCGTATATTTCGCATCAGCATTAGACATAACACGGTCACTCTTCCTGACAAATTTTCCAGCATATCTACACCAAAAGTTTAAGTTATGTGCTAAATAAATACAGGGAATCTCGACATGATAATGCCAAAAAATCAAGTTAACGGCCAATTAAATACAAAAAGCCTGACACACGTGCTAAAGATTCAAGTTGACAGTAATGGCATAAAGAACAAACCGTTTAAATTTGGAAAACTACTCAGATTTGAAGAAGACAAATGTACACTTACATCTGCTTGTCACCAACAGTGCTACCATTAAGTTTCTCAATTGCAGTATTTGCTGACTCCTCTGACTCAAACTGAACAAAACCATAACCTTTGCTCTTCCCATCATCAAAAGTGGCAACCTTGCAAGATATAATTTTACCAAATTGACAAAACAAATTTTGCAGGCCAACATTGTCGATAGATTCACTCAAGTTCTGCCACGAACACGCCACGTCAATAAATATGATTATATAATATACAAAACCCAAATGTTAGTTCAAACACTATTATATATTATAAAAGGCAAATAGGAATACCTTAACAAACACATTTCCTATCCCACTCCGTCTTGCATCAGGGTCACGGTGCGACCAAGTAACCCTTATCAATTTTCCTTTGATGGCAGTATGATTTTTTGTCTCAATTGCTAGGATGGCTATTCAACCCAGAGAGCAATATCAAAATTACAACAAGCATAAAAAAGTATACACCGTAAGAGAAGAAAAATATGAAAGGCTAAAAGAAAGTTCGGATACAATCAAGGATAGTTTAAACCAGGAAAGGTCTTTGACTATTGTTCAGCAAACAGGCAATCAAGAAGCTTCATGAAAATAACTAAAGTAATCCTACTGCTCGTCTGATGTCCAATTGCATATATTCCTTAACGATTAATTACCCATCCATGCAACTCCATGGCAGCCGAACACACAAACAGAAAATTTCGCATCGAAGAAAAACACAAACAGTCCATGGAATAGAAAAGTAAAATAAATTGACTGTTTACTTCCGATTTATGCCAAGAAAGATATGCGTCGTGCATCTGTAGTGAAAATCCATTAAAAAAAAGGATCAAATCTAACTGATGATTAACAGCTTACAAGATGATGAAAAACAAACAAATCTGATCAGGCTGAATTCTAAAGTCCACTTCCCTTGCTTGCATTAAGCAAATTACAACCAAGCAAACAGATGCCTAAAATCCATATTGTCAAAACCAGCTCCAAATATTCCAATTCCTTTCTCGTTTTCCCCGCCAACAGAACAGAGAAATCAGAAAGCAACAAAAGAGAGGAGCAAAGCCAACCAAGAGAATCGTCAGCATTATCTCGAAAGACGATCATCGCAAGAGCAACATTTACCGTCTTGAGGAGATATGAAGTTGACGTAACCATAACAAAGTGACATCCCGGAGGACGAGTCTCTACAGACACGTACGGACGTGAGGCTCTTGAACTCGGAGAACGCGTCGAATAGCTGAGCGTCATTAACGTCGGGATGGAGGTCGCCGACGTACAACGACGCCGGTGCGGCCGTCAGAACAGTCGAAGGAGCTGCCATTGTGATCGGTTACTCGGATTGAGAAAATGCAGTTTCCAAAACTGAACCAAACAACCCCGAGAGAGAGGGTAGCCTTTTATTTTTTTTCTTAAAATGTTTCTTTTCGTTCTAGAGAATTTTGTAGGGGTTATAGAAGAGAGGGATTCTTAATGGGAGTAAATAAAAAGTGAAATTCTGTGTGAGACTGAGAATTTGAGATAGAGACTGATAAGGAGAGAGAGAGACGGGGGGTGGGGAGTGTTCTGGTACGGTGCCGAGGAGGAGAGATTTTGCATGGACGCAAGGAGGTTGAGCCGTTCACTATTGGATGCATGTGGTGGGAGCCACTTCCACGCGCGTTTTCGGAGCGTAATTCCACTCCCCCTCCTCGTGTAGAGATTGGATTAGAAAGATGCAAACGTCACGGGGCACAGTCGCGGGTGCAGTGAACAGCCGCACGTGTGTAAAATTAAAAGAAAAGGTGCGAAAATGGAAGCGGGAAAACGTTGTGGGGTCCACATATAAAGGCTAAAAGACTGCTTCAAAGTTGCACCAGAAAACGCTTCACACCTTCTCCCTGCCTCAGCGTTTATCGGCGTCGTTTGTACTTTGTAGCCAGATACGGACACGTGTCCTCCGCCCCTCGTCAACTGCATACCATAAGATAGCACTAAACCACAGATCGAGCGTTACGATTATTTAATTTTAATTGCGTTACGGTTAGTTTACATGCTATTTTATACTTGGCCTGTTAATTACTTAACACGGAATAATGAAGTTACATTTTGTTATGTCCAATTTCAAACCAATAGAGTAATTAATAATTAGCATCAAATAGAAAAGTAATTAGTAATGTTATTGTACTTGCAGCAACCAAGAACTAATCCAACGAGCCCGATAAAAAATATCAAGTAATTGTAGTTCATTACTTGGCCACACGCTACAGTCAAGACAAGTCATAAGACGCAAAGGCAAAGCTGCGTTGTGTTGACGCACCGCCAATATCATCGCCGTCTTTATTATAAAAACCAGAAGCCTCTACTTATAAAGGCTTTCAAACTGGGTGGGTGTAGAAGACGCTTTATTAACAAATGGCCGATTCCACCACGTCGGTGCCAGAGACCAAACCTACACAGGTCAAGAGATCATGGGGAGACGAGGTAGAAGAGGAAGAGGAAAATCCAAGCCTCGATGATGGGAACAAATCTGAAGATAAAGCCGTGTCTCAGTTGAAAGTAGACGAATTGAGTATCGCCGATGAGAAGAAGGTTAATAAGTTTCTCGATGACCCAGACGACTCAAGGATACGAGCCGTAAGATTTTCTCTTCCTTTTGCTTTTATTTTTCTCTCTTACTTTGCAAATTGCAGTTAGTGAATATACAAAATTGTTGTTTAGGTTTGTATTATAGAATGATGGATTTTGACTATCTGGGTGTGACAGCTTTTTCTTCTTCTCAAAATTCTTTTATTTGCATGCGTGAAATTATTAGTTTTAAATATTTGCAACTGTGAGTCCTTAATTTTTTTTTCTTTGCACTCATATATGTAGCTAGGTTGAATGGCCTCTCGGTTCGAAAGAGAATAGCACAACAAGTAACGTGCTTATGTGATACCTTAATTCTAGGCGGCATACTTTGTAGAGAAAGGTCATAAAAATGATAACCAAAGTAGGTCTTAGTAATCAAGTTGGAACTAATAAGCAGGTTCAATGGATTAAAATTCACTTTATTTATCCTGAAATTGCATAACTTAGCATACAAACGTGTAAACATTGAAAATTTCTTTTGGAATGGTTAGATTTTGATTTTTGAGCTCGTGTAACAAATGCTAGAGTTTCTTTAGCTGGATTTTTTTTTTTTTTGAGGCATAGGTTACCGCTGGTGATACTCCCTACAGTTCAGCAGCAACATTTGAAGAGTTAAACTTGTCACCCGAGCTGTTAAAGGGTTTATATGTGGAGATGAAATTTCAGAAACCAAGTAAAATCCAGGCGATTAGTCTTCCCATGATCTTGACTCCTCCTTACAAAAATTTGGTCGCACAAGCTCATAATGGTTCTGGTAAAACCACCTGCTTTGTTCTTGGTATGTTGAGTCGGATTGATCCACAACTCAAGAGAACACAAGCTCTTTGTATTTGTCCTACAAGAGAGTTATCAATTCAGGTTTATTCCCACTTTCTCATGCATACAATTCTCTTTATTGTTTTCCTTTTCATGATAGAGGGCCACAGAAGGGCGCCTTTCAATAATTGTGGGGACGTAATATATGTCACAGCTTGTCTTGGAAACTGTTGCTCATGTTTAGGTTCTAAATAACACACCTGCTTATCCATCTAAGATTGTCAAAGTTACTAAACTTAAAAAAAATGCTTATTCTGCATTGATGTTTTTATATCCCTTCTTTCAGATGGAATTTTTTTTTCAGTTCTGAGAATTGTTGAAGCTTGGGCTGTTAATCTGAAACCTAAGATTGTGGTTTAATGGTAACAAATGTTCCTCGCAGAATTTAGAAGTTCTTCAGAAAATGGGAGTTTACACTCAAATAACTTCTGAATGTGCTGTACCTATGGAAAATACAAGTGGAGAAAGATCCAAGTTTCGTCCACCCATTTTTGCACATGTAGTGATTGGCACTCCTGGTACAGTTAAGAGACTAATGTCTTTGAGGAAATTGAGTGTTGCTGATTTGAAGATTCTTGTTTTTGATGAGGCTGATCACATGTTAGCCAAGGTACATATATTACTATAATCATTTAGGTCATTAAATTTTTGTTTTGGTTCTTATGTATATTACTTATTATAATTGGTTGTTTTTTTCTGTTGCTCGACACTTATATTTCTCTTTCACTTAAATTTGACTATTGATGGGACAACTAAATCGAAAGATATTGGTGATAATGTTGTTTGACGCTTACTGTTTTAGTTGGCTATGTTTCTTTAAATTTTTGTTATGCTTTTAGATTTTTACTGCAAAGGAACAATCGATGTTAATAAATCTGAGTCCTATTCCTCCCTGACCATATTAAATGTCTTATGTGCTAGATTGGTTTGATATCACAATTAGTGTATATAAATGTAATGTTAAGCAGATACTATCACAACTAGTTGCTACCACAAAATTTACGTCAGTCATATTTTTAACTGTGATGTTGGTTTTAAGCATCAATATGCTGTAAATGCCATGTGTTAGGGAAGTGTCTGCTAATTTTTTCCTGCTACCTTGATTGGTTTTGGATTTCTTTACCAATTGCAGATTTTTTTGTTAATTAAGATTCAATTGATGCAGGATGGGTTTCAAGATGACTCCATGAAGATAATGAAGGATATAGAGAAGTCCAATACTAAGTGTCAGGTTTGTTGAGCTCCCAACATAATAAGATATATTTCTTTGTTAACATATTCCCAATTATCTGATGCAAATGTTTCCTTATTGTTGAGGCATTTACCAAAAACAAAAGAGGAAAAAGAATATGCATAGAGAACAATGAATGGAAGAGGCAAGAGCAGATCATTCATTTGTAAATTACAATTCTGAGTCTGTGACTTGTTTCTAGGTTCTTCTTTTCTCTGCAACATTTGATGAGGCTGTCAAGAACTTTGTGTCAAAGACTGTTAAAGATTTCAATCAACTTTTTGTGAAGAAGGAAGAACTTTCACTGGAGTCTGTAAAGCAATATAAAGTAAATTGTCCTGATGAGCTTTCCAAAATTCTTGTGATAAAAGATAGAATCCTTGAATTTGGGGAGAACTTGGGACAAACCATCATATTTGTGAACTCAAAACGTAGTGCTAGTATGTTGCACAAGGCACTTGTTGATTTGGGCTATGAGGTCACAACAATTCACGGTGCCCTTACTCATGAAGACCGCGACAAGATAGTTAAAGAGTTCAAGGATGGACTTACGCAAGTTCTCATTTCAACTGACCTTCTTGCTCGAGGTTTTGACCAAAGACAGGTACTTTTTCTAGTGTTCCAGATGGCTGTAGTATGAATTTGTAATTTTGTTGCTTAAACTGACAATTACAGATATCATCACTCATATGCAGGTTAATTTGGTGATCAATTTTGATCTGCCTGTGAAGTATGAAACTCCTGATGAGCCTCACTATGAGGTGTACTTGCACAGGATTGGTAGAGCTGGACGATTTGGAAGTAAAGGCAAGTTCTTTTATAAAAAAAAACTATAATTACTACAAACCTCTATATATTTGATAGTGGGACTTTTAGATACGATGCTTGAAGTTCTCCTTCTCATCTGCTTCTTTTTATATGTTGTGTCTGGCCTGTACTTGTAACTGAGAAACGAGTGGTATTATTTCTTTCTAGTAAATTATTTGATTAAAAATGGTTCGTTGGCTCCTGCAGGTGCAGTTTTCAATTTCTTAATGACTGATAAGGAACACATGATCATGAAAAAGATTGAGAAATATTTTGACATTCATGTGAACGAGGTAACGTTGAAATCTTGCCATGGGTTATTGAATGTTTCTTTTATTGTTGCTTTTTGAATATGGAGAGGTCAAATAGATTCTTTAAGATCTTGCTGTAGAACTAGATTTTGATGATGGCTCCTATTTCAATCCATGTTTCGAGTTTTTTTGTTATGTTTCTTGTTTTTTCCCTAAAAGTTGTACATATGATCTTAGTCAAAACTTTTTTGTATCATCGCCTAATTTTCTTTTACTTCTGGTGCAATTCAGGTATCTTCATGGAACAGCGATGAAGACTTCAAGGTTGCTCTCAGGGCAGCTGGGTTGGTCTGAGGTTAATTTAGAGCTAAGCAGAGATAAGCAGAGAACCATTGGAGGATGGTTAAATATATATACTTTTTTGTTTTTTGTTTGGATCTCGCGTCACTTGTGATACGGACTTTCTTGCAACAAGCAGAATCGACATTTAATCAAGTGTGTGGAATCCGATTCTGAATCTAAGTGTTGCACGCGTAAGAGTGGATTGTCTTATTCCTGGTAGCTGTACGCGATGTAACGTAGGTTGAAGCAGAAAAGTGGTGTCCCTTCACCCGTTTAAGAAGTGAAAGGGAGATATTGTTAATACAATTGGCAAAATTTGCCACTTGGACCTTAACTTTTATATCATAATTTAATTTATTTTTTTAATATAAATTTAATTTAGATTTTTAACATTTAGGGTGCGTTTGGATCTGTGGTGCGGTGAGAATAAGTACTTATTCACCGTAGTTTCTTAACGCAGTCACGCGTTTGGATTTGTGACTGACAACCGCAGGTTGGGAAAAATTGCAGTGCCGCCGCAGAAATAGATAAGCAAAAAAGAGGCTGAGGTAGAAAATTGTTTATACGGTAAAAATTTTACCTTCTAATAATAACCTTATGATATTTTAGTATTTTTCATTATATCCTTAATTAATGGAAGGAAGTTTTTGCTAATAGTATTTAATTAAGGTGAAATATTTTATTTACTAAATTTATTTTATTTATATTTTCTTATTTTAATTTAATAATTTAA
>JAOQML010000004.1:29234742-29245871 GCA_027568935.1 Erythroxylum urbanii
TTAGGAGTCGGGAGTATGTCTACTACATGAGAAAGAGAAGAAGAGGCAGGGATCAGTTCGTGTCTGCATTGTTAATTCATTTGAGTGTATTTTCCGCAAAATTATTGTATTGATCTGCATTTTAATTATTACAGTGAATTTTGAGAAATTGTATTGAAAAGTGTATTGTGAAATTGAAAATGGGCCCAAGTGGCTAATAAAAGTGTTTCTGATTTTCTCAGTGTATGTGATATGCTCTATTTTCTGTTTACAGAAACAAAGTGTTTTGAAAAGAAAAAGTGGGCACACAATAAGTGCCAAGTGTAAAGTGATTAGTGGAAAGTGTTTTAAAAAAAAATTTATACCGACTTTTGTTAAGTGTTAAGTGATGTGACACGCCACCTTCGCGGAGCACGGATCCGGGTATCACTATCGATATCGGGTTCGGGTCCGGCGGGAGTTGGGGTGTTACAAAAAAGGGCACATATACGCGGCAAATATGCCTCGATCATACATATGTAAATTCTAAAACATTATTTCATACAATAAACGTCATCTTTTGCTCTCCAAGTGCAAAATGTTATTCAAAACAATATTGTTACTTAAATAGATAGGTATATTAGCATCCATTTGAAGTTCAATTCTAGCCTACATTGCCTAGGTTCAAAGTTCACATACAATTCATTCAGTACGTCTTAGGATGTTCCAATTCTATTTGAGAAATATGGTTTCCCCAACTCACCTCAAAAGAAGGTATACACTCTTTTAATTTCAGCAGTCCTTAATACGAGCTCCTTGATTCACAGCTCCTGAGCCTTTATACATAAAAAGACATACGATGAAATTACTACTTAAACATAAATTTCATAATTATACACTATCACATAAGTGTATAAAATACAATACCACTCCCTTTAAGCTATAGAATTCAACCATTAAATGCCTCACATGGTTACTTCCTTACTATTCATATTAGCTTTTCTTTTGTATTTCCTAAGGCATTTAATGTCTTTAATCCAATACTTACTCATTTCAAAGCATAATTAAGCACATCTTTATCCAAGAACATTAGGCCATTTCTCGTTAACATAAGCATCGATCCAAATTCACTCTAACTAAACATGAAAATGTTTTCCAATACATACCATTATAAGACCTTAAATCCTAAGCCAAGTTCACCTAAGCAATTTATCAAACACTTAAAGTGCATAACTTTTAATTCACATTTTCAAGCCTTTATCATAATAATTCATGCTCCTATTACATCATATAGTAACACTGCCACTCAATGACACATTTCACCATTCCATTCAAACCAACTCCTTTCTTTTAAGCTACATTTATCAATTACACAACTCATTACATTAATTCACTTCTTCTTCATCATTTCGGCTCAACTTTAACCAACATACATCTTCTTCATTCTTCATCATCAATTCACATTATACATGCACAATTAACACCATAGAATTTATTTAAATCATCAATTCCAAAAGTTATTCAAAAATTCACAAACTTTCACCAAAAGGGGGCATTTTCGGTTTTGACTTAAAGAACCCTCTCTATGACACATTTCATTCACCTAAACCATGATTCATGCATATTAAATCATGGAAAACAACATATCTTAACACCAAACTCAAAATCCTAATGTAGAGAAAGATGAGACAAAATTTACCTAAACATTCCTTTAGTGATATCTTCAAATCCTTTGAGAATTTCTCAAATCTAACGATAGATTTGAGTTCCTTGACCCCAAATTAGCTTAAAACTCCTTGGTTTGGATTGAAAAGTAAAAATTTTGGTAAAAATTGAGTGATGGCCGAAACTCCCTTTCTTTTTCCTCTCTTCTCCTTTCTTCCCCCCTCTTTTAATTAAAACAAGATGGTTTAAGTCTAAAACATGAAGTATACGGCCACACATAAGAAGAGTCTAGAATTTTGACTCTTCTTTGACCAAGATATGGTAAAATTACCCTTTTATCCTTAGGTTATATGAAATTACCATAATACCCTCCATACTTTTCATAAATTTGCAATTAAGCACAAAATGTAAGAATGACTAAAAATTTTATTTTCATTTTGGTCCTCAGACTTTTGAAAATTATAATTAAGCCTTAACTTTATAAAATTACAAATTGGTCCTCCAAGAATTGAAAAATTACAAATAAATCCTTTCACTTTTAACAATTTTGCCAATAAACCCTTTTGTATATCAACTTTTCCAATTAAGCTTTCTAGGTGTCCAATAAGTCTATAAATCATGTCTAACCACCTCTAAGGCATTAAAACACATTTGATTCAACCACCATGGTCATATCCATCCAATGGACTCAGTTTTTTACACTTAAAAGCTTATATGTCAGAAATCTCCAAGATTTCGCAACTCTAAGTTCATGTAGGGCATATAACATCATATATCACTGGCATAGATACCGAAAGGATTCAAATATGTTTTTGAACTCCTATACAAACATGTATATATCAATATATAGTAGTATCTCTAAGTACAAACTAATACAAAAAGGGCACAAAGACTTCGACGTTACATAATCTCATTACGGGTCATCTGATGTACTTACTATACGTGGTAAGCATCCACGTGTTAACTCTAAACATCTCATGCTTAATTACAGTTTGTGAGATCTACTACTTGATCAAATTAAAAAGTATAACATGTGCTAGTCTGTTTGGATTAATAATGTCCTGTCTTATTAATCCTATGACTAGGGATTATTTAGATATTAACATAATTGCACATGATAGGAATCTCATTATCATGATCTCATCATGATTTCCCTAATGCTATGTTTTGTATCATGGACTTCATTAATTCGATTTAAGATCAATATCAATTCATATATAAACAAATATTAAATTAATGAAAAATGTCTTTCACTTTATTAATCAAAACAAAGTCGGTACAAAAGTGTTAAAGGTGATTGCCTTTAGAGCACTAATCTAACATTTTTAACAAGGCCAGCTTAATTTCAAAATTATTAGCACTAATGGTTTCTTGTTTTCATTCACTCACCCACACACGAGGAAAAAGTTCCAACTTAACTAAACTAACTAAGTGAACAAAACTAGCTAAGTTAAACTAGTTAAATTAACTAAACTAAGAAAATTAAGAAAAATCTCAAATCAAAGCCACTTAAACTATCATTGACTCTAACACCAAATTCCCAGACAATGGTGCCAAAAACTTGATAGGCATTTAACTATCCTACTTGTTTTCCGAAGTATCGCAAGTGCACGGGTCATCTTGTAATATACATGGTATCGAATCCCACAAGAATTGTGCAGTCACCTTAGTAGTTTAAATTAAACTTTGTTTGAGAAATTAATTAGCAAACAATTAAAAACAATCAAAGTAGCAATTAGGAGAAAAAATCACAAAATTAAGGTTGCCAAAAACAAGAGGAATCGATGTTGAAATTGGAAAATTTGAATTACTAAAGATAGGATTACCCTTACCACCCCATACAATCTTTTGATTTTCATCAATATGATCGTGTTTAGTACTAAGTATTTTCTAATGTCTTAGCCCTTTCTCTTTCAATACCTAGACTAAATAATCCTAAAATAATGATTAAAATCTAGTATGTAATCTCTCAACCTCCATTCCTAAACTAATCGTTAATTAGATTTGATTACCACTTTGGACAACCACATTACATCACATATCTCTATGTAAATGATGAAGTAACTTGATAAATGGAATGTCCTACATGAATTCCCACTCTCATGGTACACTCACAACATATTTCTCACCCTCATATCTCTATGTAGACTAAGCATGAGCATCCAAATACCATAAACACACATAAGTGATCATAACATTGCACAAAGTGAAGTCTTACGTGGGTTGAGTAAGAATAATCCTAAAATAGCCTAGCAATCCATCAAACACAACTCAATCATCATCAATATAGGTTCCAAAATTCTGCCCATACAATAAATAAAAATGAATCAAAGAAAAAGATGATAAAAAGATAGGAAAAAGAAGCTTATTGCATGAGGAAGCAAGCTGGAAATATGGACAGCTTTGGTGTAGCCTTGGAATCCTTAGTGTTCTCCTCCAATGTGCAGCTCCAAATTCCTCCTTTCTGGCCCTCCTTTGTTTTGTTATGTTCTCCCACGGAAAAATCCCCTATATTTGGTCTCCTTTCCTTGTTTTTATTAGCCCTAAATCACCCATCGCGTGGCAGGTACACCAAACCTGGACAACTGTTATTTTTACTCCCGTTTCTCACATTTTTGTCACCTTTTCTCCTTATGCCAACCCACTCACATTCTTCTTCACTTGTTCTCCTCCTAATTTTGTGTAGTTAATTGTCCTTAAAATATGGCTGGCATATGACTTTTGTGCTAGCCAAGTTTTCAAGTCACGATTGTGACTAGTAAGGTCACGATCGTGACCACCAATATCAAATTCTTATTATAACATCCCAGCTTTTAGTCCATGCTTCCTTCACTCAATTGCACCATTTAACCTGCCAATAAACCATGAAAATAAACACTTAATCATGCATTGACACATTCCAATTAATACACAAAATAACAACACTCATATTGAGACTTATGTATGCACATATTGAATGCAATTGTAAGGTTAACACACCAACTTACACAAAATCTATGTACAAACATACTAAAACATAATTAAACACTAACATGGCCACATGCAATGTAAAAATACCTAAAAAAAACATCAAATATACACAATCATGCAACATTAAAATGAAAAACCTAGTTCACATGTACTTTCCATGCAATAGTCACACATAAAATATATGTAAATCTACACTTTTCATATAACACTCAATCCAAAGCTTATAAATTATATAATCCTATGAGTGAAAAGGTTTTAATTAATAGAAATGTTATGTCAATGAAGGTGTAAGTTAGGATTTCATTTCTAGGAAGGTTAGTCCCAAAATTTAGTTTTCATATCATGATGAAGTTATAGTAGTAGATTCAATGCCAATAAACTCAATCAATTCATCTTTAACTGGCCCTTCTCCTTCAGCAAGCTCATCTCCTTCAATAAACTCTTCTCTAATATCAAGCAATAAAACCTTCAGAAGCAATACAATCATATTGAGTTCAACATTATCAAGTTCTTTTATTGAGACGTTACCAAGAAAATTTAGATTACTATAGGAGATTTATGAATCGTACTCATGTGCTTTGCATGTGATAGAGCCAACCTTTTTTAAAGAAGTATTTAAAGTAAAGGAAAAAGGTCTTATTTACCCCTAGCATTTTGCAAAAAGTCTAATATGGCCCTTACTTTTATCTATGGTACCACTTAACCTCCTAACGTTTCGAAAATGGAATAAGTGATCCTAGAAAGGCTCACTCCATCAGGCCTTCATCAAATACATATTACATCTTTGTTAAGTTGTTCCACTTAGGCGTGTCAGATAAGGTCATATAATAAAAAAATAAATTTAGTTTTTTAAACAAATTTAAATCTAATTATTTTAAAAAATAAAAGCCAAAATTTGTTTTCCTCTAAAACCTTTTTTCTCTCAGTTTTCTCCCTAATTAACTTTGAATGTCATAAAATCCATAATTTGCAACAAATTCTTAATAATCAAGGATGATTGTTTATTTGTGCTTCTTTTATCTTCATGAAATTAATCTTTTCTTCTTGCTTCTTCTTCCTTTAGTGGTAGTTTGTTCATGATAATCCCACATATCCTTCAATTTTGCAATTGTTAGTTATTCTTGCCTATGAATCAAGCATTGATGGATGACTTTGGTGTGTCCAACAAAAGGAATTAGATTTGTCTAATAAATCATTGGGTTTAACAGAAGGAGTTGGTGGATTAGATGTTTATGTTAACTTCACTAGTCTCTTCTCCTTGATTAAATTAATAAAGGTATGTTTGAATCATATAAAACATGAAAAAATGGAGTGATTTGTCGAATGTCATTGATAAAAATATGTATGAATCACATTAATAAAAGTATTAATCCCATATTGAATATCGTTATTATTTATTGAATGCATTCTTTTCCATTATGTTTCTTATGGGAATTGGATATTTATTTATTAGTGATTGATGTTTATTTCCATATTGTTAATTGATGGTTATGTTTCTTACAAGAATTTGATATTATCGTTACTTGGTTATGTTGTGGGTATAGTAGAAAAACGGATAAATTACCATTGGAGGCATCATTTCTAGGTCTTTAAGTAACAATAATTCTTTAGCTAGCATTCAATAGTTATGTGGATTTAGTTCTTATTTAAGGACTTTATAGAGTGAAAAAAATCCTGGTCATACGTATTATGGTTGCCCAAAATATTCGATTAGTAAAAATATCTTTTATAATATTCAATATAGGAATATAAATAGAATATATGTGTTAATGGGTGTTTGTTTTAGTGATGCTTACAAGGTTGGGAGTTGTAAGTTCTTTCATTGGCATAAAGACCCTTTCCCAGATAAGGTTGTTCCAATTATTTACAAATTGATGAATGATAAAGCTAAGTTAAAACAACAATTAGCATTAAGTTGCAAAGGACAATTAAAAACACAGTGTGTGAGGGAATTGTTAGAAAACCAAATAAAGAGGAACAAAAGGAACAAATTAAGTTAGGAAAAAAATAAAGTAAATGAATTATGAATTTAAGCTTGCTATAAATGATAACAAGAAGCTGAAGAAGATATTTATGACATATATTATTGTTATATATTGTTGTTACGTTTTTCTCACTACTAGGGCTAATGTGATATGCTTTCTAAAAACTAATATATTAAGAATGTTGTAAATGAATTGGGATAATATGAGAAGTATTTTTATTGTAAATGATCTTTAGTTAATATACTAAGAATATTGGATATCATTACTAAGCTATTGTAGTTACTCCATTCATATGTAAGTACACATGTAATTACATTCAAATTCAAATTCAACTTTTAAGAAGGCAATCACAAAAGGACAATATGAAAAGTTCCATTGGACTTATGCATATGAACAATGTGAGAATCATGAACCTATAAAGTTGATATTCATATAATATGAGCCATTAATTTTTGATATTCATATAATGTAAGCCATTAAAAAGTAAGAGAGTCATTTAATGGAAGTAACAATACAAAAGGGAAAATGTAAGCCATTTGACTCATGCATGTAATGGTTATAAAGCTTTATTAAGAGAATTTTACTACAAAGCTACCATTCTACTTCATAATAGATCCAACTAGAATGTTGCTAAGATACATCATAACGGATCCAATTAAAATGTACATCAAATAATCAAAACAGATATAACTAGAATATGTAAAAATATACAAATTGGATTTAACCAGGTACATTATCCTACATTAATTAGTATAATATTTGACTATTATCCACCTAAAAGATATTGGATCCAACTAGAATTCTTTATAAACCAATTAATGCACAACTAGTTGTCATTCACACTTTATTGACTTGTTTGAATTAACAGCCCTTCATTTAGAAGCTTGCTTTTGTAATTGTTATGATGTGATACTTGAAGTACCCTTCCAACTCAACCATCTTGGTTAAAATGTTAGTTGAAAAGTGTTTAGATCAATTGATCAATGTTCTCTTTCTCCTTAATGTTGGAGCTGATGAAAATGACTATTACAATTATAGTTAAAGTAATAAATTATTCATATAATCAATTTATAGAAAAGAAAATATACGTGAATAACAACATATGGTAACTGACAATTGCGTCAAATTAACCTCAACTCAACCTACTTCAAAAGTTTGTCTAATGGAAATTAAATAATAAGGTTAAGACAAATTTGTTATTGTTGTTGGATCTTTATTAGGCATAGTTGACTTTCCAATAGTGATATATCATCAATTAGTAGTTAATAAAAAACATATAAATTAAAAATTTGTGATAATTCTAGTACACTCAAATTAGACTCTAACATACTCAAACCTTCTTCCAACCCCTTCTTAAGAATCAAATATCATGTACTAGTAATATGTTTATATCCTAATATAACATTCATTTAACATACCTCTCTCAAACTCATATATTTTAAGTCCACATTGTCAAAAAATTTTGGTGCCTTACCTACATACTTCAATGTACCTTTCTGAGTAAAATGTCTACCATGAAATAATCTTATACTAGCTCTTCCCTTTATTGTCATCCTATACATATAAATTTAAAAAGAAGTTCATACCAATAAAAAAACATATGAATATAGAGCCATATTGAAAGAAAACAATATGACGGCCATATTAAACATGTTATTATATATTCTGAAAGAAGAATAGAACATACAGAGGCAACATGCTGGGCATATTTCTATATAATTAAATACTCAAGATTCAACATTTTAAGGGTTCAGTTTAGCTTGTTTCGTTCTCAAAATATATAAATAAAATGTAAATTTAATGTTAATTCTAAAAGGTTCCAACTTAACGTTTATGAGATCAAAGGCTTCTATGTTGCTAAGATGATATAGAGGAGATTGAGGTTAAGAGGACATGTTATCTCATCAAAGCAAACAAGACTCGATTAAAAAGTTTAAACAACCAATTTGTATCTTTGATAACTTATCTAGAACTCAAGTAGATATTTATAAGTCCAATTGGTCTATTAAAATTTTCAAATTAAAACTTTTGTGAAATTTTAATGTGAGTTTAAGATATTATATATATGCATACATTACTTCTTTGATCCTTGGTAGACCTTTTTTCTCTTCAACTTAATAGGTTGAAGAAAAAGAAGACTTCTATAGTAAATCTATTTCATTTAACTTATGCTTTCTTTCTTTTTTTTTTCTAATGAAAGATGTATTTCCTTCTAGACTTAGTCATTTCATATTGTCAACAATCCTAACAAGTATATGATAGATCATGAGGAGATCTAATTATCCTTAAAATGATTTTTTTCTTAGTTTCCTTTTACCATAAGGGACCAAATAGTCTGAGGTTTACCCTTAGGATATAAATGTCATCCTTATCCTTGAGTGTATGCCAAGCATGTCATAATGGGAGTTGTTTGTATTTAACTTTAGATTAGGAAGGTTTCTGAGGTTTGCCTAGTTAATATTTATTAATTTGATAGAGATAATATATGGGCCTACTTAATTCAATTGGAACTTGGATTTCTAATGAACTAAAGATTAACTTTCAAACTTTTTGACACTTTGCATGGTGACTTAGGTAAATATCTAGGATCTATCATGCCCCAAAGACATCCTAAACTTAAAAAAATAAGAAATTACTATTTAATTAAAAATAAATTTAAATGAAGGGAAATCAAGTTTTTTAGTGGTTTAATTAGATTTGAAAATGAAAACATTGTATAATTCAAACAAGGTTTGAGGGGATTGATGTGATCTCAATCTTATTATGGACATTGATCTTTATGTACCAATTTGTTTTCGAACGATGCAAATGAAATAGATTAACTAAAATGATGACTTTGAATCTAATTATCTTTCATAAAGGTGGTTACTATTATGCTCATCTTCCAATTTGATAAATTTTATGGAAACTTTGAAATGCTTAATGCTATTTAATCACCAGAAAACAATATAACATAAGGAAATCTAGTTTGTGACATTTCTTTTAAATAACGAATGAACATCAATCTTAACTATAAAAGTTATATATAAGACTAAAATACATAAATTAATACTCTAATAAGTGGACATCATTTGTGACATTTCTTTAAAAAAATGAATGGATTTATACCTAAGGACCCAAAAGTTACCAACATTAGTAAAGTAAATAGACATATAAAATTGTTTTGAATAAGAATTAAGTATGATAAATGGTCTTGTTACAACACTTACTGGTCAATGCTAGTTAATGGCCACAAAACTTGACTATGAGTTATATTGGTCCAAACACATGTTGCCTGTAACATTGCTCAAAATATGATTTGGTCCTATCAATATAAACCTTAATTTTTAAATATAATAACACACACACACACACACACACACACACACACATATATAAATCAAAATAACATCCTCTTAAACTTAAACAAGCATACTTCCTGAAAATTCACATATACACCCGAACAAACGTAGTCTAAAATAACTTGAGAATATACATAGATGTGTTGGACCATTAACCTTCGATTTTGTATTCTGAAATATAAAGGACCATATAGGAGACTTCCTTCCTCCATTGTCTCTGCCTTCACAGATAAGAGCTTGAGCTTTATAAACACAAAATATTCTTTATTCATAATCAAAAACAACAAACACCAAATGAATAGAAAGATATGAGATTAACGTACCTATTAAAACCACAAAACTCCAAATCATCTGAACAAGCTACGATTGGAGTAGAGAATGAAGATGCCAAATAATTATTAGAAACTAATGAAGATAGGGGAAGATGAAGTAAGATGAATAAATGAATTTCACGAAGATAGGGGAAGCAAAAAGAAACAATTGAACAACATATAGAAAGCATGAAGAAATAATCGTAAATTAGGAATTTGTTGCAAATTAGGGATTTTTATGACATTCGGGGTCAATTAAGGAGAAAACTGAGGGAAAATAGTTTTTAGGGGAAATTAGGTTCTTGTATTTTTATTTTTAAAAAATAAGTAAAACATTAACTTATTTAAAATTTGAAATTAATATTTTTATTACACATCAACCACCATATTGGACCAACTTAACAGGGAAGTAACGTGTATTTGATAGTCTGATGCAGTAATCTTTTTTAAGGTAACTTATTTCATTTTGGAAACATAGGGGGTTAATTGGTAACAGAGATAATGGCAAAGGTTTTTGTCGAACGTTAGGGGACAAATTAGACCTTTCTCCTTGAAGTAAAAGAATGGTAAAGTGTAATAATTGAAGAAATGAGAGCAATCATGTAACATCCCGTTTCCATTTAACGGGTCGAAACATAGAAACGGGTACACGTGAGATCAGTCAGAGAAATTAGGAAAACATATCTCATGCTCATGCATTTGTGAACAGTGATTTCTGCACATGAAAAATGTCTGTACATGCATTCATGACATTTTTCCGGTATAATTGTGAATAAATAGGAATTTTGAAAACTAGGCTTTGTGTGTGTAAAAATTGGATTAGAGAGGGCCATTGGGGTTTTCTGATTTTTAGAGAATTATAGAAATTTTCTGGGAATTTTTTGGAGTCATTTTCGGAC
>JAOQML010000004.1:29249331-29279881 GCA_027568935.1 Erythroxylum urbanii
AGTTCTAATATAATAAATTTCAATAAAAGATGAAAATAATATAATAAGATCAAGTATAATAAAAATATTCTTTTTTTCATTTTATTTTTAAAAAATTAAAATAGAAATAGATAAAATTAAATTTGTGTTTGAAAAGATTAGAAGAAAGGGATTTGTAAATGGATGGTTTCTTAGAAGAACAAGAGATTGACCAAAAGGATTACAAAGTTTAACAAGGAAGATTAAAAAAAAGAAAACATGATATTAAGTAATCAAAAAACACTCATAAGAATAAGTAAAAAAGAAAATAAAGTGCAAAAAAGTTGATGATGAAGAAAAAATGTTAGTCTTTGAGATTTCTTTGACAACTATAATGTTTGAGATCCAATAAGATTGCATTATAATGGATCGAACTAGATTAGGCCTAAGGTTGTCCAAGCTTGGCCAAAAGATCCTTACAGGTGGCCTAAACCTGACCTAGAATTTGATCAGACATGGTTCATGTTATGCAAACTCGAGTTCAATTGGGGTTTAGATAGCTTGAACATCTTTCTCAGTTTAACACAACTCGACATAATCTATCAACCCTATTGTCTTCTCCGATGGAGATGTTGTCAAAGATCTAGAAATATTCAAGCTTCACCAGTCTTATGCAAATAATCAAACCCACAACAACAATAAAATCATCTAATCTATCTGATAAATCACGTCACCACGATAAAAATATTATCTAACCCATTTATCCAAGAGAAAGAATTTGAAGAACTTGGAAAAATAAAGAGAAAAGACACAAGAGAACTATGAAGAATATGAAAGAATTAAAGAATTTGAAAAGATTAAAAAAAAGAACTTGGTAAAATAAAAAGAAAGATGAAAGAGAACCCAAAAGAACAAAGGAGAACTTAAGAAGTTAGAGAGATTAAGAAGAGAAAGAAGAACTTGGTAAAATAAAAAAGACTCAAAAGAATATAAAAATTTTGAGGAAATTGAGAAGGTTTAAAAGAAGGATAAAAGAGATTAAAATTAGGGTTATATATAAAATTGGATTTCGGGCCATTGTCTTAATCAACTCAGATTAAATCTATTAGCTTTGGATCAAACCAGACCAAATTAAACTGAAATCAGGCTAAATTGTCATGCTTACAGTAAGATGGAGGTTAGTAAAAAAGAAGTTTCTCTCACTAAATAACATTATGGCACTTCAGTCTAGAAGAAAAATAGCCTCGTCATAATCCTTTACTTTTTACATTAGAGTAAATTTTAATCCTTAAAAAAATGAAAAAACTATTTCTTGTCAATCTAAGCACATGGTATACGTAAAGAAACATGCTATACAATTCTTTGTAATTTAAATTTTTTATTTCTTACTTTAAAATTATTGCACAAATTTCTTATAATTTTTGATTTATTGAGAAAATCTTTTAAGACTTGTGTTACATTATTATTTAATGATGATGTTCATGTGGTAAGTAAAAACAATAGAACACGTTTAATGTAAAACAATAGAACACGTTTAATGTAGTATAGTTTATATAAATTTAATCCAAATAATAAATTCGTATTCTCAACTTTGCATTAATAATAAGGAAAATTTTTATATTAATACTGTCAAATTAATCTCTAAACCATTAATTTCTAAAAAAGAAAAATATGTTCTAATGTCACATTTGTACCTATGAAATTTAGAATATTTATTTAAGAAAACTACTATATGAAATAAAAATAAACATTGACAATAAAATGCTAAAACAAATAAATATAATCTTAAAACATCATTTTAAATTGAGTTGATGATTAATGTATACGAATTGTGTCATATTAGTATTATTCTATTAGTCCATGTTTACTCTTCTTTATCATATATCTATAGCTATTAAATAATGTAAAATAAATTTTATGTAAAGAATTTTGTAGACAAATTCAATATTATAAAGAATTGATAAACGAATTAAAAAAAAAAGAGTTTTCTGTCACTTTATTAACTTTTTTATCATGAACAAATCACTTTTCTCATTATTACGTGTCTACTCTGAGCGTCTATTTATCTAATAAATAAGACACAACGCCACGTGGTTGATCGTGAACACACAGACCGGATACTTCAATTTCAGAGAGGAAACGATCCGGAAATTCTCTAGAATTCGGGTCAGGCATGGCGGCCAGAACTCTGAGACTGATTCGGAAGTACACGGCTGGGAATTCATCAATCTTGATGCCCCACCAACCTTCTAGGCCTCGTTGTGCCTCGTCTTCTTGCTCGAAGCCCACTGGTAAAAGGATAACGGACCGTTTATCGTCCGTTATAGACGCCGTCAACGATCGTAAGCTTCCACCGGAACTCCGTGGCCAACGCAACATCGTCAGGTATTATGATCATCATCGTCAATTTGAAGCTGGAAATGTTAATTGAATTGAAACTGGTGGTGGCTAAGTAACACTAATTTATGGGCAGGTCAGAGACTGATATTACAAATGTGGTGGAACATAGAATATGGCGTTCTATGGAAGAGGGACAGTTCGAGAACTTGGCGGGAAAAGGTAAGCCTCTAAACTTGGACACGAATCCTCACGCTGACCCAGCGGACGATACCCTCTATCGAATACTCTCCAAAAACGGGTGTGCTCCCGAATGGGTTGAGCTTAACAAAGAAATAAGAGCCAATGTTGCTAAATGGCGATTTGCTCTTAAGAAGGCTTGGAGCATGAAGTGTGATGAAGATGACCACGAGTGGTTAGAGAGTTCAGAGGTTTTGAAAGTTCAGTTGCGTGATATTAATGATAAGGTCGTAAGTCTGTAACATGGATCTTCTTGTTATTCGTTTCATAAAGATTCTAGAAAAGCCTTTTGTTTTTGCAGGTTTTCCGGTATAATCTCATTGTACCTTTTGGCCGACAAATGTTTGGACTCAAGTGGGAGAAGGAACTGGATCGCTTAAATGAATGATATGATTGTGTTTTGTTTTCGATGTATTGGTTGTACTAGTGTCCACTAGGAGCATCAGACAGTGATTTAAAGTGCCCTTGAGGAGTCCCAATTCCTTTGTCAGTTCGGTCACTGGACAATTTCCTTAGAAGGAGATAACCATTGGTTCCAGTATTTTCTGTAAGACAATTTCTTACGTGAATGAAGTTCTGTTTGTGAGTATACTTGTATGAAGTATAGTACATTTTCTGTTATGTTCAAATTATGTGCCAAACCAACATCATACATCTGGGGTTTTCGTGATTTCTGCATAATTGTTTGTTGACTCATCTTTCTATCAGAAACTAATAAATGCAACATCGGACATGTGTTTCAGCTTTTTATGGTCCGTCAAAACAAGAGAATCAAAACAAGGAAACAATGAGATGATTCTCTTGTTTATAGTGCTAGCTGAGGGGAAGATTATAGTTGACCCTTATACAAGGTACTATCCTAGCCCTTGAAGATGGAGCTACTGTCCGTTACGGTCCAGATACAGAAGCATGAGTGCCAAAATTTTTCAGCTTATTTGCAAGAGTCGCACTGTTGATTTTTACCATGGCACCTTTATCTCCTGAAACTTACAAGAAATCTCACTTTATCGGTGCTTTCCTCTGTACTGACTGAATAAAACACATTCTCTTGCTTGATGTTGAGGCTTGAGGGTAACAACATGGTTTACGGTGATCAATTCTTTTGTCCAGGGTGAAATTAGAAGGCTTTTAATCGATGATTTTGAATTTGAGGTGTATAGTCTTACTGGACAAAGGAGAAGGTTTGTGATCTTATCCGCAGAGCATAATAGAAGAGTAAGATGTTTGGAAAATGCTAAGGTGTTGATGGTAGTGTCCAGTTCGAATGAATTTTGTTTCTTTTAGAGGCAAGAGTCCAGTGTCTACTTTAACCTTATCTTCGTGAATGAATAATGGTGCAAAATAGGGTAATGACCTTGAATATATTTTAGTAGAAAGATGGATGAGTGCCCGCCCGTGGGAGTTTCTTGTGCATCTGCACTAAGGTCCCAAGGTCTGTCTCCCTGTCGAGCAGTTTTCTATTGAAGGGTCTCACAGTCATCTTGGGTCTCATTCATTGCCTCTGGAAATGAAACAAATATGCCTTATTTTGCATTTGAAAAATACAGTGTACATTTTTCCTTAACGATTTAGGAAAATTACCTTCAGGCCTTTGGGCAAGTGCAGCAGGAGAGCACTACCCAGTGTTTCTTATTTTCTTTTGTCCTGCTTATTTATTTGCTCGTTGAAAATTCATCCTAAAGTGGCCTCGCCGTGACTGAATTTGTAAAAGTCAAGGCAATTCGAATTGTTTATTAACACCGACAAAGTTAAGGAAAACCTCTGGATTAAACAGAACTGAGAAATCAAGATCACAAAATTCTTGCATTAGAAGATGGTCTGTCAATTCATGTCAAGACAACTAGACAATGCTCAGAAAATGACGCGATGAATTAGGTTGAACCAAATTCCTTTCCAGCCTTAAGATGTGTAAAAGATTGGACTTTCTTTGTGTTGGGGCATCATACGATTTCTTGTCCCTGAAGAAATACATGCAGGTGATAGATAATTTATAGATAAAATGACAATGTTAAAGTTACATGATTTTGACTCTCACGATCAACTGAAAGTAGAAACTGACGGTAGGCATGTCAGTCAATAACTTCTGTAGCTCGTAAACACTAAACATAATAAAAGGAGAAAATAAAAGTTGGTATGAAAAGTAACTATGAAAAATCGGAGGAGAAGATATACAAAACAATGTGACATCTAATAGTCGGGATAACTAGGTCTCTTAAACTTTGAATTCCTCAAAGGCATGAGGTACAGGATTTCAACCCTTAATGGATCAATGAGCACCAATTTGTTTAGGAAGTCAGAATCACTACAGCAATTCCTATAAAATAAATCTAAAGTGAAGAAAATAACTTAAGAAAAATCCATTGTGGATCTCAACTGGGTCTCGGTGAACGAAAGGGAAATTCACCTTTTACCTTTAAAAAGACATCAGCTTCAGCAGGCGAGGCATGTGAAGGAGAATGTGGTTGATCAATGGGACTTTGCTGATCCTGCACGTCGACCCATATAAGCATATAATTCCAGTTTTAATGATGTTGTAAAGGAAGAGGGTAAAACAAAATCAGGCCAGTAAGCATGTAAAAACTTGTTTGCAAAATCATAGTAAGGAAATCTTGAAGGAAGGATGCTAAACAGCCTTGATGCATCCTAAAATTCATGAACCCATCTTTTAGTTACATTCCATAACACTCAAAATAATCGAAATGTGTCTAAGTTCAATTTTCAATTGGATGTCAAGATTTCGTTGCAAATCATATGGAAATTCCCAGGTATCGTCACCATTATTTTTGTTGCAAGAGCCCATGCAAATCACAACTCAGTGTTAGTCTGTTTAAGCCATTTTCTTGATTTCAGAATTAGTTTCATGTTTGTTATAAGTTTGTTATTCCTTTTGTACATAAGAAAACTTTACATATATCTCCTTTGTACATATCAACGAGAACAGAGAATAATAAAATATACACGAAATTCTTGTTAAAGAATCTTATATTAACTAAACATAAAAATGTTAAAAGAGTTTATAAGTAATAAGGGCTAATTATTCAAATAACTATTTCTCGTCATTTTGCCAACGATTGACCCAAGCTCAATTCTTGTTAATGGATTCTACATACTATCCATATTAAAAATTCTAATA
This sequence comes from Erythroxylum urbanii, assembly GCA_027568935.1. Lineage (NCBI taxonomy): Eukaryota > Viridiplantae > Streptophyta > Magnoliopsida > Malpighiales > Erythroxylaceae > Erythroxylum > Erythroxylum urbanii. Next base: position 29,255,000 of record JAOQML010000004.1, read on the forward strand.
TAGTATTAGAACAGGTTTGGTCTAAATTATTAATTTCCCAATTGTCCGTTTAAATGTTCAATCTCAGTAGCCCAGTTCGGTTACCGTTGTATTTATTTCAAGTGACAAGTGGATGTCTAGTTCCAGTTGCACTTGAGGGGGAATATTAGAGAATCTTATATTGACTAAACATGAAAATATTAAAAGGTTTATAAGTGTTAAGGGTCAGCTATCCAAATAATAAGAACTAGTCATATTAGAATTTTTAATATGGGTAGAGTGTAGAGCCCATTAACAAAAATTGGGCTTAGGTCAACCATTGCTAAAACGACTAGAACTAGTTATTTGGATAATTAGCCCTTACCACTTATAACTCTTTACCATTTTCATGTTTAGTCAATATGGGATTCTCTAATACTCTCCCTCAAGTGCAATTGGGACTGGACATTCAGTTATCACTTAAAATAAATGCAAGGGTAACCGAACCGAGCCTCTAGGACTAGACATCCAAATGGACAACTAGGAAATTAATAATCCAGACCAAACCTACTATGATACCATATTAGAATTTTTAATATGGGTAGAGTATAAAGCCCATTAACAAGAATTGAGCTTGGATCAACCATTGTTAAAATAATTAAAACTAGTCATTTGGATAGTTTTTCCTTACCACTTATAAACCTTTTAAAATTTTCATGTTTAGTCAATATGGGATACTCTAACACTCCCTCTCAAGTGTAACTAGGACTAGACATCTAATTGTCACTTGATAGTGACGCAACGATAACCGGACCAGGCTGCTAGAACTGGACATCCAGACAGACAATTGAAAAATTAATAATTCGAACCAATCCTACTTTAATACCATATTAGAACTTTTAATATAGGTAGAGTGTAGAGCCTATTAACAAGAATTGGGTTTGGGTCAACCATTGGCAAAATGACTAGAACTAGTCATTTGGATAATTGGCCCTTACTACTTATAAAACCTTTAATATTTTCATGTTTAGTCAATATCGGACACTCTAACAATTCTCTCTGCATATCCCTCTCTACTGCCTATTGTTCTCTACTGAAACAGATATGATATTTGAAAATACTAAATAATGACATGGTATCAAATCTACTATTCTTTGTGTGAGTACTTCCTTTTGATCAAATTAATTTGTTTCTTTTCTTTGCAGAATCTGATTTGATTTATCTCTTCTTTCTTTTTGATGCATTGATTTGCTTCATCAATCATCTAGTGTACATTACACCTTTAATCAAAATTCTGCTACAATTTTTTTTTTGCCTATACAATGTTTGCTAATATTACTCATAGATTTTTTGTTTTGTTCCTTCAACTAAAATGATGTCTGCTGGAACAAATTCAGGTATACCTCTGACTTAGGTTACTTTTTATCCTTCTCATGCATTTTACTTGTCGAATGCTGATCATCCTGAATATAAGCTCTCAACCAAGATTCTTACTGGAGAAAATTATAGGAATTGGAAGAAGTCATGTGAGATTTCTCTTTTAACAAAAAACAAATTAGGTTTTGTCGATAGAACCTGTACATAACCTTATTCTGATTCTCCTTTATTGCCCTATTGGATTTATTGTAATGATATGGTGATATCATGGTTATTGAGGTATATCAGTGAAGAAATTTCAGATAGTCTTTTGTATTGTTCAACTACAAAGCAAGTTTAGGATGAATTGGCACAAAGATGTGATAATACAACAGAGTATAACAACATGTAATCAAGATAATATTTATATTTCTGAGTACTTCATTAAAATCAAGAAGTTATGGGATGAATACACTATGCTCATCGACATTCCTGCCTACAAATGCGAGGATACACCAATAATTGCAAAACTCTTACTGAATCAACAACTTATGAAATTCTTGTTGAGATTTAAAAAGGATTATAAGAATGCAAGGGGCTCCATTTTGATGATGAAGCCTTTGCCACACATAAATGAGGCATATAATCTGATCTTACGGGAGGAAAGGCAAAACAATTTTCAACTGATATCTCAGACCTTACCCTTTGGGTCTTTAGCCTTACTTAGATAGCAGAGAGCTTATGAATCTACCCAATAAAAGAGTTTTGATCCCTCATCCTTACTAACTCAACAGAAAAATACTGGAGCTCAGTATAAGTAGATTTTTCAACAAGGAGGTCTTTCAAGGTTCCAAACTTCAGAGAGAAAAGGAAACGTGTCTTGTAACTATTATAAGAAACCAGGCCATACCATTAACAAAAGTAACGAGTTGCAGAACAAAAACAAGCAAGTAGTTGCTACTGCTCAAACCACGGAATCATTCTCTAGTTCTCAAAAATATTAATCTTTAGCACTCACTAAGCTCTAATCAGATTTCTCTTCCTAGTGATCTCTATAGTCAATTAATGGATCTCCTTAACAAACACAAGCCCGAATTCATTGTTTCAGAAAAATGTGACGCTTCTACTACCATATTAGCAAGTTAAAGTTTATGTCTTTTGACTTCAAAGCTTAATGCAGTTTGGATCATTGATAGTGGAGCTAGTGATCATCCTACTCCTCATTTGAATTTTTTCACTACATATTTCCCTGTTCCTTATCCTTGTTACATCACTATTCCTAATGGCACTAAGGCAAGAGTTGAACATATTGGAGATGTCAGGTTGAGAGTCCATTAACTTCTTTAAAATGTGTTTCATATGCCAGATCTTCATTTCAACCTACTTTCTACAGTTAATTAATGGATCTCCTCAATAAACACAAGCTCGATTTCATTGTTTTAGAAAAATGTGACGCTTCTACTACTATGTTAGTAGGTAAAGTTTCAATTTCTTGACTTCAAAGCTTAATGCAGTTTGGATCATTGATAGTGGAGCTAGTGATCATCTTACTCATTTGAATTTTTTCACTACATATTCCCATGTTCCTTATCCTTGTTACATCACTATTTCTAATGGCACTAAGGCATGAGTTGAACATATTAGAGATGTCAGGTTGAGAGTCCATTAACTTCTTTAAAATGTGTATCATGTGCCAGCTTTTCATTTCAACCTACTTTCTACAGTCAATTAATGGATCTCCTCAATAAACACAAGCCCAAATTCATTATTTCAGAAAAATGTGACGCTTCTACTATCATATTAGCAGGTAAAAGTTTCAGTTTCTTGACTTTAAAGCTTATTACAGTTTGGATCATTGACAGTGGAGCTAGTGATCATCCTACTCCTCATTTGAATTTTTCACTACATATTCCCCTGTTCCTTATCCTTGTTACATCACTATTCCTAATGGCACTAAGGCACGAGTTAAACATATTGGAGATGTAAGGTTAAGAGTCCATTAACTTCTTTAAAATGCGTTTCATATGCTAGATCTTCAGTTCAACATAATTTCTATAGTCAATTAATGGATCTCCTCAACAATCACAAGCCCAAATTCCTTGTTTCAGAAAAATGTGACGCTTTTGCTACCATGTTAGCAGGTAAAAGTTTATTTTTCTTGACTTCAAAGCTTATTACAGTTTGGATCATTGATAGTGGAGCTAGTGATCATCTTACTCCTTATTTGAATTTCTTCACTACATATTCCTATGTTCCTTATCCTTGTTACATCACTAGTCTTAATGGAGCTGAGGCATGAGTTGAACATATTAGAGATGCTAGGTTGAGAGACAATTTACTTCTTAAAAATGTGTTCCATATGCCAGATCTCCATTTCAACCTATTTTCTGTGAGCAAACTCACTAAACAACTTACATCTAACCTCATTTTTACTCCAACTTCTTGCTATATTTAGGACCCTTTGATGAACAGGTTGTTGGATCTTGGTAAAGAGTCAAGAGGGCTTTACTATAAGTTTTACATTGATTTTAATCATTCTCATGCTACTACTGTTCATTCTTCTAATACATCTGTTGATAGAACTGATAATAGCCTTAGTAATTATGTTAGTTTTGTCTATGATACAGCTGATCTATGGTATAGTAGAATGGGTTATATGCCCTATCCTGTTATGTGACATATAGACTATATGCCCACTATTTCTAAGTTCAATAAAATTTGTCAAATATGTCCTCAAGCACGACATTGTGGAAGTTCTTTTCCCTTTAGTTTATCTCTTGCTTCTCATGTTTTTGACATGTTACATATTGATATTTGGAGTCCCTATCATAATCCCATTTATATTGGGTACAAGTATTTCCTGACTTTCGCAGATAATAACTCTAGGTGTACCTGGACTTTTCTTCTTTCTCATAAAAGTGATGCTTTCACCACTTTGCAAATGTTTCTTTCTTATATTGACAATCATTTTCAAGCTCATGTCAAGTGATTAGATCCGATAATGCTTTAGAACTCACAAAGGGAGATGCTTTAACTTATTTTACTCAGAAAGGCATTGTTCACCAAACCTCTTGTGTTGGAACACCCTAACAAAATGGCAGAGCTAAGTGGAAACATAAACATCTTCTGGAAACAGCTTAGGCCCTATATTTTCAATCCAATCTCCCTATACAATTTTGAGGGGATTACATTCTCACTGCCATATATCTTGTAAATAGAATGCCTCTCTCTATTTTACTTTTTCAGACACCTTATGCATTACTTCACAAATCCAAACCCACCTATACTCACTTTAAATTCTTTAGGTGTTTGTGTTTTGCATCCACTTTAAAACCTCACCGAACTAAAATTGACCCCAAAGCTAACCTATGCATTTTTATTGGTTATCCACTCAGTAAAAAAGGTTACAAACTTTGCAATTTAAAGAATAAAAAATTATTATAAACACAGATGTCATTTTCTATAAGCAACTCTTTCCATACAAAAAATTCACTTCTTTATTTTCGACCTCACCTACTTCATCGTTACCTAACTTCATCTTTCTTGATCTTGAAACTTCATCTCACATATAACTTCCTACTTCCACCAATACTGAGCCTCCTACTTCCATCGCTTCTATTTCTCTTTCTCATGGCCCCTTTCCTCTACCTACTGGACGATCTGCTCGCATTACCAAACCATCTACTTACCTTCATGACTACATCTATAAGTTTCCTTTAGGAGCTTTAAACTTAGCTGCTTCTTCCCCTTTGATCTTAGCTACTCCTTTTATGGTTCATTGGTGCAATTTGGTTCAACTTGATTCTCTGTCAACTACTTTTTCTTCTTTTCTCACTACATATACAGAACCCACATCTTATAAAGAAGCTTCTCAAGATCTGAACTGGGTTTTGTCTATGAACAAAGAAATAGATGCTTTACATGATAACAATACGGGGTAGGTTACTGATCCTCCCCTTAGAAAGAAGGTTATTTCAAGCAAATGGGTATATAAAATGAAGCTCCAATCTGATGGTACACTTGAACGATATAAGGCCCGATTAGTAATTCGAAGTGATACTCAAAAGGAGGGGTTGATTACCATTAAACATTCTCTCTTGTTGTTAAACTATACACTATTCGAGCAGTTATTATTGTGGTAGCATCTAGAGCATGGAAAATTTTTCAATTAGATATGAATAATGCTTTTTTACATGGCAATTTGGACGAAGATATATTTATGCAAATGCCTAAGGGTCTTCTTAACCTACTTAACAAAGTTTTTAAGCTACAGAAATCTTTTATAACCTTAAACAAGTCTCATGATAGAGGTTTGCCAAATTTGTGATCTTTCTCAAGTTGCTAGGTTTTGCACAATCCAAAAATGATTATTCCTTGTTTCGAAAATGCACTATCGATCACTTCACTATTGTTTTTGTTTATGTTGATGATATTTTAGTCACTGGCTGTGACATTATTGAGGCTCATTAGCTCAAATCTCAGTTGGATTCTACTTTCGACATTAAAGATTTAGGGGAGCTACATTAGTTTTTAGTCCTTGAATCTATCTCTTTGCCTACTGGAATTGTTTTAACTCAATATACATTTGCTCGAGAACTTTTCAAAGATACTGGTTTTCTCAACAAGTTTGCTGTCTCCATGCCTCTTCCTTTGAATCTTAAACTTCTAGTAGATTCTGGAAAAACTCTTCTAGATGCTAATTATTACAGAAAAATAATTAGGAAACTCAATTCTCTCTCACACCAGGCCTGACATCTTCTTTATTATGCAAACTCTCATGCAAGCACCTAGACAACCTCATCTTCTCGCTTTGGAACATATTCTACACTATCTTAATGGCACTATTCACTAAGGTATCCTTCTTCGAGCAGCAGATTGCTTGTAACTCCAAGCCTTTAGTGACTCAGACTGGGCTGCTTGTCCCATAACTAGAAAGTCAATCATGGGATACTTGGTCTTACTTTGTAATTCTCCCATTAGTTGGAAATAAAAAAGTAGAGCACTGTTTCTTGGTGATCTGTTGAAGCAAAATACAAAGGCATGGCTCATACAGCTTTGAAAATTACTTGGCTTGTGCGACTATTAATTGAATTGGGGGTCCCAAATTTAACACCCATTGCTTTGCATTGTGATAATCAATTTGCTCTTCACACTACCAAAAATCTAGTTTTCCACACAAGACCAAGCACATTGAGTTAGATTGTCATTTTACTAAGGAAAAGGTTCTTGAAGGCCTTATTCACTTACTTTATTTACCCACCATATAACAACTTGCAGACATCTTAACCTAAGGCATTGCCCACTCCTATCCATAAATATCTCATAAACAAGCTAGGAATGTTTGATTCTTAATATTTCTCAACTTACAGCACGGGGTGGTGGGGAGGGGGTGTTGCAGGAGCCTATGCAAATAACAACTCAACATTATTTTGTTTAAGTCGTTTTCTTGATTTCAGAATTAGTTTCAAGTTTGTTATAAGTTTGTTATTTCTTTTATATATGAGAAAACTATACATATTTCTCCTCTGTACATATCAATGGAACAAAAAATAATAATATGAAGTACACGAAATTCTCTCTACATATCCTTATACATGAGAAAACTGTACATATTTCTCCTCTGTACATATCAATGAGAACAAAAAATAATAATATGAAGTACACAAAATTCTCTCTACATATCCCTCTTTACTACCTATTGTTCTCTGCTGAAACATATATGATATTTGAAAATACCAAACAATGACAATTTTCAAGCAACCATTGAACCAAAACCTATACAATTGTCTTGTTTTTGTGTTTAACCAACCTCTTTGTCATAAATTGTTATTCTATGTATTAGTACTGACTGCACTATTGCAAGAAGAATTGACTACACTTTCCTTACATCTAAAAACGGATTCGTAAGTTAAGAAACATAAAAAAGTGTAATCAATTCTTGACTTATCCAAAAGTTCTAAATGATAACTTACTTTGTCAACCCTTTGCACAATCTTGAAATGACCAAAGAATGAAGGACAAAAACTTATGATTTATTCTACATCGTACACTTCTTTGCCTACACAGTTGAATGTTTTTTCAATTTTAACATAAATCAAGTCATTCACTACAAACTCTATCTGTTTACTTCTTATCTCTCAATTTCTTTATATTATTTTTAACTTGCTTAATATTAAACTTGATAAATTTTAGAGCACATCCATATTCTCTTAATGGATAATCCAACATCATTAACTTACAATCTCCAAAAAGATGATGAATATGTACAATGGATGCAATTCTATATACGACTTCGCAAGATAAGCGGTGTATGGATGAATGAAAAGAGCTGTTATACCACCGCTCCACACAATTGAGCGTTTTCTGTATTGACTTAGACAATTGCTAGTCATACACTTTAAATATGTTTCTAAGATTTAGTTAGGCACTTATATTCGATCATTAGTTTGAAAATAGTAGGATGTTCTGCATCTTAAAACATTATTGTCAAAAAATATCAATAAAGATTATATCCCCATCAGTAATATGACCAACGACATTTAATACAACTTTTATACATAGCCAATCAACAAATGAATCACCTGAACTGTTTAATATGGAAGAGATAAAGCCCAAAATGTGTATACTTAAACAAAATTATCACCAAACAAGCTTCATATTTTCCATAAAGTCAAGGTTAATATCAGTGCATATTTATTATGAAATTGGAAGTGGTTGTCACATTCTTGGACTTGCAATAATTCCATACTTATTTCTTTGACAAGTGTAACATTTGTGAATGAACTCGCCAACATTTCATTGTATGATTTTTCAAAAATACATATGTATAATTTTATAAGTTTCCAAGTTCCATGAATAACCTCTAACAGTAATATTATAAGATAATGTCATAATTTTATTTCTCAATTCCACATTAACGCTGACTCCCTTCCATTTTAGCAACCTACTATATCATATTTGTGCTGAATTATTAAACTTACCTTGTTTAAGCTTATGTATCACCCTCTATAAGGTCACATCCTCTTCCTAATTCTTTGTAAACTTATATAATAAAGTGTTTTATAAATGAGAAACAACTAGATTATACATTTATCACTGCATATTCTTGATAATCTATTAGTAGTAATGTTACCACTCCCTTTTCATATTTGATTTCAAAATTAAGTCCTAACAATTTAGGTAATGAAGACTATTGAAAAGAAGTTATTATCTTTTGTTTAAGAAAAAATCTTTAGGCTCTTATGGTATGTTTACATCACAAAGCTCTTACTACTCGCTCTAACCACTTAAAAAGTGAGACCACTTCCTAATTATTACTAATAAAGCCAACAATTCCTTTTGATATCCGAACAAATAAAAATACCTTTCAAATAGTTACTTTCTAACATAAGCAACAAATTGCCCTTCTTGCATAGAAATAACTCTCATATCATTCCTACCATCATCTGCCTCAATTAAGGTTAACAATAAGCCAGATCGGGCTGACCTAAAAAATTATGTTCAAGCCCAATAGTTCAACTCAACTTAAAGCCTAAAATTAAAGAAAAAATTCAAGTCTGGTTCGAAGCTTGATTAAACTAAGCTAAGCTTGTGCTAAATTGCTATCTTTAGCTTTAACCTTAGACTCCTTACTAAATTTAGATAAAGAGAAAACTAAAGAAAACACCAATTCCACTTTTAAGTGTATTAAAAGCATCATCAACATCCTAATTCCATCTAAAGGGTTGGCAATAAGCTGGATCAAGCTAACCCAAAAAATTATGTTTAAGCCCAAGAGTTCAACTCAACTCAAAGCCAAAAATTTAAAAAAAACTCGAGTTTAGTTCGAAGCTTGATAAAACTAAGCCAAGCTTGTGCTAAATTGCTATCTTTAGCTTTAACCTTAGACTCCTTACTAAATTTAGATAAAGACAAAACTAAAGAAAACACCAATTCCACCTTTAAGTGTATTAAAAGCATCACCAACATCCTAATTCCATCTAAACGCATTTTTATTTAATAAAGATGTTAATGACTTACTCAATTATTGATATCCTTTATGGAAGCACCTATGATATCCTACCAATCTTAAAAAATCCATTAATTGCTTTAAATTAGAAGGAATAGGATTATTTTGCATTGTATTCACTTTCTTTGGGATTGTTAACTTTTTTTTGCTAAAATTAGTGAATTACCCCAATTACTCCACTTGGCTTACTCCAAAAGAAAATTTTGACATCTTTATAAATAATTGATGCTCTCTTAAAATTTGCATCACCTATTGAAGGTGACTAAAATATTGCTCTGGTGACTGATCATAGATTAAAATATCATTAAATAACACCAAAACAAACTTCCTTAAATTGGGATTCAAGATGGAATTCATCAAATCACTGCAATAAGGTAGCCCTTTGGCAACGTTTTAGACATTGTCACTAATAGTAATCCTTTCATAATGCTTCTGCCTTTTGCAAAACTTTTATAAAATTGTCGCAATATGGTAGGCCTTTGGCGATGATTTTCTTAATCATTGCAAAAGGTTGTTCCAAATTGTTGCCACACATAGATTTCTTTGGCGATATTTTTCATAAATTTCTTTGGCGATGATTTTCAAAAATCATCCTTTGAAATGTAACCAAAGGTTTGGTTACAGTTATAGGAAAATGTCACCAAAGGTTGGAGTTGATTTTTAGATATCACCAAAGGGTTAACTTTTCATGACAGTTTTAAAAATTGTTACAAACTTTAGCAATGATTTTCCAAATCGTTAGAAAAGGGTAATCACAAAAAATTAGGAGGGAAACGAAAATGAGAAAGGGAACTTTAAAAAATGCCTTAAAAGCAAAAACACTCATTTGTCAGCCTATGCTCTCTTCAATGGTTTCCTGTATTTGGATTAGTCTTTTATTCTACAAATTGTTGCACTTCAAATTCAAAATAGGCGTTTCCTAGTTTGAAGCAATAGTTGGATTGGGCATTCGCAATTCGTTGCAAATTCCTTTCTCACTGCAGGGTTTGCCAACTAATTCCTTTATTTTACATTTTCTTTATAATGTTTTGGTAGGTAAATAGGTACCTAAGTAAGCAGGGACTGCGTCTTATTGTTCAAGGACTAGAAATGAGATGCTAAGCTATCATAGTTTGCTTTTAATGTTTTATAATCCTACTTAATTTGCTTTGATTTCCATTTAGCTCTTCTGTTTTGAAACCCAACGAGACGACCAATAACCTCAAACCATTCCTCTCTATTTTGTTTCATTTTTCAAATTTTTAATGTTTTAAGCATCTGATATAAGTACAATTTATAACAAAAGAACAATTTTTTAGGGGGGATGGTTTTAATTTAAGAGAAATGGTACAATTTATTAGATATGCTCGTGTAAATCCTTCTCTAGCTAGTTTGGTCCCTTTAGATGCAGTGTCTTTCTTAAAAGCTCTTCTTTGTTGGTTTCCAGAAATGGACTCTCACCTTTTAGGCAAATTATTCAGGCTTGCCTCCAGCCAAGTAGTGATATTTCTTTGTTATGTCCTCTACTTTGTAGTTTTAGTTACTTATAGCTTGAATCCTAGTAAAACTTAGGTCGTCTTTTAGTATTAATTTATTCCATTTTGATTATTAATTGCATGTTTATGAGGTTATACATTGATTTAGATTGATTGTTTGTCCACCACGTATTATTCCTTTCACTGTTCATCAGCTGCATTACAAATCCCTTGAAGAAATGTTTGGTATTTTGGAAATTTCTTCACATTTGTTCATCTTTTTAAATTTCATAGTTTGTCCCTTGTTATGATTTGTTTGCTTAAGGCTTCTATGAGATGCTTAATTTTTGAATGCCTTTTGGTTCAATAGGTATGCTTAAAAGCTGTAGAACCAGGTAATAAAAATAAGAGATTAAATAATAAATATTTATTGCGACAACCCTTTTACAAAGTCAACGCTAATATCAGGGAATATTTATTGTGAAATTGGAAGTGGTCATAACATTCTTGGACTAGCCATAATTTCTTACTTATTATTTTGCCAAGTGTAACATTTGTGGATGAACTCTTTAACATTTCATTGCATGCTTTTTCAATTAAAAATACATATGTAGAATTTTATAAGTTTCCTTTTTCCCTGAATAACCTTTACTAGCAATATTATAAGATAACGTAATAATTTTATTTCTCAACTCCATATTAACGGTCACTCCCTTCTATTGTAGCAAGCTATTGCATTAGGTGTGTGTCGAATTATTGAACTCGCCTTATTTAAGTTTATGTATCACCCTCTATAAGGTCACATCCTCTTCCTAATTCTATGTTAACTCATATAATAAAGTGTTTTGTGTATGAGAAGTAACTAGATTATACATTTATCACTGTATATTCTTGATAATCCATCAATAGTACTGTTACCACTACCTTTTCATATTTGCTTTCAAAATTAAATCCTAACAATTTAGGAAATGAAGATTATTGAAAACAAGTTATTATCTTTTATTCATGAAAAAATCTTTAAGCTCTTATGGTATGTTTGCATCACAATGAGACCACTTCCTAATAATTACTAATAAAGCCAACAACTCCTTTTTATATCCAGACAAATACAAATATCTTTCAGATAATTACTTGCCATCATAAGCAATAAGGTGCCCTTCTTATATAAAAATAACTCTCATGCCATTCCTACTAGCGTCTACTTCAATTAGGATTGGCAATTGGTTGGGTTTGACTGGCTTAAAAGTTTATATTTGAACTTAAAAGTCTAGCACAACTCGAAGCTTGAAATTAAAAAACAAAACTCGAGGTATAAGTGCTTCAAAAACCACGGTATCGCACTAGAAAAGCAAATATCGCAACAAATGTGTTGGGTGTGTGTTGTCCAAATATGCAATTCATATATGTTTTGCCTGGTTGGGAGGGTTCGGCACATGATGGTCGTGTACTTCGTGAAGCTATCAATAGACCTGATGGACTTAAATTTCCTCGAGGTATAAGTGCTTCACACACATAGAGAGATATGTATATATTAAAAACTTCATTCAAACTTTAATCTATGTATACTTGTGAAGGTTGTTATTACTTGGTAGACTCTGGATACTACAATGCTGAGGGATTTTTGGCTCCATTTCGAGGTCAACGATATCACCTTAATGAGTTTCATGGTCATCATCCACGGACACCACAAGAATATTTTAACATGAAGCACTCTAAGGCTAGAAATGTTATTGAGAGATGTTTCGAGTTGCTAAAAGGGCGATGGAAAATATTAGCTTCTCCTTCATTTTTTCCAATTGAAACTCAAGTGTGCATCATTTTGGCAAGTTGTCTCCTACATAATCTGATAAGGAAGTACATGAGTTTTGATCCACAAGAGTTGGAGCCAGTTGAAGAAGATGATTTAGCAGATGATGACCCCCTTGATAATGAAGACTATGTGTCATTTATTAACCCAACACAAGACTGGGTTAACTTTAGAAATGATTTAGCAAATCAAATGTTTAATAGTTGGAGGGAGAGATCGAATCCTTGAATGTGTACTTGTTTGAACTTTTTTTATAAATAGAATTATTACTGTTGTATTTGTTTGAGATGTACTTTAGAAATGTGCACTTGTTTGTACTTGTTTCATTTTCTTACTATTGTTGTCTTTGAATTATGTTATTTTTATTTAAGTTATTTGAATAAGTATATGAGTTATTGATTCTTAAACAAGTTTATGTTTTCTTTCTTAGGATGGATCAAGAAGAATCTGGTCGAGGTTGGGGAAAAAATAAATGCTTTTGGATAGAAGAAGAGGTGCAAGTTTTGATTCAATTTCTTCAAGGAATGGCTTGTGGTCCTTCATGGAAGACAGATAGTGGGTTTAAGAGTAACTATACGACTGAAGTACATCGAAGAATTATAGAAATAATGCCAAAATTTTCGAAAAAAGTTAATCCTCATTTTGAGTCAAAAATCAAATGGTTGAAGAACAAATTTCATTGCATCAATGATATGTTAAGGGAGAGCGGTTGTCAGTGGAATGATGTGGAGAAAAAAATTACATGTGAGAAGCAATGGTTTGATAGTTACTGTTAGGTGAGCTATTCATACTTGTTCTTTTTAATCAAATTGGTGGACATGTGGCCTTATAGAATGCAAAAGTATACTGATTGAAGTTCCATTTTCTGTTTTTCTATTTTTTTAGACGCATAAAGAAGCAAAAGGAATGTGGGAATTTAAATTCCCATAGTTGAATCAACTTGAATCAATTTATGGAAGAGTTAGAGCTACTAAGTTGAACGTTTAGGGATATGTGGATGCTGTTTGAAATATGGAGAATGATCAAAATACAGTACGTGGTGGTGAGTATGTTGGTGAACATGATTTATTATTTGACGAAGAAAACAATGATGTGTGTTCGAATTCGCAAGCAACTCCAACTTTCGCAAGCAACACAAATTTGAGAAATGTGAGTCCAAAGCAGAAACAATCATCAAGCAGCAGTGGAGGGAATATAGCAAAAAGGAAGAAAATGTCGTCTATTTTAGCTTCCTTAGATGTCGGGGCACAACTGTAAGAAATCAATTCTGGATTTCGTATTTTTATGGAAGGTTTTAATAACAATTTTGCAACCATGGCAAATGCTATTGAAGATGAAAATTTACGTGACAAAGCTGCTTCGGAAAGAATGAAAGACGTGGTTGAAGAGTTAATGAAAATTGGCCTTCCAAGTGGTGATGTCTTTAAAGCAGCTAACATTTTCAGCTCAAATAAAGACAAGATTGATGTGTTCCTCAACCTTCCCGTTGACATGCGAAGGCTTTATGTCTTAAGTTTATTTTGCTGTTGTTTTGATTCTTTATGTTTTAGGTACTATGAGAAATCTTGCTTTATGTTTTAAGTTTATTTTGATGTTGTTTATGCTTTATATTCCATTTTACATATGATATGGAAATATAGTTGCAATTGTATTGTTGGCATTAAGCAGCTCTGTTGACAAATGATCATATAGCTCATCTAATGCTCGCAAATTGTGATAAAATTCCTTGACAAAACTGATTAATTTTGTTTACTGTTAGTTAAACATATGGAGATAGCCCCAATAAACATATGAAGAGTAAATTATTTTCATTTTTATTGAGGGTAAAAATGGTATTGTATTATCTTTCATTCCCATTAATGCAACAAAGCAAACAACATTATTGGTATTAATACAGAAACCCAAGTTACAAACTAAACATCATTTTTTTATTTTTCATACTCATTCCCATCCCCTTATACTATTATACCCATATCCATAGCCAACCCCGTGTTTAAACCAAACGCCCCGTAAGAAATAAAGGAGTTTAGTAAAAACAAAGCACGCAACAAAGCACAAGCTGTAACGCGTGCTTTGTTCTTCATTATACACTAATTGAGACCTCAAAATAAGCAACAACTTAGAGGCTAGGAGCTAAGCTACACTTCCATTTAATTTAGCCTAGATGAAAGAAGATGCAGATCTTATTTAAGGCTTTTAACAAGACCGTTACATTTTAAAGAACCTAGCTTTGTGCCATTTGAGTTAGCTCTATAGGTGGTAATATCCAATTTGCAACCAAGACCTGACTACATTCTAAGTGAATATGGTAAGTTGTTAGTTGCATTCTTATAGATTCAATCAACTCATAAAGAAGGAATTCCTTCTTAACATCAATCCCCTAAAAAAAATATTTGGTTTCTTTCTCTTCGTACAATGCAGGAACGGAAGCACATTGGGGGCAAGGGGGCACTGCCTCCAAAAAAATATCATATAAAAATATTATTATTTTAAGTTTTGATCCCATAAAAAATCTTTAAATATTTTGCCTCCACTCAAAAAATTTAAAATATTTTCCCCCACTCGAAAAATTTTTTGAATCCGTCCCTGATACGATGTATATTGTGTTACTAAGTTATGTTTTAAACATAAATTAGTCCACATCCTTCTTCTTTTGCTTACGGCATAATCAGGCAAGTAAACTTCGCCAACTCAGATATGAAGAAGAGATATTGCATAACTATTGAATTTTATCCTAAATAAAAGGAGGAGAAGTTTTAATTAAAAAAGAAGTGCTTAATTATTTACGAATCTTGTTTGTAAAGTACATAGGTGGCTAATATATCGAGGAATCTTTTCAGTCTATCAAGAGTGCTTAATCTTTCCATTATTCTTGAACCAAACAAGTTTGTGTGATATAACTCTAGGAGCATAATTTCTCATCCATTCTTTACAGGAGGCATTTAAGAACAAACCTGAGTGATGCCTATTCCATCTAATGCAATCGTTCTGTTTTGGAATAAGATGACAATTAAGGTTGAAAGTTAATGAGGAGTTCCTACTCAGTTGTCATGGAGTTTGATGTTAAGCCTCTTTAACTAAGGCCATTTCAAAGATTTTTCATTAAAGATGGGAGAGTTTGGAGATTCTTCTTATACGACCATCATTGGTCCAATTGTCATTCCAAAACATAATAGGAGCTTCATTGCATGAGAATTCCATTCTAACCTTCTCCTTGTGCTTAAGGATATGGATCATAGTCCATAAAGAGTTATATTTTGGCTTCTACGCCAGAAGCTCTTACTTCTCAAGTAGTATGCATGTATCCTTCTGACCCAAATAGAGTTTTTGCCTATTAGCATCCCCCATATTCTCTTGATCTTTTGAACTTATTTGTGATTCTAATTGGCTAGGTACCAAGCCCTCTTTCCTCTTTAGGCAAGCATAAGTCACTTCATTTAACTTTTCCAATTGATTTGGTGCTAGTGTTTCCTAACATATAAATCTGCTTATAAGATGTTCAACGGTCTTAACAATGTTAATAGGAAACATTACATGAAAAGACAAGTATACATGAAGGCTATTTAGGATTGAATGGACTAGTTGAATTCTTCTTGTAATAAACAAGCTTCCATTGCACCAACTTGTAATTCTTTTATTTATCCTTTCTATTAGAGGAAGGAATTCAAAATAGGAGAGTCTTTTAAAGGAGATATGAATTCCTAAGTAAGGAAAATGGGTCTTGAAGGCTCTCAAACTTATTATGAAACTAAGGCAGTTGGATAAGCCCTAAGCAGTAGAGGATATGAATAATTGGCTTCTCTCTTTGTTGATGGAGAGACCTGAAAGCTTATTAAAGTGTATAGAGTAGCCATGAGAGCATTAATTAAGTCAAGATCATCTTTGGAGAAGAGGATTAGATGTAAAAGAAAGGTTAGTTGTTCTCAATATTTTATACTTTGAGTTGAATTCAAACTTCTTCTCTTGGTTGATCACATTTTTAATAAGTTTGTTTAAGATCTACATACTTAGAGTGAAGAGGTAAAGTGAAAAGGATCACTTTTCCTCAAATCCCTAGCTTTTTTTATAAGATTGGATGGTCTTTTATTAATTAGAATACCACAGGAGGGTGTGCTAACACATTGCTTTATCCAGTTAATGAATTTAGTAGGGAACCTAGAAGCTTGCAAAGAGTTCAAGATGAAATTATATTCTAATAAATAAAAAACCTTATGAAAATCTATCATTATAGCATAATTCTTGCTATATTTCTTCCTACTATAGTTCTTAAAAAGTTTTTGTGCTATTAGGATTTTATTCCCAACTTGTCTTCTTCTAACATAATTACCTTGAGAAGGAATAACCAATTGAGTCAATCTTGTTTTAAGTTTGTTAGCAATAATACGGAGATAACTATATGTTTGGTATTGCATTAAGAAATTAGTCTAAATTATTCATTAAGTTACGAGTATGTACCTTAGGTATAAGGCAATAAAGGTCTCTTTCATTTTCCTTAACAATTTTTCCCTGCAAAAAATTTTTCAAAAATCCCTCAGTAGCTAATGTCTTAATTTAAAGCTAGGTTTTCTAAAAGAAAAAGGCATTAAGATCATTAATTCCTAGAGCCTTATTAGAGACAAGAGCAAACATAATAGCTTTCAAATCTCTAGTATTAAAAGATATGGTCAAAAGATTAGCTTTTTATATAGATATTTAATCCTTATTGAAAGATTGGAGAGTGATCACCGAGGAGATTGCATCAATAGGAGAGCAATGGTATTAAAAAAGAAATATAAATCTTGTTATTGAATATCAACTCTTAAAGTTAGCAAGATGCCATTCTCATTTACTAAATAAATTATTCTATTTGTGTTCCCTCTAGAGAGTACTGAATTGTGAAAAAAGTTTGTGTTTTTATCCCCTTTTTTTACTTATAAAATTCTAGATCTTTGGTTTCAAGAGAGAATGGTTGATATTAGTTGTTTAAATTTGAAAAGAGTTAGCTTATCATCTATTGGCAAAGATTCCTCAAAAGTGGATAGGTATAAACAACTTTAAATTCTATCTAGTTCTTTTTTAGCTTCACAGATTACCAATAGAGTGTTATTGAACTTCCTCTTATTTAGTTCTCTAAGCTTATCCTTTACTTGCTATAATTTCCTCATACAAATATAAAGTTTGATCCCTTAAAGTTAGAATTAAGGCCTTTAGTGATAGCTTATCCAAATCCTTACACATCAACTAGGAAGTTGCTAAATATGAAAGAAAATTCTTCTATAGGAATTGGAACATATTCTATACCAAAACTGGAAAGTGGTTAGAGAAGATTGGGATGATGATGAAGGCTTTAATCTTTGGGAAAGTTGAAATCTAATGAGCATTTATTAATTCCTTATTAATCTTTTTCCTCATAAACCAGTTAGTTGAGATCTAATGAGCTTTTATTAATGCCCTATTAATCTTTTTCCTCATGAACCAGTTAATTGAGATCTAATGAGCATTTATTAATGCTCTATCAATCTTTTTCCTTATAAACCAGTTCTTTTTTTGTTTATTCTTTTCAGTAAAGAAGTTTCTCCCAAACTTTAAGTATATTAGTTATTAGATGTGGCTTACACAAAAATATTTAAAATAGCTTCTCAAACTAGCATTATCTTTCACTTCTTAGGGATGAATCAAAATACTAAAGCCACTATGAATTATCTATGGGATACTTATTATATTTCCAATGTCCTTCAAACTCTTTGGAAGGAATAGTTAAAGGCATAAACTTAAGTAACGTCGATGCTTATGTTTTCTTGTTTCATTCAACATGCTTATGAATTGGTTACTCTTTAATGATTGAGTTAATTATTTCCATCATATTTGGGTCAAAAGCCATCACCAGTCTCCCATTGTATTGACAATGATGGTTTGTTATGATGTTCCAATGTTTCTCTAAGAAGCTCAATCTTTTTCTAATATTTTCACTGAGCTTAGTTTGAAAAATTCTTATAAGAAAAGGTTTAGTATCATAAAGATAATTAGACAAAATTTGTTGGTTATTAGAGCTATTTAGTCCTCTTACATTCCAAGATAGTATGGTCATTTCTTATGGGTTATGTTAGAGGTCTTTGACTTCCTCTAAGTGATACTTTGAAATTTACCTATATCATTCTCCAGTGATTCATTTGCTTCATGGCACCAAGGAATGACTTCTTCAGTAAGCAAGTGGATCATATTACTTCCCTTCTTAATCTAATTGTCATTAATAGGGGCTTGGGTTTGCTCATTCTGAATTTATTTCCCCTGTCTCAAGGAGTTAACAATATTTTCCTCTTTGTGTGCTTCATAGTTATGAGAATTCAGTTGGTTAATAAAATTTTTCCATAGCATGATATAAAGTTTGATCCTCTACTAGAGCTCGGTTGGTCCCTAACCTTTCATTAGATAAGGTACCTTGAGCTTTAGTGTTAGGGTGAATCCTTTTATGAGATTTCATTGAACTTAGTGCATTAAAAAGTATAATAGCTTGATAAAGATACAAGTTAACTAATTAAAAAGTAAATGACTATAACTTGAGATAGCGCATTTTTAGTTTGTAAGAGATCCTATCAGTCTAGTTTTATATATTCATTCTAAGTTAATTAAATCATAAAATAAAAAGTAATGTTAAGGATGTACTTATCCAAAGGTTAATATTTGATAGAATTCTTATTTAATAAAATTATTTTTATTCTTTTTATCACAAAGGTAGGTTTGTTTTATTTCATATTTCTTTAATAAAAACCTATAAAAATCACTCTATTTATTTAAACTAATATAGTAATTTTAGGTTTTTTAATCCATACCGTTTTCTCATGGGATCAACTTCTACTTGTCATTGTATTACTTACTATCAAAAGGTGCACTTGCCTTAGTTTTGGGTAATAGATTAGTAAGATAAAATATATAATTGGACCTAAAAAATAAAATACCCATCAGTGGTATGTTTTGTATAAAATTATGGTATTTTTGATAGGTAGTGGTTTTTTTAAAATAGAATTTTAGTACTTTTGGTTTGATAATTGGCTTTCAGTAGTACCTTTAGAAGGTTTAAATCAAGCTAATGTTTTGAATTTTCTTATACAACAACAAACAGTGGCTCAAGCTCTTACAAAAAAGATCTAATTAGAACTACTCCAATTCCAACTTCTTTAATGCCTAAAATCCTACAGACTTGTGTTAACTTAGATAATGATATTGTGATATAGAAACACACCATAAATAGGATGTTCACTATTCTATCTTGCAGGAAAGTATTTGCCAACAACTTGCCAATCTTTATAAAACAAACATAGTTTAGTCCAATCATCTCAACCTTGAGCATCTACAACCCTTTGGCTTGAAATGTTAAACAAACTACTTACTTTTGATAGGATTGTAAGGTTTACTCATCTCACTGATTGGTATTGTCTTTGCAGAAGTGTTAAGGAAACTTTAGACCATCTCTTCTTTAAGTATAATTATGTTAGTGATACTTAGAAATCTTTGATGTTGAAGTGTTGATTAGGGAATTTCTAGAGGATTTAAGCCAAATTAAGCCTTAGTGTGCTAATTTGAGATTTTAAAATAAAACCATTAAAAGGTGCTTTTTTTTAATCTCTCTTTCTTTCCTGGTCACATTGATTTAGGATGAAAAGAACAACAGAATCTTTCATGACAAGTTCCTCACCATTGAACATTTTAATATAGCATTATTGCAATTGATTAGATCTCACATTAGCATCCATATACACAAGTAGTATATCCTTTTCAATTGCAAATTGATTGTATTGGTACTGTTGATGACTGCCTTTTTTTAAATTATTGCCTTTTATGGCTTAATTCAATTTAATTTTTCTAAAAAACTAGGGTACTTATAATATGAAATACTAGTAATAAAATAATTATATTTTTTAATAAATTGTAGTGGTGTTCCTCCATTGATTGTTCCTTAAAAGTCCTAAAATTCCTTTTATGTTAAGTCTAGTAAATTAGATAGGACTATGTAATTTGGAGTTACTTCCTATATTCCTTCCTCATTCTTAGTGGCTTCAAGACCCCTTGAACTATATGGTTCCATATTGTTGGAGGATCTAGGGACTCACATTTAATCATAATATCCCTTTAAATAGGGCTTGTGAAAGAGCGTATAAAAAAGAGATAAGTAATTAATTCATTACTCTAATTTCAAAGCTTACAGGTTGAATTCCTAATAGCTTGGATCCAAGAATTGATACTATCCAAGGTGGACAATCTCTCCTTTATAGCTAGCTATAAAGTGGAGGAGATTTTGGGAGGGAGCAAATTATTCCAGACCTAAACAACTTTAGTTCCAATAGGTTTGAGCATGTTCCTATAGGACTTTGTGGAGAAAATACTTGATAAACATATTTGTCATATAGCCTTATCTTGAGCTAAAGAATTAGGTTAATATTCTAGGGACAAGGTAGGAAGACAATATGCAAACCTTCCTTCTTTTATCTAATCGTTAGAGTATATTAGGGAGTTAATCTTATCATCATCTCAGAAGAACATCCTAAGAGCACTGTAATTGGATATATGGTACAATGGACCCCTAGGACTCTATTTGTCAAACTTATTCTTAGCATCATCTAAGAAGAACATCCTAAGAGCATTGTAAATGGAAATCTGGTACAATAGACCCCTGGGACTCTAGTTTTCAACCTAAAATGAGGATAAAGAGCCATCTCTAATGAAGATTTTAATAAGAGATTGAAAAGAGGATCTGAGCCAAATTATCTACTTCTTGGATTAAGAGGACTTTTCTCTTACTTTGGCATTCGAGAAGTTCTTACCTTTTAAATAATATCCATTCACCCATCTAAAACAAACTAATGATTTATCTGTGATAATTCTTCAAACATACATAGCAAGGAGAGCAAAATTCATCACCTATAAAGAGATAAGTCCTAAGCCCCCTTCTTACTTGGTCAATTGTACTATATACTAGCTAACTTTGGAGAATGGTTTAGTTATTATGTCTTTGGTCCAAAAAGTTTTTTTATCAGCTTCTTAATATTATTGATGAGCTTTTTAGGGAGTAGGAAGTGTAAGGCCTAATATGTGACCAAATTTGAAACTGCTAATGTCAAGAGTTGTAATTTGCTTGAGAAAGAAAGTATCTTGCTCTTCTAGTTTCCAATCTTAGAGATGATTTTGTCCAAAAATTATTAATAATATTCATAGGACAACTTCCATAAAGTTATTTGTACTTTAAGGTACCTAATAGGAAGAGAAAAAAAGGGATACTAGTTAATTACATTAATTCTCTTCCCAATTATTCACAATTTCTAGAGAGAATTATTAAACTTTTTTTTTATTTATACTTAAATAGGAGATTATGCTGAATTGCTCTAGAGATTCATTAGGCATTGGATGAAGACTTATTCCAATGATAAAAAGGATTATGTTGTCAGCAAAAAGGAGGAGTGTGATTTCCTGTTGAGTACCTTTCTTATGATATTTAAATTCATTCTTCTTGATAGCCTTGTGCTAAATGATTCTTATAAGAACTTCCATAACTATAGTAAAGAGGTAAGGGGACAAAGGGTCCCTTTGCCCAAATTGTCTTGCTTTTTAGAAAAAAATAGTACGTTTACTCATTTATCATCACACTATAGGAGTGATAGTGATGTAGGTTTGAATCCAAGAGGTATATATAGATGGAAATCCAATTTTTTTGGAAGATTGTAAGTAAGAAGTCCCCATCCAAAGAATCAAAAGCCTTGTGGATATCAATTTTAAACGCACAACTCCTCCCGACTCCATTGACCTTGTATTGCCTAAACAAATCCTAAAGAATCAATATATTATCAATAATTTCTCTTCCAACTATGGAAGTAGCTTGAGTAGAGTTGATGATATTAGGTAAGCTAGATTATGTCTCTCAACTAGGATCTTGGATAATAATTTTGTAAAAGGTAAAGAAACAGGAAATTAGTCTATAATCCATCAATGTAGATGGAAATGAGATTTCTGGTATTAAGCATATGAGAGTTTTGTTTTATTCCTTTAGCATTTTAGTATTTAAGAAAAATTCCAGAACTGTATCACAAATATCCTTGTTTGATCAAAGGCGAAGACTTATGAAATTAAACCATTGAAACCATCAATTCTTGAAGCTTTATATGGATTGATACTATATATAGCTTTATGAATTTCTTCTGGGGTAATAAGATCATCAAACATCTCACAATGATGAGTGATAGGTATAGTTTATACTATGTTTTCCTTGCTTGAGGAATAGGTTAGTATGTTGGTACAACTTGAATGATTGATGTTTGTGGTTAAATTGATTCCATAAGATTCAATGCCATTGTACCATGATGTATAAATGTGTGCTTATGTGCTTTTTTTCTTTGCTTAAGGATAAGCAAAAGTTAAAATGTAGGGATATTGATAGGTATAGTTTATAGTATGTTTTCTTAGCTATTTTAGTATGTTTTTGGGTATTTATTAGATAATTATCATATGAATAGGCTTAAAATTGTGTTAATGTGAGTGTTTGTTTATAGTCTAAGTGTTTTTTGTGGTTTGGAGCATGATTTAAATCTTAATTTTATGTTTTATAAGGTTTTTGATTTGTGTGTGAAGGTTGGAAATTAGATAATTAAAGAACAAGGAAGATTTAAAGCAAATAAGTGATACACTACCGTGTCTATGGCCTTGTAAGTCTCTCAGTCTATGCAAAATCATGAATTATGGAGATTTAAGTTATACACGGTCTAGGACATGATCATATATGAGACCATATATCTGACAGGCAGCAATTTCAGTAAATTTCAACTTTTTTCTAGCATGTGAGTTTTTTTAGTCTTTTAAAGTTTTGGGGTTATTTTCGAAATCAAATTAAATGGGAAACCCTAGAAGGAACCCTAAAAGCCTTAAAAACTATTTAAGGATGTGAAACACATAAAAAAACGATGCAGCCAACACACTAAAGGGGATCAACCGTGGGAGATCAAAAAGAATGTCTAATAATTCTAGCTTTCCAAACCAAGACCTAAACATAGTTTTTCTTCTTTTCCTATAGTTATTGCATCAATATTGATGTGTAATCTAAATTATAAGATGTTTAACATGTTCATGAGTTTCTAAATTTCATATTAGGATTTATTTTAAATTTGTTTTATGACTTTAATTATTGTTGATTCAATATATATTATGATGACTGTGATAGTTATGCATGCTTATGCTTGACAACCAATCAAGAGAGTGAGTCAAAAATAATCAGATTAGATTGTAAAATGGTAGTTGGAAGTTTAATAAATCATGCAATTATCAAATTAACAATCATTCGAAGAGAGGTTTTGTGTGAGAAATTAATTATCCAATAGATAACTTCATATCCAATTGAAAATATTAAAGAAAGTTTTGTAAATCGAGAGGTTGCAAATATGTAATTTTTGGATTTAATTAGGGTTAATTGATTATGTCTTAAGAAAGAGTAATCAATATATTGGAAAATCTAGAATCAATATGTAATTAGATCAATAATAGTTAAGGAAACAAAATAAAGAAAGAATAAGTCTTAACCATTCATTATTGATTAAGCCCTAAATCAATTGACAACTCACTTCTTATTTGAGCATTTTCTTTGATTTATTATTTGTTTCAATTTATGTTATTTACTTTTATAAAAAATCAATTTCTTATTGCCTTAGACAAAGTTAGGCTCGAATTGGTTTTTGCATTATCCTCATAGGAATGATACCTTTTGGTACTACAAGATGCAATTTGTATACTTGCAGGTATTGAGAGTTTTATTTTGTATAAAACTTGCTTAAAATGTTTGGCACTGTTGCCTGGGATTTACATAAAAAATAGGACTTTTTTTCCATTGTTGTGTCCTTGTGATTGCATAAACATAAGAATTACTCGAAGTTCAAGCAAAATCAACGAAAATCCAGCTCTTGATATCACAAGACAAGAATGAGAAATCTGAAGAGTGAGACGCAATATTACGAATACCGTATCGGACTTGTTATCGAATTGGGTTCCTGTACGATACTGTACCGGTATTGATTAATACCGGGCACCATTTTGGATAATTTTTTAACTTTATAAAATAATCCCTGATTTTTTTTAAAATTACAAAATAGTCCATTGTCATATTTTACAGTTGTAGTTTGTTTAATTTAGCTTTTTTTTGTTTATATCTTATGCATTTTAGTTTATATATATCTTTATTATATTCTAATTATTTCTATATATAATAATCATCTAAATATAATAATTTATTGTAAAATAATGAAAATAATTCAAAATTTTGAATTTTGAATTATTTTCTATTTTAT
>JAOQML010000004.1:29338368-29351717 GCA_027568935.1 Erythroxylum urbanii
TATATCTAATTAAATATATATTATTAATAAAATTGTAAGACAATTATAATTTAAATATAATGGAAATATAAATTTTTAAAAAAATTTAATGCAAAATTTTACCGACGGAACCATGCAATATTTCCGTCGGTAATTGTCTAAATATTATACCGACGGAACGTATTTTTCGTCGGTAATATTGACTTATTTATCGACGGACAATCTTACCATCGGTAAGTTTATCGACTGTATTAGAAACATTCCGATGCTAAATTTACACATACGGTAGAGCCACCGGTCGGTAAAGTTAGCGATGGAATAAATCTGACGGTCGATAACTGTTCCATTGATGTTACCGACGGTTTATCTTTTCGGTCGCTAATTTTACCAATGGTATGGAAACGTTCCGTCGGTGAATTTAGCTACGGCTGAATCTCTGACGTTTTTGACCGTCGGTTTATTCCGTCGGTAATTTGGCATACCGACGGTATATTTGCCGATTCTGTCGGTAATTTCCGTCTGTAATTCAATATTTTTTTGTAGTGATAGCAGTTCATTACTGGTTGAACCTCTAAACCTTAAACCTTTCCTTTGACCGGTTCGATGTTCGGTTCGGTTTTTAAAACATTGGTACACACTTTGAAGTCGTCTTTAATAGGGAAAGAGATCATGATTTAGTTTCAAGCAATGAAATCCATCAAAAGATTGGGATCTTTATTAGGAGAACACTTTCTATGATTTTTTTCGATTCTTTTTTTTGGTGTTTTAAAGATGATATATGGCTATTTTGGTATTTTAAGGATGATATCTGGCAAAGTACCTTTTTGCCTAGGCAGGAGGAATCATATTTTTATCTTGTATACATTGATTTTAGTATTTTATAAAAGAGTTCTATATTTGTGAAATACCGCTGTTTGTTCTTAACGCTAGCTAGATCAAAATGAAAGCTTAAATCGTATCCTAATTTATAAAGAGATGGTTGAAAGAACATGTTTGTATATTAAACTAGGTATTGATATTGGGAATTCAATAGGGTAACTGATGGACCTTTCTGGTATTAAAGTTAACCTTTTTATGAATTTTAACAAATCTTAGTATGGTTTTAGATGTTTTAATTAGATAGAAATATTAGTTAATCATTTTAGGGATATGTTGTTGTATATTGAAAAATGAAAAATCATGAACTTAGGATATTTCACCAATTTAAGTCATCAAATCTCTAAATAACTTAATTAGGGATACAAGATGATGTTGGGGGGAATGCTTATTTAAATTTTCATGTTATCTTATTTATATTTGTTAGTAAAATTTTAGGGTTATATTAAATTAATTACTCTTTATTGTTGACTAGATGATAATAAAATGGTTATATGCAATACTTACAAATTCCTTATAGCATTAGTACTCTCCTTGTCTTAACACTACTATAAAATAATAACAGCACTTATCTATAGTCTATTACATTAAAACAAATTAAAAAATAACAATAAAGTTTTTGGTATTGTTATCAAAGAATTTAGTATAATTAAAGAGACTTGAGAAATATTAATCTAGTTACTTTTATTTTTTTGTTTAGTTAATTCTAATTATTTATTTTTTGTGTTTGCTTTTTTTTATTCAAGGTTTATGGATACTTGGTACATAAAAAGAAATTAGTCATTTGAACTCTTTAAAAATGACTAAAAAATGTAGAAGGTATTTCTTTAGACACTCAAAAGATCAAAAGAAGTTATCAAACTAAGAAATCTAAGAATATGAAAATAAGAAAGAAAAGAACAAAATTATATTGGATTATATAAAGTCATCAGTCATATGGAAACAATCCGTTATTGTAATAATTTGTACAATTTTAAGGTTGTTTAGACGAAAATTCGAACATGTATATAACCAACCTTTTGTAGGTATATAACACTTTTAAGGTTAATGGAGTTTGTTGCTATGCTATAAGGTTTAGGTTGTTCCTATTTTCATTAAGGAATTATACAAAGTAATAGTATAAGTCATTACCTATAGCTTCAATTACTTCATGGGTCAATTTATAAAGAAGTTACTTCCCAACAGTAAGATTGAGAAGCTTCAAAATTACATATATACCTATTCATAGTTTGATAATGAGATACTTTATAGGTCATGGGAGAGATTCAAGGATTTACTAAAGAGGTATCCACACTATAGTTTATCTATATGGTTACAAGTGTAAACTTTTTATAATTATTTAACTTAATACAAAAGATAAATGCTATATACAACACTAAGGGGAACCTTAAATAATAAAAGTCTAGAAATAGCTCTATAACTAATTAAGGAGATGGTGATAAACCAATAGGGACACACAATATGGATGTAGTAATCGTATTGATAGCTCATATGGAAAAATTAATAAGGAAATTTGATACTTAGAGAGGAGTGGTGAGACTAGTTCAAGCATTATATTATAAGTTGTATAGGGGAGGATGTAACACAATTGATTGCCAAATTAACAATGTCTTTGCTAAGCCAACTGAACAAGATGACTACTTAGAGAATTTTTAGTAACCTTAAAACATCTTTGTATCATTATATATAATATAGGTAGAGAAAGCATCCACATTTCTCATGAAATAATTAGGTAGTTTAAAGGTCACCTCTACCCGGATATCTTTATTAACAATATTACCAAGAAAGCAAACCATGTTGAGAATTACTCATTGAGAAACTAGCTAATTCCATTTAAAAAATATTTGAGATGTTAGAAGCAAAGGTTGATTAGTTGAAAACTTTAAACAAGAAATGAAGAGTTTCAAATAGGGTAGTCAGACAATTCCATCAACTATAAGTGTTAAGTGTGAGACCTTCTTTTCAGTGTTTAGCAAACACCAATATTGCACAACCTTGGAAACATAATGGGTATATGTTTTGGCAAAGTTGAAATGAACCTTTGGTTATAGGTGATGACAAAAACCATATATTATCAAGTTTGGAATTAATTACTATAAGCTAGCTGGGAAGTGAAGCTACGGTAATAAATAACCTTGGTAATGTTACATGGTTTCTTATGTTGGTAACATGGCATGGTCTAATGGGCTGCTTGGATGTACAAAGATGAGTGTTATTTACATAATTGTCATTTAATTATTTGGACAGCATGCCATCTGGACATAATTGACATGGTTTGGATAGAAATGGATTGCTGGATTTGAGCCTTACATTTCTTGAATGTAGATAGACATAATTGCATAGTGTGGTGCATAGATTATACATAAATGAATTATATTTTTTAGTTATTGGCCAATTCTGAGTAAGCTATCCAACCTTTACAACTATTTATAAATGTCCTAACTGCTAGGGACTTTATCTTGTAGTCGTTAATATCTACTGAGAATGGCTATATATATTGTAATCCCACCAAATATGGGTGTGGGTGGTTTTACTTTAATATTTTGCAAATAGTACTATTGTTTTATACAATATCATTGTTCCTTTTTATTTATGTGTTTCATACTTTACTGCTCTATGAAACAACAAGCCATATTGATGTCTTCGTTCCTTTAGTGTAGTGAAAATATTCCACTCCATTAATAGAATTTACAACATTGGTTTCGTTTCTTGCTAAAGGAGTGATTGCTGAACTAAGTGGGAGCATTTGGTTGCATTACGGGGCAAATTTTTAGGTTTTTCTAGCCTAAAAAGTTAACCCCTTAACGAGTTGGTATTAGAGATGTATTTAGGAAATTTCTGAGGTAGTTCTACATCTGGATAAACTATTTTTGTGGAAATGGTGGGCAATCAAATCCTTAAAGCCATTAGGGAAAGGCTTGATAGGTTGGAGCATGGAATGGGGGCCATTCCGGAAGATGAAACACAAAATTTATTTGCTCGTTTGGATCACTTAGAGGAGGCGATTCAAGCATTCCATTACCAAACGGTTAAAATATCAGCTGAAGCAAACAGAAGAATGGGAGTTTTAGAGGATGCTTTGGCTCTCATTAGGAACCATGGTGCTATGGATGGTGGCGGCACGTGGACAAGGTTTAAAGTCATGGATCCTAAGCATTTTGATGGTGTAAGGGATATGCAATAATATTTTGAAGCGGCCAGGGTATTCGAATATGACAAAATTTGTTTGGCCAGTATGTATTTGGTTGGAGATACAAAATTATGGTGGCATGGGAGACTTGACAGTAAGTTGAATGTTAGAAGTCCTAAAATCGATACGTGGGAGACATTTGTTCACGAGTTGAAGGAGCAATTTCTGGCTTGCAATACTTCATGAGTGGCATGAAAGAATTTGTAGATGTTAAAATAGGATGGTTCAATTCAAAATTATGTCAAATGTTTCAGTTTCTTGATGCTGGACATTAAGAATATGGAGGAAGAAAATAAGCTCTTCAATTTTCTGTTGGGACTCCAAACTTGGGGACAAATTGAATTACAGAGGCAAGGAGTTCAAGACCTCCCACGTCCATTACAACGGTTGATCGGTTTGTGGATATACGACTGAATAAAGACAAGGAAAAAGTTTCCAATGGTAATTGGAATGGTAAAGCTAGTGGAGAAAAATTTGTGGGGCAGAATAAGAAAGGTAAAAACGTGCAAAGTACTCAAAATTCTGCTCAACGAATTGTTGCTTATTTTATTTATAGTGGACCGAATTATGCAAGGGAGTGTTCGAAGAAAACTAAATTGAACACATTGTTGGCTGAGGAGGAGGACAATAGTGAAGTGGTAATCGTCAATCCATTGGTGGTGGAAAAAGCACTTAGAAGTGGGACTTCTGAGACCATTGACAAGTAATTATGATGGCTATACATTGAAGGGGGTCAAGAAAGGATCGTACAAGCTTCCTTCGGTGGTGATAAGAGGATACAAACGGACTTGTAGTCCCATCTTGATTAGTCTAAATGGAAGCAAAGAGGTTTGCTGTCTGTTGAAATTTATATGTTGGTAGCAGGGGCTACCACTACAAAATTTAATGAAATGAAATACAAAGGAGTATCATTTTAGTATACATTTACCCAATATATTGTGTTTGACTTTTTTAGGGCAAAAGGTGAGGGATTGACCAGCTTTAGGAGCAAGTAGCCAAGGACCAATATGTTGGACAAATTTGGTACTTTAGCTATCAACGAGGACGCTGGCTTTCTTTTAATGGGGGAGGTTTGTGAGATCTTCTTTTCGGTGTTCAGAAAACACCAATATTGCAAAACTTTAGCCACATAATGGGCATATGCTTTGTCAAACTTGTAACGTTCCTTTGGTCATAGGTGATGAAAAAAAACATATATTATCAAGGATGGAATTAATTAATATAAGCTTGCTAGGAAGTGAAGTTACGATGGTGAACAACCTTGGTAATGTTGCATGGTTGCATGGTTTCATATATTGGTAATGTGGCATGGTCTGATGGGTTGCATGGATATACAAAGATGGGTGTTATTCACATAATTGTCATTTAATTATTTGGACAGCATGCATCTAGACATAATTGACATAGTTTGGATGGAAATGGATTGCTGGACGTGAGCCTTACATGTCTTGAATGTAGATAGACGTAATTGTATGGTGTGGTGCATGGATTATATGTAAATGGATTATATTGTTTAGTTATTGGCCAGTTCTATGTAAACTATCCAACCTCTGCAACTATTTATAATTGTCCCAATTGTTAGGTACTTTATCTTGTAGTCTTTAATGTCTGCTAAGAATGGCAATATATATTATAATCCCACTAGATATGTGTATGGGTGGTTTTACCTTAATATTCTGCAAACAGTACTGATGTTTTATACAATATCATTATTCCTTTTTTATTTATGTGTTTCATACTTTATTGCTCCATAAAACAGGTAGCCATATTGATGTCTTCGTTCCTTTAGCATGGTGAAAATATTTCCCTCCATTCATAGCATTTACAAAGTTGGTTTTGTTTCTTGCTGAAGGAGTGATATTGCTAGACCAAGTGGGAGCATTTGGTTACATTAAGGGGAAAATTTTTTGGGTTTTGCTAGCCTAAAAAATCAACCCCTTAACACTAGGGATCCTGTCCAAGTAACATAAAAGTGAATCCAAATTAGCATGCAATAATATCACTTAAGGATTTGAAAAGAGCTAATAGATGACAAAGAGAATAACATTAAAAGAGGGGATGTTGTTACCGAGGATTGCTCTATCATCCTCCAAAACAAGTTACCATAAAAATTAAAAGATATAAGAAATTTTACTATCCCTTATAATAATGATAATTTTTCTACAACTAGGTTATTAACTAATTTATAAACTTGCATAAATTTAATTCTTTATACTATTTCTAAGAAATTGGGATTATGAAAACTTAAACCAATTAGGATGAGTATCTACTTAGTTGATATATTAATAAAAAATCATATGTGTATTATTGAAGATGTTTCAATGAGGGTTAATAAATTCCTTTTTCCTATTGATTTCATCATCCTTTGATATGGAGAACGAATTTGAGGTACCCTTATTTTAGGGTAGAACTTTCTTTGTAACATCTAGAGCTATTACAAATGTCTAGGAAGGGAAATTAATACTTAAGGATAAAAGAAAAGAGGCTAGCTTTAATATTTCAATTGAAATAAACCAATTTCCTTCTTATAATGGCTAATATTTTGCTATTAATGCTTAATTATATGATCTTTTGTAGGTAATCATTAAGTAAGATGCATCGGGGTATTGCATCATGCAAGGAAGAGATGTGAAAGGTGAAGATGATTGGGTGCCTTTAAAGCATAATAAGGATGGACAAAAAAACTTTCAGATATTAAAAAATAAAAATTTTTATATTGCATTAAGAAAATTATGTTGGAAAAAAGCCACAAGTTTATTGCCCTAGCAATTAAACAAAAACAAGGTTGAAGTTTAAGTACAAGACTTGAAAGAAGTGTTTTTAGGAGGAAACCTAATAATTTATTTTATGTATGGTAATATTTTTGATTCATATGGTCCTTAATTGTTAGACATTTTTACTTTAGTTTTGCATTTCTATTTTCTTTTTATTTTTTGTGTTGTTAGTTAATTTTCTATGTAATATAATTATTTAGATCATTTTTGTGGACTTAAATTAATGTTACATCCATAACTTGGCTTGGACAAGTTTCTTTATCCTTAACTTCTTGTCCCTTTCCAATTTTTGTGTAATGCTTATTTTTTCATATTTATACATGCATCTATTAAAGACAATGTATAATTTAAGTATGGGGAGTGATTATATAAGACAAAATTATATAGGAAGCATTATTTAAGTAAACTAATCCAATTGCATTTAAATAAGCATTTACAATTCCATGAGTACAGACAATAAAATTTAAGGTATTTACATGTAATTCAATTATATTATGTTCATGGATATGGTTACTTATAAGAAATTCAGTGCAATTTTGATTGAATAATTATAAGAATGATGCTTAAATTTAAGGATGTGACCATGTATATAATTTTAGCATGGATTTAGTTTGGAGTTTAGCTTAATAAGTAGCTTATTATTCTATATTGACTGTGAATTAATATGAAAATGAATAGAATTTGAGTAATAAATAAATTATGCTTATTGATTTGGATCTAAGTTAATAAGTAAAAGTTATAAGTGCTAATAGCCATTTGAAACTACAACCTAAATGAACGATTGAAGGTACCTTCATGCCAAAAGGTTTTTATAATATTTCAAATAAGCTCATTATGCTCTATTATAAGTATAAAAATATTTTTTAGTTATTCGTTTTTAATATGATTTGTTAATTACTTATTTTTTATAATTTTAACTCATTTTTCACTTTATATAAGTTATAATTGTTAAGCTTTAATTAAAATTTGAAGGAATGTTAGGTTGGTTTGAGGATAAATTACAAATTAATGTAAGTATCTAGATATCTAAGTGGTTAATGAATAAGGTGACTAAGAAAAAAATGATCAGACAAGTTATTTTAATTTGATAGTTGATTCTAACTAAAATTGAAACTCATTTTGTTGTGATTTATTTATTCTAGGATAAGAAAAAATCTAAGTTAAGGGGATTTTAATATACAAGTAGCTTATATATATTTTGCTTAGTATTTTGTTATGTTTCCATCTAAAATTACCTTAATTTATTGGTTTTATTTAATACTTTAGACGATTGCAAATATGTTATTTGGGAATGAGTTTAACTAAAGATGGATGAGTTTTACAAGTCATAATAGAAGAAAATACATCTTTGGATAAACAAAATCTAAGATATGGATGTATTATAGCTTGTGTCCCTCTTTGGATTAAAAAAACAAAAGAAAAGATTAGACATAACCTCCTGCATGGTTGTATGCCAAGGGATGTTACCTTTTGTATCAAGAATTAAAGACACAGTATGATACATAGGCATGTTGAAACTTGTTTTATGTGATATAGCAGATATAATAAACTACATGGCCTATACACAAGTGTGTTAGTGCTCATATTCCACTTTATAAAGAAAATTTAAAGTGTAGAGGTAAACATAGCTTAGGACACAACCATTTCCTCTTGATTTGTTTTAGTAAAATTCTAAGGTTAGGTTAAATCAATTATACTCTTTATTATTAACTAAATAATAGTATGAGGGTTAGACACAGTGCTTTATAATATTTTATGGGATCAATACTCTCTCATCACTATAATATTATAAGATGATAGGTGCAGTAATTGTAGCCTATTGTATTAGGATAGATGAGAAAACAATAGTCAATAAAAAATCTATAAAAATATATATGCAATTTTTATTATACCTCATATATTTAGCTCATATCATCTTTGGAACTTAATGTATAAATATTTTCAATTGTTAAGAAGAATTAAAGTTTAGATTTCAAATAAAACCTTCTTGATCTTTAAAATACTCTTTAGGTGATCTTTTAAGAAGTGTTTGACTTAAATTTTATCAAGAGAATGAGTACAATAATTAAAAAAACTTAATAAACTTTTGGAAGTGATCTTTTAGATACACTAGTTAACCAATATCAAGTTTTTGGGTAGATTAATTAACTAATGCTTATGTGTGATAGACTTATGCCTCTTAAAAGAAAGAAAAATGCATACTGTGAGTTTGTAACCATATTATTCAATACATTGGTTGACCAGTATGGCATATAGTTGACCAAGATAGCTTGGAAGATGATAAATTATGTACCATGGGTTTGTTAAAATGCACTGTTATACATTGGATGACTAATATTAAAGCGGTCAACTAATTTTATTGTATTAACCATTACAATAACTAACTTTTATATCTAAAATACTTCTAAGTTATTATGTTTATAAAAACATGAGTATTGAATTTTTGATAAACTGATTCAAGTGTTACAAAAACACATTTGAAATAGTTTTTAAAACATTTTCAAGCATTCATACATTCTTTGTGAAGTGATTATAAACCCTAAAGTATTAATATGAGTAAGGATTATTAAAGATATAAAGTTCATTTGGGGAATATATCTTATAATTTGACTGATCCTAAAAGGATTATGGTTGCTCTTCACCTTTAAATAAGATTATAAAAATGTTACTCTTTACCTAATACAAATAAATATTATTGTAAACAGGTTCCTCTTCACCTAATTGAAATAAGAGTTTAGTGAAATTCCAAGAGAGACATAGAAAGTGGAGATAGGTAATGGTTATTTGTTAAACCACAACAAAATCATTTTACAATTTCCCTTTTAGACATTCGTTACATTATTCTTATTTGTGAAATTTAACTTGACTAAAGTTTCATTCCTTACCATCATTCTATTAAAAATTGAACATGTTTTTTTAAGTGATCCTACTTCCAATAGTATCTTGAATTTTTCTCTTATTACTACAATATTATTTCATTTCTTATTTATAATTGAATGAATTTATCTTTATCATTAAGAATAAAAGTTTTTATTTTTATAGATATGATTTTTATTATGTATATAAGCTACATACAAATGTTTTGTATGAATTAGATCTTGAAAAGCCAATCCTTAATATAAATGGAAAGAAAATAAAATAAACTTCATCCATCTTATTTATGACATAGTAGTTTATGTTATATCAATGAAACTAGAATCACATAGTTACATGAAGATGGATATTTGGATCCTTTTAATTATAAGTCTTGTGAATCTTGATTGTTAGGTAAGTTGACCAAACTACCATTTAGTATAAATGAAGAACATCTCAGTAAGTTTCTAGATTTTATACATTTAGATATATCTCGTTCTATGGCTACTCACACTAAAGGTGAATATTCATATATCATTACATTTACCAATGATTATTCAAGATATAGTTATGTATATTTAATGAAACATAAGTAGAACATTTAAAAGGTTCAAAGAATTTAGATTTGAGGTTCAAAGGTTCAAGATATAGAGATAGTGTGTACTTAGACCATGATTTTACTGGTTACTTAAAAGAGAATGGGATTCTCTCATATTAGGTTCTACCTAAAACTCCACATCACAATGAAATGGCTAAAAGAAGAAATCAGACTCTATTAGATATGGTACATTCCACAATGAGTCAATATATACATGTAGTATGTTTTACTTAGTATTTTTTCTATGTTTCTATCTAAAATTACTTTAATTTGATTAATTTTATTTGATGTTTTAGGTAATTTTGGATATTTTTCTTTGGGAGTGACTATAGAAAGGTTAAAGTGTTTTACAAGTCAAAATAAAAAGAAAATTCATCTTTAGCTAAACTTGATCTTAGACATAAACATGTTCCATCTTGTGTCCCTCTTTAGATAGAAGAATTTGGTGAGAAGATTGAAATGGTCTCATAAACAACCTTGTGCTAAGATGTGTTCCTTTCTAGCAATAAGATTAAAAGACATGGTCATATATGTGTGCTGCACTATATTAATAAGAGGTTATAATGAATTACAAAACCTTCTGTACATTGTTTTAGAGCTCATATTTCTCTTTAGATGGAAATTTGAAGTTCCAATATGATATATAGTTTGAGATATGATTGACTTAGAGTATTTTTATGGTGAAATCTTCTATTTAAAGAGCAGTGAAAACCCTAGTTATAAGAGATTTTTTTAATTTTCAAGTTTCAAACTTTAGCATCTAGATGTGAGAGCAAAACCATATAACAAGGCTTTAAGTAATCTTCAATAAGGAAAAAGATTGAGAATCATCCTAATAAAGAAAAGAACGTCTGAAGATTGAGATTATAATAGAGAACTTATCTTCTTCTTATGTTTCCTACAATTATTTTATTATTGTTTATTGTTTCAAAGATGAAGATGGCTAAATCCTTTTTATGTGTAGATAGGAGGATCCCCAATGTTGTTTTTGTATAGATTGATTTCAATTATTCTATAAAATATTTTTATATTTTTGAAATATTTTTGATATTATTAAATTCGATTAGATAAAAATGAGAGCTTAAATCATATCTTAATTTTTATGCAAATGTTTGAAATAAAATGTTTGTAAATTAACCTAGGCATTGATAGTAGGAACTGAATGGAGTGCTAGCAATAGACCTAAATGATTCTTTTGGTATTAGGTTTAAAACCTTTACTAAGTTTCAAAGATCTTAAAATGTTATTAGATGTTCTAATTAAATAGAAATATTGGTTAATCAATCTAAAGATAGGTGCTTGTATAACGAATGATTACAACTTATTAACTTAGGAAATTTTATTGGTCTAAATTATAAAATCTTTGAAATAATTAAATCATGAATATAAGGTGATGTTAGAGGGAATCCTTATCTACATATTTCATTACCTCTTATTTCTTATTTATTGATTATTTGATTTATTTTGCTTTTAGTGGTATCTTAACTTGCTTGTTATAATTTTAGGTCTAGATTGAATCATTAATCCTTGTAAGAATGATACTCTACATATCACTACAGTATGATAAAACAATAGGAACACTTATCTAAATTCAATAATATTAAGGTTGAGAAAATGATAATTACGTTTTTGACGTTGGTGTTGGAGATTTTAGTAATGTTAGAGATAAAAAATTATTAATCTAGTCATTTTTATTTCTTTTTATTTATATTATTTTATTCAGTTATTTTTGTTTTCATGTTTTTTATAATAATCTCACATTTGGAATACTTAAGGTATGTAAAAAAAAGTATGTTTTTTAAACTCTATAAAGAAGATCCAGAAATAAAGAAAACACTTCTTCGGGCACTCAGACATTGAAAAAGGTCATCAACCTAACAAATCCGATAATATGACGATATTAAAGGAGAGCACATAACCGTGTTAATTATAAAAAGCCATCACTCAAGGGGATACAGTATAGCATATCCAAATTGGAAATATAGTAAATAATTTTGAGATCAAGTTGAACATCATTGCAATTTTGTATCAATTTATACAGTTTGATGGTTTACTAGATAAAGATCTTAACATGTATATAGCCAAAATTGTAAAGATATGTGATTATTAAGGTTATTCATATTTTTTATTAGAGATAATGTGAATCAGTGATTACTCTCATTATCGACAACTTCAATCACCACATAAAAAAATTAGCTAAAAAGTTTTTAGCAAATGACTTTCTACTAGTAAGGATTACTAAGCATTAGAATGACACCTGTGCCTATTGATAAGATGATAAAAAGATACTCTATAAGTCATTAAAGAGATGTAAGGATCTACTAAGGAGGTGTTTATAACATAATTTTCTTTTATGGTTGCAAGTCTAGACGTTCTACAATGGTTTAACTATGCAATAAAATAGATGGTTGATGCAGTAGCTAATGCTAGAAGACTTTAGAATTTTATTTATAACTTATTAAGGAGATGATAATAAATAACTATCAATGGCAATCAAACAAAGGAAAGTCAACCAAACTAGTAAGGATACATAATGTGTATATTACTATTACATTGACATCTTAAATGGAAGCATTAATAAAAAAAATTGATAACATAAGTGAAGTAGCAAGACTTGCTCAAGAATTATATTACAAGTTATATAGGGAGGAAATAACAATAATGAATGTTAGGTTAGTAATCCCTTTGCTAAAAAAACTGAGAAAGTGGACTACTTAAGGAATCACTAATGACACATAAATAACCTCTACAAAAACACATATAATTTAAAGTAGATAAATCATTCAAATTTTGTTTAGAATAATCAAGGCAACCATTAAAGTAGTTCATGTGCAATACAAATTAACCACTTAAGATTTCAACTAAGACCCCTCCTTCGGCAAGAAAGCAAATCATCTTGGGAGTTAGTTGTTACCCTACGTTTGGTTGCTGTCCCCATGGGTGAGGACAGAAGACAGGGACAGAAAAATTCTGTCCCCGACCTGTTTGCTTGCTGTCCCCATCAATTTCTGTCCCGACTCCGGAGACAGAGACATAAAATTTTTGTTCCTTCCAAAACCAGAGGACAAGGAGACGGAGA
>JAOQML010000004.1:29361116-29377097 GCA_027568935.1 Erythroxylum urbanii
AAATTCTCAAATTAACACAACAATTACAAAAAACATTTCAAACATCATAAAAGGCATTTTATCGAACACCTCATAGGTAATATGTATAATCTCAATCTAACCACAAATCAATTGCATTTTCCCCTTATTTATCGATAATAACACATATAAACAACAAATAAACTAATAATTAAACGAAAAAACTACAAACATCAACAATAATCAAGCAAGATTTAATCACCAAACACTCACGTTTAACACTAAAAACATGTTTTTTTTGGAAAAATAACACACTCATTAGAGAGTTTACCTCAAACAACGCACGATCAATAAGAAAACAGTCAAAAAAAGGCTGAAAAATGCGAGAGAAGGTGTCAGAAAACAGAACGCGATCGCGAGGAGAGAAGAAGAAATGTGCGCAGCGGGGAGGGGGCGGTGCTCGAGTTAAAGGCGCCGGATTACCGACGGAATGTACATTCCGTCGGTAATCTAGGTTTTCTCTCGTTGTCTTCACGACGCAACGTGCCGACAGTTACCGACCGCACAAAAATTCCATCACTAAAAGAGCGGTAATTCTTAACGGTGGAAACTCAAATATCGACGGAACACTAATTTCATCGCTAATATTGGGTCTATATCGTCGTCTTTAACAGAACGACAACGCAAGTTGCCGACAGTTACCGACGGACAAAGATTTTCGTCGCTAAATTTGAAGAACCATATGTAATCTGATCACGTTAAAAATGATGAATCACCGACGAAATATATATTCTTTCGGTGATTTAAGTTTATCTTCTCGTCTTCATCCAAAGGACGACGTTTGGTTAACCAAATGGATATGATTTACCGACGGAATATGTATTCCGTCGGTATTTAAGTTTCCCAGTTGTCTCTTTACGACAGTTTCCTGTTGCAACGGAACACAAATTCCATCGGTAAATAAAGTTGCCTAAACAATTTTACCGACGGTATATTTACCATCAGTAATTGGGCGAAGCTAATTAATTGTGGGAGTAATTCCCGCATTTATTGCCAATGGAAGTCCCCATTCTGTTTGTATGTGTACCGATGAAATTATTTCCGTCGATATATGTCGGAAGTAATTAAATTGCGGGAACGATTCCATAATTTGTACCGACGCCGTAGGCTTTGTCGTCACTATATGCTGTCGGAGATTTTGTGCGAAATTCCTTCCCTCCAGTGTTGCCGACAAATTTGTGGTTCCGTCGTTATATATGAAAACAATGTCGTATTTACCAACAGAATTTGTTTTGCCATCGGTAAATAGTGTCGGTTTTGTTTCCGTCGGTAATATTCTGCCGCTATTCAGTGATTTTCTTGTAGTGTCTCTATACTGATCCAGTAGCTCTACTTTGCTGAATCGTTGTCTCAGTCACTATTCCTCTTTTCATTCTAGACTGTAGTCCCAAAGTCTCGAGGCAATATTTAATCTGATGCTCAATAGAGCCACAACGAAAATAAGCTCTCGATAACCTCCAACACTCTCCTCCGTGCTTCTTGACACAGTGTTCACAATTTGGTGTTTGTTGTGACTGCCCTCCTAATACTTACCCTCTACCTCTAGCAGTCTGAACATAACCACCTCTCGGTTGAAACCCCAATTGTCTCGATCTAGTCAAGGATTGAAACAATCTGTTCTAGCATTTACTGAAACTTCTGCCAGAATTAGCTTAAGATTCAACTTTCTCTTCACTCTAGACTCCTGTCTATACTCTCCCTAACCACCTTTCAACAACTGTTCAATTTTGATCAAGGTCGCTCATATTTTTGTAAAACTACCCAAATTAGATATAGCTAGCCTTGTTCTGATTTCCATGTTCAACCTATCCTCAAGCTGTCTACTCTTATCCTCTGTAGTAAGGATCAGGGCAGATGCCATCAACTTATTAAATCAAATCTCATATTCAACTACAGAGAGACTACCTTGTTTCAGATCTAAAAACTCTTTCATCTTCCTATCTAGATAAATCTTGGGCATGTAATTCTCCTTAAACACCTTCAGAAAACCTTTCCACTTTAAACTACAAGGCCTGGTGGCATTGCCTGGAGCAGTCTTCCACCACTGATATGCAAACCTTCCAGAAGTGAGACTGCATAATCAAATCTTTCATCTAACTAACAATCTGTCTGATCAAATACTCTTGTAGTCCTTTCTAACCATCCTTTAGCCTCAGCAGGGTTTGTACTTTAGTAGAAGTCCACAATTTCCTACTTTCTAAGCTTATCGTATCTCCTTTCTCTCCTCTTCGGGAATTTGGAGACATTTGTCCAAACTTAGGTACATGAGACTCTCTACTGGCTCTTACAGACTCTATGTCAGCTGACTCTCCAACTTGATCTCCTATGGTGGATGACCTATAACAAAAATAATGGTGATCACTAAAAGTCTCTCACTATATCATGTCTAAATGCTCTTATATCTGTCCCTATAGATGCCAAACCATATTATGATATAAAAATTTGTAACACTCCACTACCATGGAGTACATACCTAAACATGCAAAGGACATTCCAAAACATACCCTATGATAATGGCATGTTAAAGTAATAACTTTCAATTATATGGCATCATACAAAATAACAGAATATTTTAAAACTCAACTTCTCATTTCATTTACTAACATAATCTAAACTGTAGTCATTAGAAAAAATATTTACATTGCTAAAACATTTGAGAGTTTACAATTCTTTATACAAAAGTTCTACATGGCAATAAAAAACTACATAAAATAGTCAACTACTCCTCAAATGTTAGCTGACAAATCTTTTAGCCATTTCTTGATCCAAAATGTTCTTCTGGAGCATCTTAGGAATTAGGTCTCCTCTCTTGTACCTGAAAATCCACGTTGCAATTTTGATGAGTTTTGTAAACTCAGTGAGTGAACTATCATTAATGAGCTCACTCATGTCAAATACACAAATATCTCACATATAACCAAATTCACAACATTCCTCATCTCAATAAGACATAATGAATGTCATACATTCCATATATTCGTTTCATGCATAATTTGATCATACATATCCCAACCAAACACTTTACCAACAAATACACATATATGGCAATCACTTTATCATCACAATCGTATAAATGTATTCACAATCATGAATTTATATAAATGCAAATGCATGTGAGACTCCACTTTCGTTTTTATTTATTGTGACCGAGCACCTTTCACTGTCCCATATCCATTGTGCATATCGAGCTTTTCAGATACTATCCCATACCCATTGTGAACACCAGGCTCCTTAATCATAGAGCTAGGTTCTATTTGCTTATTTCTGAGCTTTAAGCTCTTTTATACTAACTACTCCAGTCCCAACGCTTTTATCTGATCAACATATCAATGTGATGCATCAAATCACAAAATATGTCATCAATAACATTTATTCATGATGCACAGTCAGAGTCTTATGTTCATCGAACCTAAGTCTGACATTCAACACTTATGTTGAGTATTCAGATATCTCTCAGATTCATATGCAAATAAAACACTTTTAATACATTCCTTATATTAAACTCGTCAGACTATAAAAGTCCAGAATTATCACAATCAGATCATTAACAGTTCAATAATTGGGAATTAAACAGAAATATCAAGATGATGGCATTCGTCTCGAGCCTCTAAAGTCATAAAATTCACACATAATTCATATTACAAAGTCGATCATTCAAATACATATTCAATCATGCACATATGTGTGTGCCATGTTCAATGCATGCTCAATGACTTTCTAGGTTATGTTTTTTCAATCGCAATTCATAATTATTCAAACCTTGTCACTTGGATATGTCTTATTTTCACTTAGATTTACACCTCATTAACTTGTTTAATTTAAATTCATCAATCAATCATCAAACTAGTTCATTTCAAGCCTAAATGCATAACAGGAAAGTACCTTATTATTAGTTGTTTCAAACATCACTTAAAAGACAACATTTTATGTTCAAGCCTTGCCCATGATCATGGTGGACATTGCCACGATGGTGACAGAACCTTATGCAATAGGCCACGATTGTGGGGCCTCTGCCACGATCATCCCCACGATCATGATAGAACCAAATTTTACTAGGTCACGATCGTGTACCAGAAGGCTACAATCGTGCCCTGTATGTTTTCTCCCAATTTTGCACAAATTTATCAAATTTAAACACATCATTTTCACTTCCAATTTTCCAGAATTGATGCTCATTAATACAACCTCATTTAGGTCTGAATTATGCTCCAAATCCAGCTCAAAATCACTCAATTGATAGTTCACAAATCATGGTCTTTCATCCGTCAAAATCAAACTAGAAACTATCATGCATATAGTCCTAATTCTTTCTCAACTTAAGAACACTATATTAACAGCTTTTTTTAGAATAAATCCACCTTCTTTATACATCAAATTCCAGTCCAATTTGTACATGAATTAACCTATAATTCCATGGTTTTCATACTCTAAGAACAAGCATAAAAACTTCCAAATTCATTCAATATATTTCCAGCACATTTCATCATCAACATCTCATTCATTTCATTCCAACTCAGGCATCATTCTTATACTATTAAACATGCCATAAAGATCAGATTGTTACTTACTTTTAAAGCTTCCAATTTAACTCAAAACTTTAAGATAATCTATCCCTCCAAGCAAACAAAATCAACACAATTCTAAAGTGAAAACATATTCATTTTTAGCAATAATATAGAGGTAACATTCAGCTGGTTTCTTGGTTATTTTATGAAGGATTAAGGTGTGAATTTTGTGTAACAATTTGGCTAGGGTTAAGACCAGAATATGGAGAAAAGTTTGAAGCAATTTGATGGTGAAGCAACAATAAATGAAGTAGAAACTTGGCTGCTGGAACTTGCTTCATCAAGATGCTAGGTATCATCATTTAATCACAACATTTATCCTAAGGCATATAAGACATTTGCCTAATTAAGATGCTGCCATTAATCCACATATTAAGTTTCCATACGTTACCAATTAGTTAGTCCACATATCACTCCAAGATTGGTCCACTATTCACTTTATAATTGGTCCAATTGTCATTTAACTACTAGCCCATTTGTCACTTATTTAACTATGCCAAATGTTGCTCAATTATAGGCTTAGTAACCCTAATTTTTCATGTATCAATTTATCCTACTATTAGGCATTTGTCCTAGTCTAAATGTCCATATTATTTCATCAATCTCAAAATTAATAACATTTAATTCCAAATCACTACTTGGAATCCAATCAGACAAAATTCAAGAAATAACAATTCATAATTCACATCATAGTCATTTAATTTCTTTCATACCTCAGGACATGTCAATTGAGTACATATGTTATCTTTGTAATATGTGTAAATTAATTCGTGTATGTATGTTAATGTTATGCATTTATATATGAAGCTCTTAATGCTATTATTCATTCACAATGATTTAGGGTTCTAATCCCTAAGCATGTTTCGAAAATCAGATATTACACTGTCCTTGCAGCTTGGGCTTTCATTTTTCCCATGCCCTGTACAATGATTCTCTCTCGTATTGCTGAAAGTTGCTGATTTTCTTGATGATCCTTATTGTCTTTGTCAATGGGAAATATTTGGACAAAAAGGCTTGCACCAACTGGTCCCATATTCTGACTTGTTATGGAGTAAAGATGTTCATCCATGCCTTTACTCGATCCTTTGGTGTGAAGGGAAACAATCTCATCTTCACTACATCTTCCAACATTCCGTTTTGCCTAAAAGTATCACAAATTCCCAAAAAAAATTAGGAATGTGAGTACTAGGATCCTCATATGGCAAACCATAAAATTGAACATTATTTTGCAAAATATTAAGTAAAACAGGCTTGATTTTGAAATTGTTCTCATTCACTGGTGGTTTAGCAATGCCTTGCAGGTTCGGGTTAAACCCTGGCCGTGTAAAGTTCATCAAAGTTCTTTCTTCACCACCTTGTTCCCTCTGTTCAGTCATTATCTGCTCAATTTGATCTTGTCTCCTTGCCTTTCTCAATTCCTTTTCTACTTTGGTGATGTCAAGTTCTCACAATTTCTCCGTAATTCCTGCACTCCTCGTGTGCATACACACTAGAAAAGACTATCAAAGTAAAAATGAAAAGAAACCCAAATCAAAACAATTCAATCCAAACTCGATGCTAGGCATAATCCTTGGCATTGACGCTAAAAACTTAATAGGTAATTTT
Source organism: Erythroxylum urbanii (assembly GCA_027568935.1). Classification (NCBI taxonomy): domain Eukaryota; kingdom Viridiplantae; phylum Streptophyta; class Magnoliopsida; order Malpighiales; family Erythroxylaceae; genus Erythroxylum; species Erythroxylum urbanii. Next base: position 29,367,305 of record JAOQML010000004.1, read on the forward strand.
CAAAATTTTAAATTAAAACCTCTTATCCTACAAGTATACAAATCAAAAATCGCAGTATAGATAGGTATCGTCCCACAGGGATTGGTTAGTCGCCAAAATGATCCAAATTTTGTTTTGTTCAAGAAACTCAAATAATTAAATTTGAAAGATTCAAAATATAAAAATTAAGAGTCATACATACACACTAGGGTTGTCACAAAAATAAGACAACAAATTTAGAAAATGGTGAAACAAAGTATCAATTTAACAACTTAGGATTATCATTACCTAACTATGTATTCTCTCACTTTAGCAATGTCCATTATGTTTAGTCCAAAATTTCCTTAAGGTCATAGTTATTTCACTCTCAATACTTGAACCAAATAAGCCCTGTTTAATGATGTAAATGAATTATGTAAGCTCTCACTTCCCATTTTTCACTTAACCATTAAAAGGATATGAACAGATTTTTGGACAGCCATTTTTTGATTCAAGATCTCTCTCCAAATGGCAAGGTAAGGTGATATATGGAGTGTTCTTGGTGTAAGCCCACTTGGATGGAACTTTCTAACATATTTCTTAACTCCATATCTCTATGTGAGCTAATTATGGATGGCCATATACCATAAACATCAAACACATCCATAACATTGAATAAAGTGAGGTACTACATAGTTTAGGCAACAAAAACCCTAATAACTACTTAGAAATCCATCAAACTTTCATCCAACATGTTCATAACATATCCATACACCCCTTCTCAATCAAAAAAATACAACAAAGAAGCAAGAAAAGATAAGAAGTAAGGCTTATATGTTAAAGAGCAAAGCTGGAATTCTATGGTGATAGCTTGTGTCTCCTTGAAATCCTTTGATTCCACCTTGAATTCTCTTGGTTTTTCTCTCAAAAATGTGTTCTTCACTTTCCCTTGGATTTCTTTCACGACCTCCCCTTTTTCAAGGGTTTAAAATTGAATTTTTATATCTCCATTTAATGATTAAAATGACGTAGGAAGGAGGAAGTTGCCAGCTGGAATTTTCCAGAAAACTTTGTTTTTTGTCTTTACTTCAATTTGTGATATCTTATTGATTTCTCATCCAAATTGGGCATTTATTTCACCAATTTGAATTTGAATTTGAATTTGAATGTCTCCTCTTTCTTTTAAATTAAAAACAAAAAAATCCAATAAGAATTGTATCTTGCAAAGCTTAACATTGGTGATGGGTCGGCCCAAGAAAATTCCAGCTTTCCTTTGTATCACATGACTTGCTTTCTCTTTGGTTCTTCTATCCTTCCATCCCTCAAAACCACATTAAAACCTATTGATTGAAAAAAAAATTAATCACATAATAATTCCTAAAACACATGCAATTCATACCAACATTAATGTAAGAAAAAGACATGCAACAATGTCGAGCAAAATTCATGCAAAACCTAATCCTAAAGACCTAATTCACACACACATTCATGAATATTCACATACATTCATACATAATCATGCAATTATATGAAACTAAAACAAAACATAAGCTAAAAAAGTTAACAAGAATTAATTTATCGTGATTAATTAACAAATTATCCTAAAAAAGTATGTACAAATGCCACCAATCAAGTTTAATGTTAAATTAAGTAGGATTAAAAACCACTTAATTCCCACTAACTCTCTACTAATGTTGGGGGTCAGTGGAAGGCCAAAGGGTGTAAGAAACATCAATTTTTTTGCGAGTGTTGTGTTGAAGAAATAGAATTTTTGGTGAAGTGTTCATCATCTTCTCTCACTCTATATAACCACTCTCTCAAAGAATACATCACAAAGCTAACACTTTGTGTGTGTTCTAGCCATTCTTCTTAAAAGGTTTCAAGCTTCGCTCTTCGCGTGGATATCATTAGAGACATCCTCCTTTGGTTTTTGTGGTTTATGATAACCTGAAAAGGTGAAGACAATGAAGAATGAAGGAGATTGTAAGGTACACATCTTAAGTTCATGTTTTGTTAAAGTTACATCAAATGACACTTGAAAGTTTTTAGCTTTGTGGGTTTTATTTTATATTTCTGCTACTGTTTTCTATTTTGGATGCATGTGATGCAATATCAAAACCTAACAAACTCTTCTTCTTCAAAGTTTTCAGAATCCTCATCTGACCAAGCTGTAGTCATTACTTGCTTTTTGGATTTTTTATTCTCTAACTTGTCCTTTTGAAGAAAAGGACATTCTGGTCTTATTTATCTAGGCTTCTTACAGTAATAGCATATGATTTGATTGTTTTGTGTATTGATATTGTTACTGTCTTTTCATAGGAACCTATTGTTTCTAGCTTTCTTGTTTCCTTCTCTTTTCTTCTTCAGCTTCTTTTTTATAAAAGCGGGCATATTTTTGGAGCATAAAGTTGAACTCTTCATCTCCATCTATTTATAACTTAGTGTCACTTTCATCATCATTTGATTCATCAATTGCTTTTAGTGGCATATCTTTTCTGTAGGAGGATCCTTCATCTCACCTAAGCTTGATTTCATGGATCATCATATTTCCTCGTAGCCAAAAGAATGAAATAGTGTCTATATCCTTTATCATTTTTAGAGTTGTGACCTTAGGTCTCCATTCCTTTGGTAGTGACCTCCAAATCTTCGTTACGAGCTCATTATTAGGATATATCTTTCCTAAGTTCTTTAAGGTCGTGATGATGTTGTTGAAGTGTCTGAAGAATTTGTCTATGGTCTCTCCTTATTTCATGCCAATAGTTTCGTATTAATGCACTAAAAGATTTATTTTATGCTTCTTTACCTCATTCTCCTTCAAACCTGATTTGTAGTTTGTCACACATGTCTTTTTCTATAGAGCAATAGTATATCTTTTCATATTCTTTTAGGGACAATGCACAAATCAGTTGATATTTTGCCTTAGCATTTAGTTGTGCATTTCTCCTGTCAACATCAGTCCATACTTCTATATTATCAAAAGTGGGAATTGAAGCTCCAACTCTAATTGCTTACCATACTTTGATACCTACAAATTGGAGATATATGGTCATTCTCTCTTTCTAGTATGAGTAGTTGTTTCCATCGAAGTAAGGAGACTTTGAGACATATTGTCCTTCAAAACTTCTCAAGGTGTTTGCCATGATTTATCACTTGTTGAAAAACACAAAAATATGAAACCTTACTCTGATACCAAATTATAAAAGCAAACACACGCAAGAGGCGGGTGAATTGTGTGAGACTTAAAAAAATTTGCAAGTTCTTTCAATTCATATATTAAACAGATCTTTGTCAATGAATAAAACAATAAGAACCTATAAGATGATAAAGCCTTTTAAACGATAGGAGCCTTTTGTGGGATAAGACCCTGCTTAAACGAAAGGAGCCTACTGAATGATAAATCCTGTTAAAACAATTTAAAAATAGAAGCTACCTGTTAAAACTGAAAAGAACCTCTTGTAAGTTGAAAACAGAAGGAACCTATTATAAAGTGAACGAGCCTCTTGCTGAAGGAAACACATGCACACAATATAATGCAAAATTTTAAATGTTAAGAGAAGAGAGAGAAGGAGGTAATCAATTTATACTAGTTTGGCTTACAATCCAAGCCTACGTGCAGTCCCCAAGTATCCAAATTAAGTGTTTCACTATAAAAACTAAGTAGTAATTTGACGAACCTCTTCAAGCTCATAAGTAAATATTTTTCAAGTTTCTCCAATATTCCACACTTGAAGTGTATAACAAGCTTCTAAAAGCTCACAAAAAAATAAAATGTAAAATCAGAAGTAAGTTCTCAAATAACAATTTCTCTCTTGATAGAGTGATTTTACTTTCTAAGGCACAATAAGAATGATATGACTCTAGATGTTGCTCAAATGTTTCGAAAGTCTGTGTATGCTCGTTGCTTTATAAGTGTTTTTGCTCTTCTTTAAATAGTAAACTTCTTTAACTAGTTGTTGCTTCACTTGCATCCTTAATCAATTGGATGGATTTAAATATGAATAACTTTGATGTCATCTTTGCCAAAATTCTTCTAATAATCACGGGGCTAATATATGACCTTCATAATTAGTAGGATCCTTTCTGATAAACCATTTCTGAAAAGGTAAGTTCATAAAGAAGGCTCCTATAAGAAAGGAAACGTATTTCTTATGATTTTTATTTCCTTTTGAAAATTAACCTATTAACAATAAAGGAAATAAATCCAATTTGAATTTTGAAATATTATGTCGTTATCATTAAAAATGTTAAATATAAACCTTGAGTTAACACTAATATCACCCAAAAAAAATTAATAGTAACATGTTTTATTATTATCAATACTATAGGTTAGAACCTCACTTGATCTAATAGTTATATCTTTCACTCATTAATTCAAGTGTTCCCCACTTTATGTTTTTTTTACGTCAATGATTAAGGATGTATCAATTTTCAATAAATTATGAAAAGGCTCTCTCTAGAGTAGTGTTCATAATTAGTATGTTGTTAGTTCACTTACTACAAGGAGTCACTTGATATAAAACTGATGTAAAACTTCATATAAATTTTCGTCATCAATAATATGTAAGACATACCTACTTAGTTATTGTTAAACTTGAAATTCAATTACTTTTATATTTATGCTCAGATTTTGTCCATTCTTTTACATGACATCATTTATTCACTTAATGGGCATGGTATTCATTAAATTATTTTTTTGTAATTTGTTTGTTTTAACTAAAAAAAACTTGACAAAGTGACTTTTCCATTTAAAAATATTTTAAATATATTACTATCATGTTTATCAAAATAATTTCCCTGTTTATGCCTAAAATTATTACAATTTTAAAATTACATACCTTTGTATTGAGACTCATTATTAGTGAATATCTATAATAATACTAGAATTTTTATTTTATTTAAGCAAAATATAGTACATCTTATAAAATGTTTTTCTATCTTATTAGTTCCTATTTATTATGTATTAATTTAATTGGATTAATACAAGTTTATTAGTCCCTAATGTGTGTTTACTTTTTGCCATATTTAAAAACCAATGAATGAAATGTCTATTATAATATTTGATTAGGGAAAATTCATATATGATAATCATAATATGATTACTTTTTGCCATATTTAAAAACTAGTGAATGAAATGTCTATTATAATATTTGATTAAGGAAACTTCATACATTATAGTCATAATATGATCACAAAAATATTTAAAGAGAGTAGGAAGAGAGAGAAATTTAATTTATAATGGTTCAACCAAACAATCCGTAACCTACATCTACTTTTTAAACTTTACCTAGAAGTTAACTATCCACTTAACATTCAACGAGTGAGGAGAAACCCTCTATACAATATTTTCTTTGCCACGTGTAAAGAGAAATCTTTACATTCATCTTGCTTTACCATTGGTGAAAAGTAACCCTTTACAAATATTATTCAAAGTCAAGAGAAACCTGCACAATATGTATTTCACGCAATTTCACCAGTTACAATAATTGCACAATTGTACAACTCTAAACATCCCTCTCTTGGTCACGTAATGAAGAAAGACTTAATTATATTATATTATAAAAACATGTACTCTATAGCCTCTCAAGGCTCTTGATAACTCTCTATTATACCCAAGATTTCTTTCACAACTCATATATGATTTATTATACTCAAAATAGCTAAAAAAATAGTTGCTAGATATAAAAAATAGTCATTGTACCATTAGATAGCCAATGTATGGTCACAAACTTAAGATATATGTTATCAAAAGACATTGGTCAACCATAATATGACACTAGTCAGTCAATTTATCCAAAATCCTAACATTAGTCTCATAAATCCTTATATTGGTCAACCAAAATTCCTAAAACTAATTTTTTTAGGACTTCTCAATTTCTTTTAAAGAAATGCAATTATTTAATAAATACTTGATTCAAAATCATTGTAAAAGTTCTCTAAAATTATTATGATGCATCAAGAGTATTTTTAAACCTTCCTAAGTTTCCTATAAATATAATAAATTGTATGCAACATTTCCTAAGTATAAATAATCATACAAGAGTTAAAACCATAATTTAGTGAAATGACCTATATAAGGTTACAAGATGGCTTATAATGATTTGGTTAAATATTGATGTGTTTGATTCCTCCTTATTCTTAGTTCATCACTTGAATTGTATATATGCTCAATTTTGTTCTTTTTATTCGTTTTTAGTTGCTCAATTAATTCAATTTATTACTTTCTCACTTTATAATGAAGTTAATCTTTCATATGTTAACTTACTAATATCACCAAGGATAAAATATTAGTAGCAACATTTTTTTAATCATAAAAATATAAGTTAAAACCCACTTAGTCTAACAAATTTTTTTACTAATGACAAAATTTTTAATGGTATCAGGGAAAATAAATGATGTTGAATCAGTTCCTTCATACAGAAAAGCAATATGTAATGCGTGTTCTCATTTAATTCATCAATAATTATTTGTTCAAGTTTTAATATCACCATTCTCTCCACCTTTTTGTCAATATTGAACAGAGTGTATATAATTTATAAACATTAAAAGAGAAAAATAAATTCCTTCTCCCTCCTTTCAAAAAATCTATCATGTAGGTAAAGAGTACAACCAAAGCATTTATAAAATAAAATAGCAACTTCTATAATTCTTATATACCAATCTTAATGATCAATTTATCTTTCTCTCCTTAGGTACATGTAATAATGTTTTCTCCCCTAAAATATATATGTTAAGTAAATCTTCTCAATTTTTATCTATATAAAGGTAGGTGCATATCTCCTTTTGCATACCATCAATGATTATCTCCTTTCCCTCCTCACTTAGTTCAATAATTAGTATTTTTTATTTCCCTACTTGGATTATATAAAGGCTTATAGTGATATTTTAAATGAATTATTGGAGATATCATTTTTATTCCTTACTTGATATTAGTGAAAGTGATATCTATTATTGGCACTCATTTGACACGACTTTATATTGAGCTATAAGGTAAAGAAATTAACATATTCTAGGTACCCACATAAATTTATGTGGTACATATATATTAGAAGTGTTTGTGTTGTGTGAGAAAGACATAATATTATGGCCTTTTTATGTCTTAATGGATGATATAGGTGATATAATGCTCTCTTTTGGATGTGTGGGAGATTAATAATCCTATTTTTGTGATGAAAAGGCCTCAAATATGAACTGATAAATGCGATACTTCTTTTATAGAAATATGACCTATATCAAATTTGATCATGTATTATATCTTTCTATTTACAATGAGACATATAATGATTATGAGCTTGCTTCATGTCATTTTGATAAACAAAAGGGCAATATGAGTGGGAATGATGTTATATGTTTATAAGATGAGTTTGCATAAAAATTATACCTATTTTTCTTTAAACATTATGCCTTCTGAGTTTAGAATGTGATCCATACATAAATATATAAATTTTTTCTTTTCTTTGGGACCTAGAAAATGATGAACGGTAATATGTTTTTTTAACATATTTAGAAAATGCAATATGCTTATGTGATGATTTAGGGGTATGCTTATTATGTAAATTCTTATCTTTCACAAAAATTTTCCCATCATTGGATGGTGCATAAAAGAACCTAATTTTATGCCTATCTTTAGAACTCTTTTAGGCTTCAAACATGCTATTCAATATTTCACTATCCATAATGAATTTAGATAAAGACTCTTTGAGTTCATTGTTCTCCTTCTTCAATGCCTCTTTTTTATGTAACAAATCATGCTCATCATTATTAACGATAACCACATTCTTATAATATACCATGTTATGTATCTCACATTTCAATTCTCATTCTCAATCACATACCTAAGAGCTTTAAAGTCTCTTTATGCTTGGAAGATAATATCTTAATTTGCAAGCTCATAACCTCTAGCTATTCAAGTAACTCATTATATGAAAGCTCAATATCATAATCACCGTTATCATCAAAAGTATTTGACCAAGATGTCTCCTTATCATTATTGGCTATAAAGCATATACTTTCCACTGTATTTCCAAATTCCTTACTCTCTAAACTAATAGTGTCATCCTAAGTGGATTTAAGTGTTTTCTTCTTCTTATTCAATTGTTTCTCCATCTTTTTCTTTAAAAAATTCTTGAATTTCTTTATAATGAACTCTATCCATCCTCATCACTCTCACTTATGGAGGTGTCCTTATCATCAATTTTCTAATATTTAGTGAATTTAAATAACAAACCTTTTCGTGTTGTTGCTACTTCTAGTTGTTGCTCTTTTAAGAGCTCAAATCTTTAGCTTTTTATATGGTTGTCACCTTTGCCTCCCAAACATATGGTAAAAACCTAAGTAATTTTCTTACCAATTTAAAATTAGTGTAAGTCTTACTAAAATCTTTAAGAGTATCAATTATATAAATTAAGTGAGCATACATGTTAAAAATTTATTCATTATGTTATATATGAAACAATTCATATTAATTGACAAATATGCTCACTTTTCTCTTTTTCACTTGAGTGGTGTCCTCGTGTATGAATTTAAGTATATGCCATATCCTTTGAGTTATTTTGTATATGCAAACTCTATTTAACTTATTCCTACTTAACTCATAAAATAAAATATATATGCTTGTTATTAAATGCAATGAGTCCCTTATCATTATTGCTCCACTTACTTCTATCCTTTGATACCTTAATCTTCACTTTATCTACAATTATTATTTTCATTGGAACATCATAATCATTCTCTACAATTTCCCAAATACTAATCCCTTTGGATAAAATGAAGTGAGTCATCCTAATTTTCAATACATGTAATTATCTTCTTTATAAAAAAAAGAACTTTACTTACATGTTGTCAATCTTAGCTAAAAATAAAATCAAAATTATGTTGTAATAATCTTTACTAAAGTCTTTCACTATAAATCTATATCTAATAAAAGAGACTTATTTTTTATACCAATTGTTGGCCACAAAATAACATACAAAAGGGGGATGGATTATGTGTATGTTCACTTTTTATTCTATTTAAAAACTAATGAATGAAATTGTCTATTCCAATAAATGATTATAGCAAATTGATACATCATAATCACAAAGCATTCATAATAATAATTAAAAAGAATATTGAAAGAGAGACAAATCCGATTTATAGTGGTTCATCTAAATAATTCTTGTCATATGTCCACACCGAAGCTTCACTTAAGAATTTAATATCATCTTTTTTCAACAAGTGACTCCAGGCAACTTCTTTACCATCAATGAAGAGGAATTTTACAATCATTTATGATCATTATAAATGAAAATAACCCTTTAAAAATCTTATTCAAGTTTAAAAGAATCCATCATAATATATATCGCAAGGAATTTTGCTAATTGCAACAATTATATAACCATATAATTTAAAACATCTCTTTTGCTCACACCAATAAACAAGGCTTAATATATGTTATATCATGCACACAAGCATTTCCTAACCTCTCAAAGCTATCTGCAACTCTTTTCTATACCCAACATTACTCCTAAAACTTGTACATGGTCTATTTGTACTTAAAACAACCCAAAATATTATTTAAAAATAAAAATAGTAATTATAATTGCAACATCCCACTACCACAAGGTAAATACCCGAATACCCAAAGGACATTCAAGTACATACCCTATGAAAATGGTATGTTGGAGCAATAACAAATCCAACTTACACATGGCATCATCTAACATACTCAAAAGTCACTAAATTTTTAAACCATTCACTTCATTCATTCATAAAGCTTACATTGTTTCCATCAAACAAATATTTACAAAACCTTATACAGGTTCTAGCAAAACTACAAAAATAACAAAAACTATATCAC
>JAOQML010000004.1:29377197-29391277 GCA_027568935.1 Erythroxylum urbanii
CAGATACTCACACATCATGGCATAACATATGGTCACTCATTACAGCTTTGCAAATCATTCATGAATTTCAATCTTATTTGAGCGCTATATGCATAAGACTCACATTCGTTCTTATTGTTGTGACTGAGTGCCTATCACATAATTATACAAAGATTAGTCCATAGGGCTCAGTCAGAACAGAATCACGAAGCATAGCTCTACGTGCAGAACATATAACACAGGCAAAGCTCTACTTGGAAGCGCTTCAAACTGGCTACTAAAGCCACAACGCCTTTATCTGAGCATGTATTTTATGAAATGCATCAAATACTAAATATGTCATATATCACAATCTTATATAAATGCTCAGACAAAGTTTTTCACAGTCATCGGACCTAAGTCTGGCATTCAACATTTGTTGAGAATCAAATGTCATTCAGCAATTCATATCAAATCAGAACACTTCCAATACTTACCCAACTATTAAACTCCTCAGACCTCAGGTCCGGAATCCAGAAACAACTCACAAACAGTTCAATAATATTGGAAGTTTAACAAATCAAATTAAATTTAAATCAAATCAATCTTAGGAAATCATCTAGGTTGACTCACTAAATACTCCAAGAATCTATTGCCTGGATGGTCCAGCAATGTCCAACTAGCATCCGATGTGCTCCTCTAAAACATATACAACACATTCACAAATATCACATTTTTGCACAAATATACAAGTATTCTTTTATGCACATCAATGTATAGAAAGTATGCACAATGCATGTTCAATGACAAATCTGGGTATCTTATTGTAATTATCATCATCAAATCGATCAGATATCAGAGCCCTCATTAATCACATTTGGTACTTACAATTTGGACCAAAATAAAACAATGTGAAATCAATATCATAACCTAATTGACCACTTCAGATTTTCTACCCATATTATTTTGGGTCAACTTTTCATAATTAATCTGATAGGGTAAATGACAAATTTCGGCAACACTTCCTTCTGAAACATTGGTCTACAATGTCTTAAGTTTCTAATGACTCCAAGATCATCCAATTTTATTCAGTATTCAATGAGTTATGTACAAAATATCACAAACTATGCACATTTGAACTTTTGGTTAGTACATGATCATGCCCTCTAATTGTACAATTCATATCTTTCAGCTCCGATATCAACAAATTACAAAATTTATACCAATTTAAATCTAAGAAAATAAGCTACAACTTTGATGAAGACAATGCAGCCTAATTGGTCCCACATCAATACAGTTTATTCAATAACCACAGGATAAGATTTCTGTCCCTGGTAGTGCTACAGCCTAAGCTGAGACTCAATTACATGCCAATTTTTAAAATCATAAAGATAGAATTAAAATTATACTTCTTCACAAAAGTTGTATATCTATGTCTCTAGTTTAATATAAATCAAAAATCAACTCATTTAGATATCTATAGCTCAAGTTATAATTAGAAAACCTAAGCATGATCATGAAAATTTACCAATTCATAACATTCCAGCAGACTTCCACACTTTCATCCTATCAATCACTTTCAAATCAATTCAGATAACTCTAAATTTTTATGGAGAGAAAGAAAAATGTCTTAGGAATCCATTGGTATAAGTTTTAAATTATTTGGAGTTTGTTAGAAAAATTTATAGGCAAAAGACTTAAGGTTGTTCAATAAAATACTCTGTAACTTATACGAGCAACTACCACCTTTTCTCTCTCTAAAACACAGACCTTCATCTTCTTCATTGAACTACACTTCTTCTCTTTCTTTTTTTTTTGTTTAAGTTTCTTACTTCTAAACCATCCATTCTACATTTCCATATCTAGAAAAATCTTAGCAACAAGTTAGACTCAAATTACACTTCAAACATTAAACATCCGAAGTTTCATAATTTCCTCTCCCTCTCTCGATTGCGTTTTTCTAACTTCTGCATTTTTTTCCCTCCTCAGTCCACTTTTGCTATCATCTTACTCCTTCAACCACAACTTCTCATTATGCTTGAAGCTTTCTTTAACTTTAACCTCACATAAATCCATCCCTAACATTTCCTAACCATTTACACATATATAACAAAAACAGATCATGTTTAACTGCGTATATGTTTCTGCATTCTACATGTATTTTAATATCCAACAATAACTTCATCCAAATCTTCAATTCATCATATAGTTTCATTCTTTTCATCTCAAATGTAAGATCAAATACTACACCTAAAAATAGAACATTACTCAGTTTTCATCACTTTCTACATATTTTCTGCATTTTCGATTTATAGTCCAAAACGTTCATGCATGCACCCATTACAAGCATAAAAACATAATCTCTCTGTCATTTATCCTTATTATAACCATGAAAAAGAAAGTACAACTTACTTTTTTCCAGCAAAAACTCCAACAGGAAGAGTAGACAAAGCTTTCAGTGGGTCAAGCAAACATCAATAATTAGTGATAAAATAGTATATATGGACTGGATTCGATGCTGTAAAAGAAAAGAGAGTTTCTGTATTTTGTCAAAACCTTCAGTGTGAAGAAACAACAACTGTGAATTCATACAATACGTGGCGTTTTGCATGTATATGCATGTGTCTCTTAACCCAAACAGCCACTTATCACCACAGATACAAACCATTTGTCTCAATACAATTTAGCCATTTGTCACATTTTAATTGGTCTCTTATTTTTCTTAATCTAAAAATCCCCAAAATTTCATAAATTTTCAAAAATTCACCAAAATTTTCAAAATATCCAAAATATACCAAAAATTACTAAATCACATTTAATACATTTCAATTTAATTAACAATTTTCATTTATAAACCAATTTACCCGGAAATGCCAATGAATGCATATACAATCATATGAATGTGCAAAATAAATGTGTATGTCACAATTAACTTATGCATGACGTTCTTTTTTCTAATTTCACATAAATTTCTTATAATTTACTATTCTAGCCTTAACATGGGTAACGGGATGTTACAATAACTACTCATAGTGGCATTGGTTAACGAATATGTGATTACAACTCACAATACATATTGCCAAAAGACATCAATCGATCATATCGTCATATTGTTTGACCAATCTATCCATAATCCTAACATTGGTCACCTAAATCGCTATATTAGTCAACCAACCTTCATAAAATAAGTTCTTAAAACTCATCAAGTTCTTTTAAAATATATAAACACATTTTTTAACAAAAACTTGTTTCAAAGTCATTTCAAAAGTTCCTCAAAAGTATTTTGATGCATCAAAAGTGTTTTCTTTAAACACTTACCAAACTTCCTTTTGATTGTAATAAAGTATATGAAATATATCCTAATTGCAAATAATCATGCAATGATTGAATCCTAAATTTATTGAAATGGCTAAGATAAACTTACAAGAAGGATGATAATGATTTTTTAAAATCTTTATATACTTGATTCCTCCTTGTTCTTGGTTCTTCACTTGAATTGCATATGTGCTCCACTTTACTTTCTTTCTTCATCTTTTGATTTTTTAATTGATTCGTTTAGCTCCTTTACTCCCTTGCACTAAACTTGATATTTCACATATTAAGTTACTAATATCTCCAATGATAAAATATTAGTAGTAACATATTTTGTTTCATTAGAACTATAGATTAAAACCTCACTTGATCTAATAAATTTGAATCTTTAAACCTTAAATCTCTCATTCTTTAAATTTGTTACCTATCTTGATTTCTTAAAACATTGCTAATACCATTACTTATATTGTCATTATTATATTTTTATAATACACGTACTTATTTAGATGTTTTTTTTTGTAAGTATATAAAACTCACTCAAAAAAGAAAAGCAATTATCCACTCATTTGCTTTAACTTTGTAAGGTAAGTTATTTATATGTACGTCATATAATTGAATACTTAACAAATTATGTACAATATGAGATTATCATGTTCAATTCTTTAATCGTTGATAAGAAATCACATCTAATAATACTTTTCGAGAAATAGAAACATAGGTAAAGTTTATATAACAAACTAATATTTGTAATCATATAACTTATGTTTTATTATCTAGAAAGAAGGTAAAAACTTGTCTCCAATACTTTCATCAAAATTTAATTTAAATTCTATCGTTTGGAAATTTTTAAAAGGAATCTTAATATTATCAAAATCAACTCAAATCAATTTCAAACTAATGAAACTCCAAATTTCCTTTCAGGATTTCATCAATTGAGCTTAACCATTTTTTTAATGAAGGAAACTATTATTGTTAGCTAGAGATTCTAATTGGCTTCACATACAAAAGCAAAACTTAAATTGAAAAATTTGGAATTCAAACCTTAATTTTCCTATTTTTTTTCTTGTATGTTCCACTAAAGGTGACCTCCATCTCTAAACTATGTGAATTTCTTTTTGCATGCTTCATTTGCTCTTAGAAATGATATATAAGTTATTTTAAGGTCTTTCAATCCTTCATATCTTCACATGTTCATTTGATTTATTTTTCATGTCCAGTATAAATCTTTTCTAGATGTTTGGTTCATTTAGCTATTGATTATGGAGCACCAACTCAAAATTTGACAAGTTGTTGAGGTGTTTGAATGATTTCTAGCTTATATACACCATCAATCCCTAAAATTTGGATAAATTAGAGTTGATTTTATGTAAATTGTAAGTTATTAAGCTTCTGTAAGTCATAATAATTATTACATTGGAGATGCATTCCGTTGATGGTAAGTTGGCTTTTGTTTTTCACAAGAAGTTGGAATATGATTTTGAGCTTGTTTTGATTTCTTTAAAAGGAAAATTTTGAGATTGAAAACATAATGTAAATTATCTTAGTAATTATTTTAAATTGGATTTATCTTGAAAACCTGAATTGAATTTCCCCAATTTCCTTTCTCTTGTCTTCGTCTAAAATGAGTATGAACTTTGTATTATCCAGCACTTATATTAACAGTACTATGAAACGTGCTTCATTCGGATGGTTCAATTATTCCATCATGGATTTCACAAAGTAAACATAATTGGGGAAGGAGATATATTTGATTAACTGAAGTATGGATGCCTGATAACTCAATGAATATACAATAAGTCTTTTTTCAATTAAGATTATTTATGTGGTATTGTGACTTTATTTTTGTGGTATGAAGAGTGATTTCTAATAGGTTTATCTATATTATTCACAAACTAAATCTTTGTATTTGAGGAGCAAATTCAGAAAATGAAAGTTATATTGAACTTTTGGTAAAGGCCTTAAACAGTACTTGTCTACGCTGAGATACTAGGGTAGCCATTTCAACGTAACAACAACAAAGACAGACATTAATAAGACTCCCTAATTAATACACGGGGGTAGTGTCAATATTTTAACCCACCATGAAAAAATCAAGACAAGGCGTATCATTAATTAAAATAATTAATCAACAATCACGTATAAATTATTTTAGGAGCACATGCATGGAGAATAGAAAATGGATGGTTTACATGCACACTTGTCACTTTCCCTCTGCAATTCACAAAACAATGGGCAAGCACTCCTTAGATTTCAAGTTGTTGTAGCGGGATTACCTCTTAACAAGTATGAGATTGAACAAAATTGCTAACAAGAGAGAGTGAGGACAAAATAAATGACGAAAAGCCTATCAAAAGACCTACTTATTGTGCATCTTTATTCTTTAGCAATGGAAGGTTGCGAAGGAATGGAGCAACTCCAGTAGTTAGAGATGGAGGTGGACGCGATTAATTAGGGATAACGGTGTGAGTGACGAAGGATCCCACGCTGACAATTTTTTTTCTATACTGAAAAGGTTGGTGGCGTAAATCTCAATTCATGAAACTTTAACATGAGTTTGGAGTTTCATTAATTTATAATTGATTTTAAAATAAACATTTTATCATCTAAGATTGTGAGAAATTGTGTTCTGACTTATGCATCTCTTGTTTAAACTAAACTTTCTTTGAATTATTTAATTTAAGGGACTTTTTTTTTAGTTTTATTTTTAAATTAAAAAAGCTGTTTATTTATTTTTAATTTATAATTTCAGTTTTAGTTTCTTCTAAATTTTATAATTTATGAAAACTATAAACGGTGGTTGTTATATTTTGTTTTTATTTTTTATAATTTGATTTACTATCAACTGAATCCAACTTACTACTTTCTCATATGGTGAAGTGATTAAGCTAGTTGCAAGGATTGCAAGGTAATACCTAGTACTTGCATGTCAACTCAACATAGACTGCTAGTTTTAGAGCTTTCTATTAAGAGTTGCTAGAAAGGGAAAAAGGCAAAATTATTTAGGGAAAAAGTAATTTATGGAGAATAATGGAATTCGGCAGAAGATGCTAACCAGGTGTGGGAAAGAGTTGCAACTCTTTTAAAGAATATAGCTTTAGAGAACTTGGGTTTTTTTAAAGAGCTGAAGGGTAGTAAGAGGGACTTTTGGTGGTGGAATAAAGATGTTCAAGAACGAGTTAAGCTCAATAAGGCTGCCTATAAAGCTTTATTGGATATCACTATAAAGGAGGAGAGAGTCAATAATAAAGAAAAGTGAAAAACCTAATGAGGTTGTAGGTTCGCAATATATATATGTTCTGTCATAGTTGCTTTAAATTGAATCTATTAGTTGCATATTAGAAAACAACTGAATTAGCAAATGTGAATTTTCTATATTATAATCACAAGCAAAAAAACTAAATATGCAACAAATAAATCGACACGCAAAATTTGTTAATGTAGTTCAACACACACAACCTACGTTTGTGAGGCTCTCACTCAGATTCATCAACTTTTACCGAAGTACATTAGTCTTATACAAGGCTCTATTGAGCCAACACTATTAATCTCTTGACGCTACCCACTTGTGTTTACACCCCGTGAAAGTTTTTCACACCTAATAGCATGACTATCTAATGCTAACCTCAACAAAGCATTTTTGTAACAACAAATAAAGAGAAAGATAAAAATAAATCTCAATTGATTAAAACAACAATAAAGTAACCAAAGAGACGCTTGAGTTAAAAGACACTCTCCTATATGTGTAACCTCGTTAAACCGAAATCATGGGAAGTTGTCTAACAAAAAATCTGCTGTGAATCTTTTGAACTGATCACTGAAAACCTATGCACAACAACTTCAAAACTCATCAAACGACTATGTATTTCATCCTAAAAACATACCGACAACGTAATTGCAACAATCAATTGATGGACTACTATATATGTTGTAATCAAACACAAAAAGCATCACAAAAACCAACAACCCCAAATCATCATAAGAACATGTAGTTAATCATGAAAGCACATAAAAAAACACAGCTACTCAAATCAATAAATGGCCTGCATTTTTTTCACAAACGAAACCTTGTAATCAATCACCAAAAATCCACACAACACATAGCAGCATAAAAGTCAATGGATATATGTAATTAATCTTCTAATAATATGAAACACGTAACTACAAAAATTAATCGACCATTTATTGTGTAACTATTTAATCTCTGGCTCAAAACACGCGAAAACACACACAACACCCTAAAAAGTCGATAGTTGGGTTTCACATAATAGGTTCTATATTCAAATAAAATTGCCAAACTATAAGTTATCTCTACAAAACCTCCCAAAAACTCAGCAGCATAAAATCCACGAGCATCTCACCATGAATTGCTTATTAGATAAAATATGACAACTGCTTCCTCCTTTAGGATTCTATCTCATGATAGATGTACTGCATGTTTATCTCTAACAAAACTTATCTTCTTTAGGATTCTATTTCAAGTAGGATTCCTTCCTTCGACACTATCTTATCTTCAAAAAATACTACATTATCAAAGATAGTGGAATCATATACCAAGTCGATGTTTTATCATAAAAGATACATATAATACAAATCAAATTCTTTATCATAAGAGATATACCAAATATATCAAACTACAAATAATGCCTAAAATAATATATTAAAAATATTAACAAATATCTTAACAATCTCCCCCTTTTGGCATTAGTTGCCACATCAAAAACTCCCCATGAAACGAGAAATTTGGAACTCCCCCCAAACACGAGAAATTCAGAACTCCCCCTGAATAACATAATTAGGAACTCCCCCTAAAATAAAAAATCATAGTAATAGATATCCAAAATCAAATAATATACCAATCTACCCCTTGAGACAAAATAATGCCAAAATAATGTGAAGAGTTATTAGAAGATATGGAGCACATAACTTATTTCTTAATCGTTCTAAAAGCATCTAGACCCGTTTGAAAAATACTCTTAATATGATCGATCTCTGTAAATAATAAGGTATAAAAACTAGCAGAAAGTGTAGTGGAAGAATCATAAGTACGTAGTGCAGCAATAGAAGGCCAAGATGATAATTTACCACCAGTAAAAACACTAGCTACCATATCATTAATCGTATTAAAATCATCCATATACTACTAATTAAATTCATAAACCCGAAAAATGCATTCAATGAATCAAAATCAAACTTAATCAATCTCCCCCTCAAATAAAGCTATATCATCTAACACTCCCTTATCCAAATTACAACAAAATTCTCGCACCAACTTAGCATCAAAATGTTGTGGTAATAAAGAAGCATGTGACAAGTTCCTCTCCGTCAACAGAGCATCCAAATTAAATTGTTTATACTCATTTAAATTTATAGGATGATCAAGAATAAACTCGGTTAAAGCCAGCATATCCCATGACTATTGCTTGCCAAGAAGATGAAGTGGCTGACGATGATTAGTATGAAAAGCTAAATAAGTAGAGGATAAAGGGTGCAATGGAGAAAAAACAAAATAGGGGCCTTTTCATTGTTGTTTTTTTAATACATTCAAAGTTGCAAACCAAATAGTCCTAGTGCCCCATGAAGAAATTAAAACCTAATGGAGTCACCAGGTTTTGTAAAAATATTGGTAAGTTTTTTCTCAACTGTTACATAGGAAAGAACAACAACTTTAATCTCCACTAGCTCTCGAATAAAATGATACTTCAAATCAATGTCTTCTATTTAAGAGTATCCTTGAGCAACTAAACTGTCCTTATTCCTCGTCACATTACCTCTTTCATCAGTTTTCTTGCGAAACACCTATTTAGTTCCAATCACGTTTGCATTTGATGGTCGTGGCATCAACTCCCATACATCATTTCGAGCAAACTATACCAACTCCTCTTACATTGCAGCTGTCCAGAATTCATCTTACAATGCTTATTTCACATTCTTTGGTTCAAATGAAGAAGTGTAACATATAAGCTCTGCATGTTCCTAGTAATCTATCCTTTTTCTTTCTCTAGTTCTTTTTATGTCACTAATCTCACCAATTTCATTCTCAATAAGATGACTGTTGAAACTATGTTCCCTTATTCCCTTGAGTTTTTGTTATCCAACAAGTATGTCTCTACATCAAATGTTTGGTTAGTTTTTTCCTCCAAAGTAATCAATAGGTACTCTATCTGGTTGGATTATTTTCTAGAAACAACTAACTGTGAGTCTGAATGTTCTCTGCTTTTAATTTCGTTGCACCTTTGATCTAATGTGAGAAGCTGATTTGGAAGATTATCTTTCACCACCTTATCAATCATTTGGTGCCATATAGTCATATTATCATATTACCAATATGTGGCAATTATCTGTCAATCTTGTGTCACTTACTAAACACTCTCCTTATTCGTTCAACACCTTACATCCATCATTAGTAAATTTAACTAATAGCCTATCATCACAAAGTTAACTAATACTTACCAAGTTGGTTTTTAAACTATCCACATGAAGCACGTTTTTTAAGTGAGGAAGTCCATCCATGTAAAAAATTCCTCTACCAATCACCTTTGCTTTCTTTCCGTCACTAAAAGTGACATGACCATCCATGCAACTTTGATAATCTATCAAGTAACTTCTTTCACCTATCATATTTCGTGAACACCCACTTTCAAAATACCATCCATTGTGAGAAGTGGCACGCATGGATTTAAGAGCCACAAAAGCTTGTAATTAATTCATTCTAACCCAAATATTCTTTGGTAACATTTTTTGCTGCTAAAAACTCTTCAAAGAATGTTCTAGATTTTTTTAATTTAAGCATTATGGAATAGCATTTATAGTAGCTTGTAACAATTTGGCTTATATGTAGGCATAAACTTTGGTTCCTTTTAAAGTTTCTCCTTGCTTACTTGATCCTGCTTATTTGATAAATCTAAGTTCACCATTTTGCTCATTATTCACTAGGGAACATTCACCTTTATATCCAACACATTTAATCTAATTTCCAAAAATTCGTCTAGCTTCACTATACCACCATTTAATGTTCTTATTCCTTTCTCTATATTGATTAACTTTAATCTTCATTTCATTAAGTTCATCTTTTGTTGATAGTAACTTTAACTTCAAATCTCGAATAACATCTTTCATTGTAGAATTCTCCATTTTTTACTTTTTATTTTGTTTACATGTCTTCACCTATTTGCTATACATCAATTCATAAGCCTTGCAGATATCTTCCTTTGTGAATTCTGAGTCACTGCCATCGTTGTTACAATCTAAATTAGATTTTAGAACTTAAACATCTATATTTTCGTCGCCAGTTTCTTCACTAGTTACTGCTAAAGAAGCAACTAAACTTTTGTTGTTTAAAGCAACCAATGCAACATGATTACTCGCAATTTCTTCTTCACTGCCACTTTTAGATTTTTTTTCACTCCAAGTGCTTGTATAAGTGTTAACACATTTCGCTTGTACATGTCTGAAACTAAGACATTCATGACATTGTATCTTCTTTGCCTTTCCTTTCGCCCTTTTCGATAGCCATGAATATAGAACACTGATCTACACCAAGTTTTGATTAGGTGGACCTTGCTCTGATATTGATTGACAAACCCAACATTGTAGTTTTGCAATATATATGTGTTGTCATAGTTGCTTCAAACTAAATTTACCGGTTGCTTATTAGAAAACAACTGAATCAGAAACTGTGAATTTTTAAGATTATAATCACAAGTAGAAAACTAAATATGTAGCAAATAAATCGACACAAGTAATGCAATTCGACACATATGGCCTATATTTATGGGGCCCTTACCAGATTAATCAACTCTCACTGAAGATCAATAATCTTACATAAGGCTTTATTGAGCCAACAGTACTCACCCCTTAACGCTACCCACTCGTACTAATAGTCTTGCGTAAGGCTTTACTAAGCCAAAATCACTTACCCATTGACACTACCCACTCGTAATCACACCCCGTGAAAGTATTTCACACCCAATAGCATGACCATCTTATGCTAACCTTAACAGAAGATTTTTGCAACAGCGATGAAGATAAAGATAAAAATAAACCTCAAGAGATTAAAATAAGAATGACGTAAACAAAGAGACATTTGAGTCAAAAGACACTCTCCTATATGTGCAACCTGGTTAAACTGAAATCATGAACAAGCTACTTTCGAGGAGAGGCGACTAGAATGGAGTGTTTTCATCAAATGATGCATGTGGGAGGAGCCATGAATTGAATAGATTCAGCCTGGCCTAGTCAGGAAGAGATTCACATAGAGATTACTATTATCCAGGAATCTCATTATATGTTAACTAGAGGGGGTAAGCTTTGGTACGGTAGTCCCATTACAGCCTATGATATCCATCCTGTCTCATCTTGATTTGACTATACTTGTATGTAGCTAGCCATGTTAGCAACTCGTCTGCTTGCTCGGTTGCTTTTCCTTTCTCCTTATCCTTAGGCTGGAGCTTCCTCCTCCTTCTCTCTTGATCATTTCTAACAGTAGATAATCCATACCACCCTGACTTCCATCCTATCTTAATAACAGACCTAGAGAACAAGATTGGGAAAGGAATGACGCCTGATTAAGGGAAGTTATCTAACAAAAATCTATTGTGAATCTTTTAAACTGATCACCAAAGAAACCCACATATAGCAGCTTCAAAACCCATCAAACAGATATATATTTCATCCCAAAAACATACTAATAATGTAACTACACTAATCAATCGATGGACTACTATATATGTTGTAATTAGTCATGAAAAGAACCATAAAAACCAACAACCTCAAATCATCATTAGAACATGTAGTTAATTATAGAAGCATATCAAAATACAGTTGCTTAAATCAATAGATGGACTGCATGTTTTTCACAAACAAAACCTTATAATCAATCACCGAAATCCCACACAACATAGAGCAACCTAAAAGTCAACAGATATATGTAATTTATCTTCCAATAATAGAAAAACATAGCTGCAAAAATCAATCAACCACCTGTTATGTAACTGTTAAATCTTTGGCTCAAAGCACATGAAAACACACACAGCAGCCCAAAAAATTCAATAGTTAGATTTCACATAATAGAGTCCTTATTCAAATAAAAGTTTATTGCCAAACATATAAGTTATCTCTACAAAATCTCCCAAAAATGTAGCAGTACAAAATCCATGATCATCTCACCATGAACTGCTTATTAGATAGAATATGACAAATCCTTCCTCTTTAAGGATTCTATTCTTTTAGGATTCTATCTCATGATAGATGTACTACATGTTTATCTTCAACAAAACCTATTTTCTTTAGGATTCTATTTCAAGTAGGATTCCTTCCTTCCACACTATCTTATCTTCAAAAAATACTACATTATCAAAGATAGTGGGATCCTATACCAAGTCAATGTCTTATCATAAAAGATATACATAATCCAAATCAACTTCCTTATCATAAGAGATATACCAAATATATCAAAATACAAATAATGCCCACATTAATAAAATAGATATCTTAATAAAAGGTATAGACTAGTAAAGAAAGAGGCGAAGGTGATAATCTCATAAGCTAAAAGTAAAGATTATGAGAATCTATATCAACGATTGGCTACAAAAGATGGAGAGAAAGAGATTTTTAAGTTGGTAAAAACTAGAGAATGAAAAGCAACAGATTTTGATAAAATGTGTTTTATAAAAGATAAAGTAGGGTAAGTGCTGGTAGTTAATAATGACATCAAGAGAAGATGGTAGAGGTGCTTCTATATCCTTTTTAATGAAGGCACAGAGGATATCATCTTCTTAGGTGACCTTAGCTTGTCTAAGAAGTTTCGTAATTTTTCTTGCTGTCAACTGATTACAAGGGATGAAATTAAGAAAATGTTGAGGGAGATGAAGAGTGTTAGGGCAATAGGACTTGATGAGATACCGATAGAGGTGTGGATGAGCCTAGGTGAAGAGTGTATTGCTTGGTTAACCAAGCTTTTTAATGTGATCCTTAAATATACCAAAATGCTAGATGAGTGAAGATTTAGTATGGTAATTCATTTATACAAGAACAAAAGGAACATTCAAAATTATAACAATTATAGAGGTATCAAATTACTTAGTTACACTATGAAGTCATGGGAGAAGGTGATTGAGAAGAGAATGAGGAAGGACGCTTTTATCTCAGAAAACCAATTTGGCTTCATTTCAAGAAAGTACGCGATGGAAACTTTACATCTCCTTAGGA
Source organism: Erythroxylum urbanii (assembly GCA_027568935.1). Taxonomy (NCBI): domain Eukaryota; kingdom Viridiplantae; phylum Streptophyta; class Magnoliopsida; order Malpighiales; family Erythroxylaceae; genus Erythroxylum; species Erythroxylum urbanii. The sequence continues at coordinate 29,390,674 of JAOQML010000004.1, forward strand.
GGTTAATGGAATATTACAAGGAAAGATAGCGTAACTTACACATGCGTTTTTATGGATTTAGAGAAGGCGTATGATAGGGTACTAAATAAAATCATGTGGAGGTGTTTAGAATTCAAGGGGTTCCTACGACTTATATATAAATTATTAGGGGTATATAAAAGTGTAAAAATTAAACTAAGGATATAAGATACAGAGCATTTTTCTATAGATATTGGGATACATCAAGGCTCCTTTTTTAGTCCCTTTTTACTTGTAGTAATGATTGATGAGCTCACCAAAAATATCCAAGCGAAAGTGCCTTGGTGTATGTTATTTTTTGATGACATTGTTTCAGTGGATGATATAAAAGATGGGGTGGAATGTCAAAGTTGAACTTTGGAGGGATACTTTAGAGTCGAAAAGGCTTTAGTTTGAGTAGGACTAAGATTGAGTATGTGAAATGTAACTTTTTGAGACATAGAGTGGCTACCGATGTGGAGTTAAAGATTATTCTGAAGTAGTACTATTGACGTACTACTATATTATTATTATTATTATTATTATTATTATTATTATTATTATTATTATTATTGATAATATTCGCATTATTAATATTGTTATTATT
>JAOQML010000004.1:29401252-29435502 GCA_027568935.1 Erythroxylum urbanii
CACCTTCGCGGGGCACGGATCCGGGTATCACTGTCGATATCGGGTTCGGGTCCGGTGGGAGTTGGGGTGTTACAATATATATATATATATGTGAAAGGTGATTTTTATTGAGAATTGTGGTTTTTATATGTTGAAAATTGATTTGGAGAGTATAGTTAGTGATTTAGAATTTTTGGTGAATTTTAGAAAAAACTTCTGAAATTTTGGATAATTTTTATACTAGGGTTAGTGATTTAGAATTTTTGGTGAATTTTAGGAAAAACTTCAGAAATTTTGGATAATTTTTAGACTAGGAAAAATGTCAAGTGACAGAATAATTGATTAATGGTAGTCGAAATAAGAGTCAAATGATAATGGAAATTTTTATAAATGACATATGTCATTGAAATTGGGAGACAATTGGAGTAGAAATTAGAATTTAATGGACTAGTTTACTAAAAGAACCAATTGTGAACCAATAGAGATTGGACATGTGGCAAGTGACATGTGTCACTTGCTAAGCCATGTCCTTATCCCACGATGGTTTAATTAATTGGAAGACCATTAAATGGTCTTGTATCTTGCTTTTCTTCTCCTTCTTCATAACCTTGCTCTTCTTCTCCTCCTTTACAATTTTTCTCGCCAATCTCCATACATGTTAAACCTAACTCTCTCTCCTTTCATTTACTACTCTTAACATGCTCTCTCTTTCATTCTCACTAAAGACTCAACCTTATCACTCTTTGATGTTGATGAACGTGGGTTATGAGGAGAGCTAGGATTAAGTGTGATTTTGAAGATTTTTGAAGATCTTGAAGCTTAATTAAGTAAGTAGCACCTAAACCTTTATGAGTTGTTTAAGTATAAGCATTTATAATGATAGTTAGAGGTTAAATGACATGAAATTGTGTTGTGTATATGATGGACGTGAGTGATGAATAGATGATGTGAATGTCTTGCTTTTGTATATGTAGGATGAGTTATAATTCGTATATTATTATAGATATGTTTTGAGGTAGAATGATCTTTATAAAGGGGTTAAAATGAGTGTAGAAAAATCAATGATGAATGGGTAAATGTGTATGCTCTGTTTTTTTGGGTAATGATCAAATATATGTCATGAATTGTTTATGATTGATATTGAGCTGAAATGGAGTTGAGAATGAAGAGTAAATGAAGTAGATTGGGTGATTTATGTACAAGGTGTGTTAGGTGTAAGATGTTGGATGTGTAAAACTTGAAAATTATAGCAGTAACATGTTCATTGCGTATGCTCCTGTGAAAGTTTGTCGCGACCAACTCCTTGGTTCGCCATGGCCAACTTGTAGGATTTCATGAGGAATTTTCCTCTCATGATAAGTTCGCCGCGGCCAACTTTCCTACACAGCTTAAACATTTTTTAGTATTTTGATCATAACTTGTTCTGTAGTTATCCGAATGGAGTGATTCATAATTTGGAGTAAACTAGAGACATAGAGATATAATTTTTATGAAGAAATAGAATTTTAGTTATGTCTCTAAAAATTTAAAATTCTGGACTGAAGTTGAGTGCAGGGCACTGTTATAGATTAAGAACAGTCTGAATTTATTTGGAGTATAACTTTTGGGATATTGAATCGAATTGAATGATATTGGTGTCATTAGAAACTTAAGAGATAAAAGAACAATTTTCTAGCAGAAAGTGTTGTCAAATTACTGCAAACTCCTGGTCATAATGATCATGGAAAATTGACCCTAAGGTCTGGAATTTTAGAGATGTTATAAGGAGAAATGAGAGTTTGGATATTGTATGATTATATAATGTTAGAATAAAATTAGTGAATGAATTGTTGGTATTAAATTACCAAAGACATTTGTATAATGAAAATATAGAGGTTCATGTGATTGTAGTTATGATTCAAAGGAAATGAGAAATGGGTATTAAATAGAAGTGAATGAGAGTTGGATACTGTGAGAACTAATAATGCCAAAAATAAAATGGAATGATGAGTAACTGAGTTATAAAATGAGAATGTGGATAAAATATGAAATTGGGTGATATACCTGGGATTGTCATTAAGCATACATTGTATATAGTCCATATACACATTTGTGCATCAATAAATACTTGAGATTGTGCAATTATTAATGTGTGCACAACGTGTGCATTGCATAATACTGATGTGCGAGATAAAATGTCTACATCTAGACATTTCCAGATTTGGGAAGCAAATGCTAATCTGGAGCATACTGTGAGTAACCTAGACGGTTTCTCGTAATTATTGTTTGATTAAATGTTGCTATGAATGATAAATGAATGTGAATTGAATTGTGTTGAATTCCGGACAGAAGGTCCGATGATTGTGAAATGTGGGATATATGTTGAATTACTGCTTGAATGTGAATGTGAAGAACTAAATGTGTTATGATATGATTGATTGAAAATGTGAGATACATTCCATACATAAATGCATGATCAGATAATGAGAATTGTGACCAGAGTAGCCACCGATCAGAGCTTAAAGCTCAACGAGTGAAAAGAGCCTCGAGCTCAAACAATGATTAAGAGCCTAAGGCTCACTATGTATAATGAGCCTTGTATCCTCATCGGATAAGGGACAGTTATTAATGAGCCCGGTATCCAAAATGAATACGAGACAGTTCAGGCACTCGGTCACAACAACGTAACAATTAGAAAAGTGTCTCATAAGCATTCCATATGCATTTTGATAAGTATGTTTAATTGATTGAAATGCATAATTACCTATGATTAAGTGAAAATGTGATACATGATCAATTATGAGAAAATGTGATTACTTGTTATGTGAAATGATGTGATGCATGAATTGAGTGAACCATCAATGATGGTTATCTCATCTGAGTTCGCAAAACTCACCTAAAATTTGCAATATTTTTCAAGCTCAGAAGAGTTACCCTGTTAGGCTAACGGGAGTACAGACACTGCATTCAAGTAAGAGATAAAGATCGGGATCAGTTCGCGTCTGCATTTGTATTTTTGTATTTTTGTATCGAATTGAGCCTTCCGTAATTATGAAACATGTATATTTGAATATTCTGTTTTGTAATAACTTTCCATGGTAGAAAATTTGGTAAATGAGATTGATTTGAGTGTAATATTAATAAATGTAATTTTGATGTTATGACAAAAAAGAATGAGCCTAATTTTGATTACTGATTTCCTCATATGTGAATGATAAATTTGAAAAAAAAAATTCACCGAGTTGCAAGTGCTTGACTGTTCTAGCATACCACCCTTGCGAGGTATGTACTTGGACATCATTCAGGATGTCGGGTACGTGTCTAGCAAGAGTATGGTGCTACAGCCAGATTGAAAATTGGAATTCAGCTCGTCTTTTGCTATTTACTCTCTCCTCCTTTTGCTCTGACTTATCGCTACAAACTTACACTGATACCCCTGCTTTTTCTTCTTTGGAAAAATAGGTAGGCATCAGTGTTGCAATCTGATGGTCCCGATGAAGTGCCCTCCTGTTGAAGAATTTAGAGGCTTGGGATTTCTCAGAATACAGACTCAGTAAAGTGATCTTCTTCCTATATTCCTTGCATATATTACGGCAAAATTCTTTACTTCTGACAGGTAAATTAGAGAACAAATCTTAATAGTAACAGTTATACCAACTTGACTTGCTGTCTTTCTCTCAGATGTTAACACTCCAGTATGATCATAACTTAGGTATGGTCCTTCCTATTTTCAAGCTCAATCTTGAAAAAAATTGACCAATAATGGGTATTAGTTTCAGTAACAAAATGAGGGAGAAAATGTAAGGTAAAGATGACTGACCTGGCGTCATTGACGATGACCTCAAGTCTAAGATAAGAAAAAGCTTCACTGTTCAGAAGCAAGTATACTTTGCAGAACTCTACTTCTTGACATCTGGAAGAACCCCTTGCTAAACAGAACAAACCCTCCTTGCCTAAGCTTCACAAAGAAGTTAAATTTTATAGCTTCATCTTCGTGCTTCCTCGTATTTATGTGTGTGAGAGGAGCTTAATTTCTCTTCCATAGAGTCGGTTAGAGAGGGGGAAGACCAGATCGAAGAGAAGGCAGGAGAAGCCTAGAAGCTTTGATGAAATGAAAATATCTGCTGATTTGTTACTTTTGTATGTAACCGGTTAGACCGTGTCGAAAAAACCGATCGGTTCGCTAATAAACCGGCCGGTTTTAATATATAAAGGTTATTATTAAAAATCGAACTGGACCAATGATCGGTTTAATTTTTTTCCGGTCAGACCGGCCAGTCCAGTCTGATTTTTAAAACATTGCATCCGATTGATCTAACGCAGATGTAAGTGAAACTTTCGGAACTTGGAAGACTATTTTCGTAATTGTACTAATAATTGACGTGGGATGTTACAACAGGCATACCAAACAAATTACATGTACTGTATAGAGCAACCATATTTTACAAAGACGTAGTTTACGATAGAGAGTGATTCCTCTCCACATACCCTATCTACTTGCCAGAAATCAAAGGCAAATCGACTTCATCGCACCACTCCACACACCTAGTCTCATAATGTGAGCTCTTCACTTCTTTTGGCCAATAACTCACCCAAACTTGGCCTCCTATCCTCCACTTCAACACACTCCCTTCCATTTCCTTGCTCAACCTCCATCCAATGCCTTCTCCATAGTCATCACCAGCAAAAACTAACCCCCTAGTCTTGGTATATGGCCTATTGGGTCCATCAAACGCAAATGAAACATCAATCACATGCCCACTACCTACGCCGTTAATATTACTATGAGGCTTGCATGCAACAATTTCATGACCCATCTTGTTGTCGTACAAAACAGCGTCAAAAATTGCAGCATTTCCTTCCACATCTTGATCCCACCTCCAGTTTCTCATCCTTGTCCTTGTTGCCATTTTTGCTCGAGTTTTAACCATGGGAACCTTTGACTTCCCGAAACTACCTTTGACAAGTCTCTGTACTTCTACTTTTCTGTCCCCATTCTCTGTGGACCGACCTAAGCTCAATCCGGCCACATAAGTTGCCCCAACCTCTGGTCCAACCCAAACTCTAGCTCTCGACACAAAATGCCTTTCCTCAGCATACTCCACATTATCGTTTTTGTTAAACCCTAGTTTTGCTACGTGGAACCGTAGATTGTCCACACGAGCAGTTACCTCTATATAACCATCATAGAATACAACTGAATATTCCAGCTGAATTGTCGCCTCCAACTGTTGATGAGCCAACGCATACTTCAGAACTGACTCCTTAGCTTCAACGACAGAAGTTTTATTGTCTCTGGAGCTCACAAGTTTCATTGCTAATATTGGTGCATAGCCTTTCAGAGTCCAATATCCATGAGCCTCCATTGAATAGGAGAAACCTGCATGTCGACCAGGCACTGTTGCTAGTGCTTGTAATCCTACGGCGCCCACATCCCTTAAAATAAGCCATTTGGACAACATATAGCCTAGAGTACGAGTAAAACATAACTCGGCATCGACTCCTATTGTAACCAAAAAGGTTCGCAAAACAGGCGCTTGTTTGAACGAAAACGCGTCAAGGTTGGGACCCAACAAGGAGTCCAAGTATAATGACCCTACTTCACTAGGCGCATCACACACGCACAGCCAAAACAAACGAGTTAGGAACACCAAGTCAAAGAAACTTGAAAATGACTCAGGTGAATGAGAGTCCATGATCCATTCAATCGGGTCGGGTTTGAGCTTCTGGAGCTGGGAACGAGGGCAAGTGCTTATTTGTGCCATGGGTGAGTTGGTGATGATTTCTTGGAGAAGCTGGAGTATCAAAGGAAGAAAGGGCTTATCGGAATTGATAGGACATGTGTCAGAAACCCAGAGGATCTTTGGAGCGTTAAAAGGGTTAAACCCTTGTATGCATAAACTGAACGTCACCAAAGCCTCAGAATTTGACCCGGCGGTTCTCTCGGCTCTGAATTGGATAGACCGACTCGTCCCATCTCCACTTTTACCAGAGGAAGCGAGCTCGAAAGTGTAGGGCGTCTCTGACACTGACCAGTCAATGGAGTTGGGTAGTTCACATATCCAAGACCAAATATCCATCATTGTTTTAGTGAAATTTCTGAGTATATTTTGGTTTGGGATAGAGCTTACACTAATGCGAGCTGATGGTATTTTAAAGAGCGAATGCGTGATTAAAATCATGCCAACTTGGAGTTATCGTGAGCCACGCATGACTAGTGGTTCTCAGCGCTTTGTTTCTAGGCTGCATTAATTACAGGTTTTCTTTCACTTTCTTTCTTCAACTCATCTAGCATGCAACTTATGCTCTTAGAGATAGATAAATGAAAGGGAAAACGAATGGACGCGTGTACAGTGAAACTGGACAATCTGAATGCTGTATCTTTTGGGGTCAGAAAAATGTAAGCAATACTCTTCCTGCGTACTTGATATGAAGTTCTAATTACGATATACATTAAAAACGAATGGCTTATATGCACACATACAAGCATCTATGATGTGTGTTTCACTAGCTGTCTCTTACGATACTACCATTCTAACTAATAGCGTATGAAAGGGAAATGTCTTTCTAGTGGGCAAATACTTGCATAAGCATAAGTTATATAGAATCTTGACTTATGTTTCCTTAGAATATGTTTCTTTAGAACTAACTAATGTGGGTTAATATAATCTTATAACAATTAACATCTTAATCATATGTATGCATGTGACATTTGAGCCACTCATGGGATGGACATATATATTACTAATCATACTATAGGGTATTGGGTTCATTCCGCCAAAACTTACCCAGTAGACATGTCTTCCACCGTAAATGTACTTTAATCTAATTTATGCATTTTTAATGCATTATCAAAAATAGCTGAAATATATTATTATTTTTAAACTTCTCGTTGCTAAAATTTTTTCACTCTTCAATCTCTTTATTCAGCGATTTTTTGTTCAAATTGTTCCGATGGATCATTTGGTTTTATGAAATAAGAAAGAAAAGGCCTTCGAAGATAGTAAAAAATTGCCTTTCCAACAATATAAGTTGAGTTTTGAATTATCTATGGATCATATGACCCATCTTAGAGGTTAAAGACGAATTATTTAAAAATTTTGTCCTTGTTGCACTACTACATATTTACGCTTCTGTCACTGCTAAGTATTACAACTCCGTTATTATTTCATACTTACAATTCTAACGTTGCCGAGTATTTATAACTTTGTCACGCTACATATTTACAATTCTATAACTATTGAAAATCTACAATTTTGTCACTGTTGAATAATTATAATTAAGCCAATGTTTGTAAATTTACAATTATGTTCATAGTTGTAAATTTATAACATTGTCGCTACTTGTAAATTTACATCTTTGCCCTGACTTGAAAACCTAAATCAATATTAAATGGAAAGTTGTGATACAATTAAGCTCAAGAGTCCAATTAAGTTTAGGAACTCTTTGCTCATCAAAGTGAGTTCTTAACCTTACAACATACAAAACTAAGAGCTAAAAGAGCATCCATTTTAATAATTCCTAGTTTATGCCTTTTAATAGATTGACTCGCTAGCAAGCAAAACTCTAAGTAGCTACTTATTAACTTGAGTCTTAAGGACTTGCTTCTCAATAGCTGCAGGTTGAGTTGTAAGTAGGCAGCCCCCATATGTTTGTAATGTAACTGTTGCAGTCAAGATGGACTTAATGTGAGATCAAATGTATCCTTACCGTATATATTAAGTTCTCCATCAACACATTCCTCCGTGTGGTTTGATCTTGAAAGGTATCTTGTTTATTACACTCCATCCAAATGCAATAAATCGAACAACTAAATTTTATTTTATAAACAACTTATGACCTTTCCTAGCAACTTTATAGTAGTAGCTCCATTGTATAATATTCTCCCAATTGGTAGGAGAGTTAGTGATGTTGCATAACGGGAGAATGGTTTCCCAAATATGACTTGAGAAGTTAAATCTAAAGAATTGCCAGTCCAAGCATTCTTCCTTATGTCTATATAATACATAAGCATGAGACACATCTGTAAATCTAGATAGCCTATCAAGTGTGCTAAGCTTACACTTGATAGCATGCCAGAGGATGAGAGAAGCTCGTGGATGAACCTACTTAAACCAAGGTAATTTATGCCAAATCACCTTGTGATAAGGTGACCTTAGAAGGGATCCACATGAACAATTAGTATAGTTACTCCTAGTTATTTTTAATCCAAAATACTTGATCCTCCTCATTGTTAGCTATATTTATTCTTGCAATTTGGTTTATAGTAAACAAACCCAATATCGTACTCAATTGTGGAGTCCTATTTTTAATTGCATCTTTGAAAGAAGCCTTATAAGGATGATATCTTTTGAATTGTTAAGCTCTACATACCAAACTAAAGGCTTGAGTGGAACCAATTGTCAAAATAGAATGATGTTTTTACTCCATTAATTGCCAATCTTGTTTTTGATATCCAATCTTATCCTTTACCTTAACTTTGAAAGGTTGATCATATTCCATTAAGAACTAGCCTTAGGTTGAATGATCTATATGCTATCACTGCCCAAGTAATAATCTAACAGCCATTAACTTTATAAAACTTGGTTATCATTTAATATCCTCTATGGTCTTTTTACTGGGATCACTTTATTCGTTAATTTTAGAGGCATGATATCCATAGTGACTTCCTGAGCATCATATCTATAGTTTTAGTAATAGTACTAGGAAACATGAGATGAGAAGACCAATGAGTATGTATGATGTTTAAGACAGGGATTACAAGCTGAGCACTCCTTGGCAGTGACACTCTTTTGGTACTCTAGTATGAGATTTTCTTACTAATCTTATCAAGTAAGGGCAGGAAGTCATTATAAGTTAGCCTTTTAGAAGTAATAGAAATCCCCTAGTATATAAGGGAAAGTGATTTTATTTCCATCCTTATAATTAAAGAGAATTGTGGTATAAATCACTATGCACTTAAAGAAAAGTATATGAATTGTTTATCAATGTTAAAGGTAAGACCTGAAAGTGACTTGAACGAATATAATAATGACATAACTTTACTTAGAGAATTGGCTTCAACTTTAGAAAACAATATCAAGTCATTAGTAACTGAAACTTATGAACTTCACCTTTTTGCATCTATAGTGAATTTTTAAGTCCATGAAGGCAATTATCACCTATAACACACTTGCAACAAATTAATTACCAAATATACGATAAAAGTATAAAATATCAAGCAAAATACATCAAATATAGGTGGTAAAATATAGTTAAATATCCATCTATCGAACATCCCCACACTTAAGTTTTTGCTTATCCTTGAGTAAACCATAATCAAAATTATAAATCTTATAACATCAATTCATCATCAATCTAAACCTGTCCATTTATACTATACATCATCATATCCTATTGAATCAAATTAACATGCTATCAGAATCATGTTGTCATAAAATTAATTTCCTAAGTAATATTAATAATAATCACATCAAGAATCACATTGAAATCAAAAGCATATCTCTTTACACCCTCACCAAGATTTCATTCAATATGCTCAAGTGCCTAGGGTGAAAAGCATCAAAATTCTTAATCAATGCATAGTATAATCCTTACCATAAGCTTGCAATAAAATCATATCTTCACCACTTATGTATAAACAAAAATCAAAAGGTCTTTATAGGGTTGTAATGGAGCTTAGGTATAGTATTGTTGGGATAATAAAAAGGTTGAATTTAATGAAATTTACAACACAATATATTTCAAGACTTGTTTAAAAGAATATATAGGTCCTTTCAATGCAACTCCATTCATTATAAGAAAATTACAAAAATACTGACAGAAAAATTTTGTCATAAATTAGCGAAAATAAAAAATCCATGGTTAAAAGAGGATGAAATGTTACTGTCAATTTTGCCAACAAAATTTAGTGACGGACTAGCAAATCTTGTTGTAAAAATAGGCACCAATAGTTTTCGGCTAAAATTTGATAAGTGTGAATTGCATAATGTTTTAGGACTTAGTTTGATATGCATTTAATTGTTAACTTAATCGTTTAGTATATGTTTAGGTTAAAATTGTGTTAGTTTGTTAATTGATTGTGTTTAAGTGTTTATATGGGTTAATACAAGTCTTTGAGCTTAATTATTATATTTTTGAGGTACCTTATGTGTTTGTTAGTGTTTTAAGGTTAACATCAAAGAACGGAGAAGTTTTAGAGACATCTGTCCAAAACAACGACCCATGATCGTGGTACAAAAGGTCACGATCGTGACAGAAGCACTTGAGTTAGCCCACAATCGTGGTCTATATGACACGATCGTGATAGAAACCCAAGATATGACCCACAATTGTGGCCTACTTGCCACGATCATGATAGAAGACTCAGATGTGGCCCAAGATCATGGCTTGTAAGGCCACAGTCATGACCTTCGTCGGGCAGGCACGCAGACACTCAAAAATGTCATGTTTCGAGGGAGCTTTGACCTTTCGGATCCTAAAAAACCCTAAGGCTACCCAGAACATAAAAGATGTATAAAGAATAAGACAAAAGAAGAGAGAAGCTTTTGTAACAACCACTTTTTAGAGAAAACTCTAGAGAGGATTGTTGAAAGATTGAGCAAGAAAAGAAGGAAGAGAAAAGTGGAGAAGAAGTTGACATCGATGAACTTCCCAGATTTGGAGTTTCCCGACATCGCTACCTCTTGTCTCCATCTAAGATCGTATTTCCTATTATTTTCCACTTTAATTATTGTATAGAATTGGGGATAATAGTTTGATGATAGGATTTGTTAATGTTGAGATATTCTATACTCACCTTCAGGTTTTTTTAATCTTTGATTTAATAAAATCTAATTATTTTATGTTTATTAGATTTATTATGATTGATTTCTATGATTGCATAATTTGATAATAGATTGAGAGGGTGAATTGAATGAAAAATAATTAAATTGGGCTAATGAGAGTTAGGTGATTTAATAAGAATGAGAAATTAATCAAATCGGTAATTATGTGAAAAGAGATCTCACATAAGTTCCTGATAGTTTATTGGACAACTTCAGATCTAATTAGGGTTTTACATAGATTGTTAATTGAGAAATTTTAGTTTTCCATAATCTGATTAGGGTTTATAATTTAGGATTAATGGTTATAATTCGAGAGAGAGTAATCAACCCTAGGATGTTTTAGGACCAATAATCCGATAATTAATAATCGATTAGGTTAGTGTTAAAGATACGTTTTCTCCTTTCTCTCAATTGATAGGTCCTTTAGGTTGATTCTTAGGTGTGGGTTGCAACTGCAATTTTGTTAATATTTTTATAATTGATTCTTGGAATTGAGTTGCGTGATTGAATTAAATTCTTGCTTTAATTTTGTTACATTTTGAATTACTGTGAATTAATTTGGCCTTAGATTTTAGGATTAGATTATCCCTCCTCGTGGTATTGACAACTTAGGTATTATGTGAACGACCTGTATGCTTACAAATTATTGAGGTTATTAATTAGAATTTACACAATGAAAAAAGCCACGATGAATTTTTTTGGTACCGTTGTCGGGGAGGCGATTAGTTTAGCTTTATAATTTAAGGCATTTAGTTAGTTTTTCATTTTTCATTTTATTGTTTTTCATTCTTTCTTCCTACTTTTGAAATCGTGCTCTTGCATGAATACAAGAGTCATGAGAAGTTCGAGTCGTGCAACTATAACCTTAGATTTAGACATCACTCGACTAAAACGAACTATTAGGAAAGTTGCGCATGACAAAAGAAGAAATTGCGTAATTAACAATGGCTGAGGAATTGCAGCAAGATTTGGACCACAGAGCGAACCAAGGATGTCAACAACGGATCCTTATGGACTTCATGAGACCAGGGTTTAATGCGGCTAACCAAGGAGTAGCTAGGCCACCCATACAAGTAGCATCGTTTGAAATCAAACCAGCCTTCCTAAACATGCTTTAATAGAACTTGCAGTTTTATGGAATAAAGAACGAAGATCCCAACGCACATATAATGAACTTCCTTGAAACTTGTGATACCTTTAGGTACCATCAGATGTGAGAAGACGTGGTTAGAATGAGGCTCTTTCCCTTTACCTCAGAGATAGAGCAAAGGCTTGGTATCATTCCCTCAACCTAGCCAATGTCACAACTTGGGATCAGCTAGTTCGTGCCTTCTTAGATAAATATTTTCCCCTGACTAAGATCACAAAGATCATTAAGGAAATTGTCAACTTCTAGCAAAGTGATAGGGAATCGATATACGAAGTGTAGGAAAGATACAAGGATTTGTAATGAAAATGCCCACACTATAACTTACCCAAGGAATTCTTATTGCAAGCATTCTACAATGGAGTAACCTCACATATGAGAGGCACAATTGATGTAGCTTCAGGAGGATCACAGATGAGAAAGATGATTGATGAAGTGGAAGAGCTAATAGGAAATGTTGAGTAATAGCTGCTTATGGACGAATAAAGGAGTAGACAAACTACTACATTTCGTGAATAAAAAGGAATTGTAGTTGTTAATCAAATGACAAAAATTCAAACTAAACTTAGTAACTTGACTCTACAGATCAATAATATGAAAGCTTCGTCCTCAGCTCTAGTGAAGGCTGTGTAACTTAAGTGTGAACTTTGTGGACAAATGGACCATAATATGTGGACTGTTTCTTGATAAAGGAATGCGATCTAGAGCAAATGAATTATATGGGAGCTTAATATGGACGAGGAGGGGGCAACAATCCTTACTCTAACACCTATAATCTTGGGTGGAAGAGTCACCCTAACTTCTCTTGGATGAATAATATTGGAGCACAGTTCAGATTTCAAGGACAATCAGGCTTCCAACAAGATAAACCAACCTTAATAGAGCTGGATAGGATTTTAGATAAGCATGGAACTTTAGATGATGCACAAAAGAAGCTGGAAGAAAAATTTGAACAAGTAATAAAGAAATATGTCTTTCAATCCACAATCTAGAGATCCAAGTACACCCATTGTCAAACGCTTTCTTTTCACAGAATTTGGGAAGCCTTCCTAGCAATTCGGGAACAAAACCAAAGGAACAAATAAAGGCTATTACACTTTGAAGTGGAAAGGAGCATGAACCACCCATGAAGACAATAGAGGAGCCTATCCATCCTATTGAGAAAGATCAAGAAAAGGAGAAAGAACTGAATATGAACGAATACCATCCTTATGTCGCACCTCCACCATATCAACCCAAAATCCCTTTTCCTCAACTATTACAAAAGAAGAAGTTAGATGCACAACTTGAAAAATTCATTGAGAAATTAAAGACACTATAGATAAATCTCTCTTTTGTAGAGGCATTGGAACACATGCCTAAATATGCAAATTTTTTAAGGGACATATTATCAAAGAAGCGTACTTTGGAAGATAATCAGGCAGTAGCTCTAATTGGTACCTACAGTTCTATAGTCACCAGCTAGATTCCATTTAAATTGAAAGATCTAGGGAGTTTCACAATACCCTATGTGGTTGATGAATTTGAATTTACAAAGTGTTTGTGTGATTTAGGAGTAAGCATTAATATTATGCCTTTATCAATATTCAAGAAGTTTGAATTAGGTGAGGTCAAGCCAACATCGATGTTAATTCTGTTGGCTAATCAATCAATTAAAAGACCATTTGGAAAAGTGGAAGACGTTCTGATGCAAGTGGGCAAGTTAATTATTCCTATAGATTTTGTGGTTCTTGATTTTGAAGAACATAAGAACTGCCCACTGATCCTAAGTCAACCATTTATGAATACAGGGAAAGCCATAATTAACATTTATAAAGGGAAATTAATACTTCGAATAGGCAAGGATCAGATTGAATTCAATATGAATAAGGCCTTAAAGAATCCAATAACGAGCAGCGTATGCATGAAGGTTGAAATTCTGGATCAATATATGCAAGAACAAGTTGAGAGTTGCATTCGTAAAAGTAAAGTCAGTAGAAGCGAATAAAGACAATAGATGTCAAAAACTTGAATCTAAAGAAGACGATGAGATGGAGTAGTCGAATTTTCATACGCATCAAGATAAATTGGTTCGAACCAAAGCACCCATACCACCATCTACAGAAAAACCACTAACATTAGAGTATAAACCTTTACCTACACATCTCAGATATACCTTTCTAGATGAAGGTCAAATGTTACCAATAATAATCTCCAATTAATTGAATAAGAAACAAGAAAGTAAGGTGGTAGAAATTGTTAGAAAGATAATGAAAGCTATCGAATGGCAAATTGCTAATATTCGAGGCATAAGCCCAAATGTTTGCACATACCGAATAAACATAAAGTAAGGATATATAATGGTGAGGGAGTGTCAATAAAGGCTGAATCCTAACATGAAGGAGGTGGTTAGGGATAATTTATCCTATCTCTAATAGTGAATATATTAGCCTAGTATAATATGTACTTAAGAAGGGTGGAATGATGGTAATAGAAAGTGATAGTGGAGAAGTAATTTTAATAAGAACGGTCACAAAATGGAGAGTATGCATAGATTATCACAAACTCGACTTAGTGACTAAGAAAGATTATTTTCCTCTTCTGTTCATAGACTAGATGATAGAAAGGGTAGCTGGTCATTCATTTTATTACTTCTTAGATGGATATTCGGGATATAATCAGATCTTTATCTACCCTAATGATCAAGAAAAAACTACAATCACTTACCCATATAGTACCTTCGCGTACAGACGGATGCTTTTCAAAATTTGCAATGCCCCAGCTACATTTCAAAGATGTATGATGTCTATATTCACCGTTATGATAGAAGATATAATAGAGGTGTTCGTGGATAATTTTTCAGTCTTTAGAGATTCTTTCAAAATGTGTTTAACTAATTTAGACATATTTCTTCAAAGATGTGAAGAGTCACACTTGGTGATGAATTGGGAGAAATGTCATTTTATGGTACAAGAGGGAATAGTGCTAGGGCATAAAATCTCACACCAAGGATTCGAAGTTGACAGAGCTAGTACATAAGTGATAAAGAAACTTCCACCACCAAGCAATATAAAAGGTGTGGAAGGTCACGCAGGATTTTACCGTCGATTCATCAAAGAATTTTTGCAAATTGCAAGACCTTTGACAAACCTTTTAGTCAAGGATGTGCCCTTCTTATTTGATGAAAAGTGTATGTCTACATCTAACAAACTAAAGTAGGCATTACTATCAGCACCAATTCTATCATCACCAAACTAGACACTTCCATTCAAAGTTATGTATGATGCAAGCAACCAAGCCACAGGTTATCTAATGGGCCAAAGGAAAGATAAGAGGTTGCATGTGATTTACTATGCCAGTAAGAAAGACCTCAGCTGAATTACACCACTACAGAGAAGGAACTACTCACAGTAGTGTACACGTGTGATAAGTTTCGACAATACCTTTTGGGTTCAAAGGTAATAGTATTCATCGATCACGTGGCATTAAAATACCTTTTTAACAAAAAAGATGCAAAACTAAGGCTCATTCGATGGGTGTTACTTTTATAAGAATTTGATATAGAGATGAGAGATAAAAAGGAAGCAGCAAATATGGTTGCAAAACACTTATCCAGATTAAAAGGAGGGGAACGCATGTCAAGCAATGATATTAACGAAAATTTCCTTAATGAAACCTTGATGTTACTCAAGAGTTTGACTACACCATGGTTTGCCGATATCACAAATTATGTTTCTAGTGGTAAGCTTTCGTTAGATCTATCTTATCAATAAAGGAAGGAATTCTTGCATGATTGTAACTGATATATATAGGATGAACCAATTTTATATAGAGCATGTGCTAATGGGTTAATGCAACAATATGTTCCAAAGGAAGACATGCAAGACATCCTAAAGCAATGTCATGAAGGTCAATATGCTGGGCATTATAGAGCCAACAAAATGATGCCTCGAATACTTGAGAGTGGGTTTTATTGGCTACAATTGTTTAAGGATGCTCAGACCTTTATAGCATAATATGATCGATGCCAGAGAATCGGTAACATCTTCAAAAGAGATGAGATGCCTTTATCCAACATTTTGGAAGTGGAAGTCTTCGATGTATGGGGCATTGATTTTATAGGTCCTTTCCCATCTTCAATGGGAAATATGTACATTCTAATGGAGGGGATTATGTTTAGCATTGGGCTGAAGCAGTGGCATCTCCAACCAATGATGGGAAGGTAGTGCAAAAGTTCATTAAACGGTTATTTAACTGGTTTGGAGTGCCATGTACGATAATAAGTGACGGAGGCACACAATTTTGCAATAAATCTTTTGATGCACTTTTAAAAAGATATGGAGTGCAACATCGAGTTGCTACACCTTACCATCCGTAGACTAGTGGCTAAGTAGAAGTTGTCAACAGATAGCTGAAACGAATTTTAGAAAAGACGATGAACAACTACAGGAAGGATTGAGAAATAAAGCTAGACGATGCCTTATGGGCTTATAGGACAACTTTCCAAAAACCTATAAGAACAACTCCTTATAGTCTCGTTGTAACATCCAATTATCCAACCCTAGAATATTGTATGTGAGAAATATTACTGAGAAGTTAAGAAGTGCATATCATGCTCATGCATCATTTAGTACTCATACACGTTAAATTGATTATTTACACATTAAAATGATGGTATATGCATTCATTGACATTTTTTGGGTATAATTGATTTATAAATGTGATTTCTGATATGAATTGTGGTTTTTATGTATTGAAAATTGAATTAATGTGTATAAGTATTGATTTAGAATTTTTGGAGAATTTTAAAAAATTTTCTAAAATTTGGGGTATTTTTGGACTAGGAAAAAAGCCAAGTGACAGGATAATTGATAAATGGTAGTAGAAATAAGAGTCAAATGGCAGTGGAAAATTTTGATAAATGACCTGAGGAATTATTGACAAGTGTTATAGAAATTTGGAAGACAATTGGATTTGAAATTTGGAGTTAAGTGGACTAGTTAAATAAAAGAACCTTGAGTAAACCTATAGGAATGGGACATATGGCAAGTGACAAGTGTCACTTGCCAAGCCATATCGTATCTCACGATAGTTCTTTTAAGTGAAATACAAACTTCTTTTTAATTGCTCTTTCTCATTATTCATTATTCTCATCTTGGTTTATCACATCTCTTCATGATCTTCTTCTTTTATCCTTCTCCACGATTTTGATTTACCAAGCCTTCATCAATGTTACACCTTGTTTTTATCTATCTTTTGCTAGTTTCGTCTTGTTGCCTTCTTCATCTGTCTAAAAAAAAACCTAACCTAAACCGCCCTAGAAAGGTGATGATCGTGAGCATGGAGGATTAGGGTGTCTTAGTGATTTTGACGAACTTGGAGTTTTATCAAGGAATTTATGCTTTAATCTTCATGGGTAGTGTTAAATGAAACATTATGATGAGCAAATTTGAGATTTGATTATGATCATGAAATTGATTTTTGTTTGGTGTTAACATGGGTAATATTAATAATAAAGAGATTATGTTTTAATTTTTGTAGGTTCTTGTATGCGTGAGTTGCTTTAGTAAGAAGCAATTTCGAAGATAAAATTTAAAAGATGAATGATTTTTAAAAATGGAGTTTGAAATACGATGATATGTGGATAAAGAGGTAGATGGAGTTATGTCTCATTTTTTTATAAGGAATGATAAATTACGAGTTTTGAGTTAAGAAAAAGAGTGTATTTTGGTGTTTTAAAATGAGATGAATTAAAGTGATAATTAGGGTTAAAATGAAGGTGTTAATGAAGTAGAAAATGCGTATAAAATTAATGATGGAAGAGTATATGAAAATGTTATATTTTGGTGTTTCGTGATCAATCATGGGTTTGAATTGTGTATAGATGATATTAAACTGAAATTGACGTATAAACGAAGAAATTATCAACTTAAAATGATGGAATGTAGGCAATGAATTGTTTAATACTAGGAATATGATATTATGGAAAATGATAGGATTGTATGAATGATTATATATAGTTGAAGGTGCTAAATCAATTGATTAGAGGTTTGATAGTTTAATGCAATTCAAATTGGTATTTGAATTGGTGTGGAATGATGTTGTGTGAGAGGTAAAGAATTCTAGAAATTTGGTATGAAATTGGTGTTATAATGTGTGTTGAATTCGGATAAAAAGAAGAAGAAGAAAAGCATTGCAGGGCACGATCGTGCTTCTACACGATCATGACCTTTGAAGAATTCATTGCAGGGCACAATCATGCTTTTGTAAGATCATGGCCTGATAGAAGCAAAACCTTCTGTCACGATTGTGCTACTTTTCCTGAAAATCACGATCGCGCTTTTGTATGATCGTGACTCGACAGTTAATACTAATAGTGAGTTTTTGAGTGATTTTTGAACTAGTCAATGTTAGGGTGTCTCCATATAAGGTATTTAGATTTAAATGAGATTTTGAATAAATTTAGTTGATGTAGAATGAGGGAACTAAGGTGAGTAAAGTGCATTATGTATTAAAGAATGATTGGAAGGTGTTGTAAATTAATTATAAAGTGTATTAAGGAAATGTACTCGAGAATTTGTCATCAAGCATGCATAATACATGACACATATATATATGCTTATGAGTGAGTATTCATAAGAATGTGTAATGTAGTAATGTGTAAATGTATATGTTTCTATGATATAGAGGAGCATTTAAAGCGATTGCTTCTAGACATTGCCAAGACTTCGAGGCTATAAGCTTTCTGGAGCAAACTGTGAGTAACCTAACATGGTCTCACCTTGATTGTTTTTTTGTTAAATTATGTATAGAATTGCTATATGATGGGTATGTACTAATTTTTGGACAATCAATGTCTAAGGCGTTTGATGCATGAATAATACATTGGATGTGTTCCTTGAATGTGAATTTGATTGACTAATTGATTCTCAACTTGTATGTTTAATTCTGGACCATTGTCCGATGAAAAATGTGAATGAGAAAGAGAATGTGAATGTGATTGAATGAGCATAATGATTGAATATGCATTGTGCATTTCATTATATGAATGCATGAAATATAAAGGCAGTTGTGACCAGAGACGCCAGTAAAAAAGAGCTTAAAGCTCAGACTGTGGTAAGAGCGTCCGACTTGCTATGTAAAATGTTTCTTGTATCCTCAACGGATAAGGGACAGTATTAATGAGCCTGATATCCACAACGGATATAGGACAATGAAAAAGGCACTCAGTCACAACAAAATAATAAAAAACGTGAGTCTCATAAACATTACATATACACATGAATTGCATGCTTTGAATGATTGCAATGTTTTGATGAAATGTGTTAAATGAAAAATGTGAAAGCTTATGATCAAAGTATTTTGTGATGCTACATATTGACAAATGTGAATTTTGTAAACATATATGTACCAAATGTTCTATGATGATAAATGAGAAATTAAATGTTGTTAAATATGTGATTGTTTGTGCTGATGTGATATGTGTTATGAGTGAACCATCAAAGATGGTTACTGCACTGAGTTCACAAAACTTACCAAAATTGTAACATTGACTTTGCAGGTTCGAGAGTGACGACCTAGCTTCTAAGGCAGCTTAGAAGAGATCTAGTACAGTTTTTCAATAGAAGACATGGCTCAAAGGTCGGTCGGCTGGGATTGAAGGATCTAAATTAAAATTTTCTTAATTCCGCATGTATGTAGCATGCTTTGTAGATAGAGCTGTGGACTCTGATAGGTTGTTATTGTAAAATCATTGAAGTTATATGTAATGCTACATTGTAAATTATGATTTATGAAATGAAATGAGGAAATTTCAGGTTTTAGACATTGTGATATTTATGATTTAAAATTATGATGCCATGTGTTAAATGAAAGTGATAAAGTTAGCATGTCATTTTCTTCAGGCACATGCACAGACATCTTACGGGTGTACAAGTTTAGCACAAGTTAAGTTATTGAGTTTAACAAATTTAGTACAATTAAGAGCATTGAATGTTGAGTTGATTTTGGGGTATAATGAAGCATGGTTAGCTATATTAAAGCTTAGATCCATACTACATGAAAGAATTAGAAAAGCCCTAAGTAAGGATCCTAAATTTGTGAAATGAATTGAGAAGTTGAATCAGAATCTGAGTTCTGAATTTATATTAAGAGAACTATTAAGATTGATGAGGATATGCTCAGAACTTATGATTTGGAGTTCTAAGGAGTATGGATTAATAGATAGCTCTAACTGAATTTGTATATAACAATAATTATCACAGTAGTATCGACATGGTTCCATATGAGGTATTATACGGCAAAAGTGTCGCTCACCTTTGTATTGGAATGAAGAGGGTTTAAGAATTGTAGAAGGCCCAAACTGATTCAAGGCACTATTGATATGATTAAACTGATCCGAAATAGAAGTAAAGTGGCTCAATATAGATAAAAGAGTTATGTGGATCTATACTGTAGAGATATGAAGTACTGAGTAAGAGATAAAGTGTTTCTGAGAGTATCACAGGCAAAGTGTGTTAAGATTAGGTAAAAAGGGTAAATTAAACCCTAGATATATTAGTCCTTAAGAGGTTACAGAGAGAATTGGACCATTAGCTTATAAGTTAACATTACTACAAAAGATATCTCATA
This sequence comes from Erythroxylum urbanii, assembly GCA_027568935.1. NCBI lineage: Eukaryota > Viridiplantae > Streptophyta > Magnoliopsida > Malpighiales > Erythroxylaceae > Erythroxylum > Erythroxylum urbanii. Next base: position 29,421,794 of record JAOQML010000004.1, read on the forward strand.
TTTACAATGAATTTCATATTAGTATAATCAAAAGATATTGGTCAGATCGGATACATGTATTACATGGAAAAAAGTTAAAATTTTAAGTAAATTAAGTTATAGTGAGAAATTGATTAAGATTGTGAATTATCTGACTAAGCATTTGAGAAACCGAATGATCTCATTGGTTAAATTCTTTTGTTCTTCTCTCTTCTTCACTCACGACCATCTCACTCTCATCCTCACAACAAGATTTCGCTGTTACCTTTTCTTCTTGATGAAACCTAGCCTATTCTACCTTGGTAATATTGATGATCATATAGCATAGAAAGCTAGGGTTTCATGGTGATTTGAAGAAGCTTGGAGCTAAAACAAGTAAGTAGCCTATTTTTCTTCATGGTTTGTTAAATAGAATCTTTTATGATGATAGGTTTAAGATAAAATAATCATGAAAATGGTGGTTGAAGAGTGATGATACATTCATGAAAAATAGGTATATTTTATGTCTTGTTATTGTATATATGATGAGTAATAATTTATGAATGGTTATAGGCATAGTTGAGATGGATTGATTTAGTGAACATGGTATATGATGAGTACAAAAATTTTGTTGAATGACTGGATAAATATGTTCTATTTTTGGGTGTATAAAAACATGAATTTAAAGTTTTTATATAGATAAAATAGATGAGGATTTAAGGTATAATGAAAGTAAAATTTATGCTTAAGAAAAATGTTTGTGTAATGTTCAGAAATGAGAAGAACTAAGATGATAGTGAATGACATAAATCATGTTATATTATTCTATTTTTTTTTGTATAATGATAAACCATTGTTTATGAATTTGTTTTATGATTGATATTGAGATAGAGATGAGGTGAGAATGAAAAGGAGAATAAAGTAGAAATGATTAAATATGCAGGAGATGTCTTGAATATAGTATGGAAAGAGTTAGGATTTCATGAATGAATGGGATTAAGTAAATGATAATGAATAAAATTGAGTAGAGTTTTGTGAATTTTAATGTAACCAATATGATAGTTAGATTTGCATGAAATGAGGTTGCATAAATGGACATGAATTCTGGAAATTTAGAGTGTTAATGGTGATTCTAAATATGGAAATTCTTGTAAAACATGAAGGGAGAAAGGCAGGGCACAATAGTGGCCTTTAATGCTTGATCGTGGGCTAAAGAATTCGGTTCTATCACGATCGTGGCACCCTTCCCACAACCGTGGCTTATTGTATAAGGTTCTGTCATGATCATGGGAAGGTTCACCATAATAGTGGGCTAGCATAAAACGTGAGATGTTATCTTTCAAGTGATGTTTGAAACAATTAATACTAAGGTACTTTTCTAAGGTGTATTTAGGCTTGAATGAAGCTTGAAATTAACCTGGATGATGGTGAATATATAGATTGTGAAATTAGGGTAATCAAGTATATGAAAGGTATTAACCTAAGTGCAAGCTAGACATATAGAAATGGGATGTTTAAATGATCAAGAGATGTGAATAAAGGAAACATACTCGGAATAGTCAAATTGAGAATGCATTATACATTACATATATACAAATGTGTACGATTGAATGCTTATGTGATTTTGCAAATTAGTAATGTGTAAATTTTGCTTGATATAGAAGAGCAAATTGAACAACCGCATCCAGACATTGCCGAGACATCGAGACAACTATTAATTTGGAGTGTACTATGAGTAAAATAGATGTTTCTCATTAGGAATGATTTGAATTTGCTTGAATTTTAATTATTGAACTGATAATTATGTGAATGTGAAAAATTTCTAACATTCATGGTCCGAGGAGTTTGATAATTGAGATTGTATTGGAAGTTCTTCATTGTATGTGAATGAGAAAGAAATAAGTGTTCTCAACATATCGTTGAATGCCAAACTAAAGTTCGATGGAAAAAGTGAAAAGCGAATGTGTATACTGAATGAAAGTGAATGATTGAATATCTATAATTTGATGCATTTCATTACATGAATTGCATGATCAAATAAAGGCAGTTGTGACCAAAGTAAGTAGCAAAAAAGAGCTTAAAGCTCAGAATGTGTATAAGAGCCATAGACTCACTAGTAAAATGATCCTGCTATCCCCAACAGATACGGGATAGTTATCAATGAACTCGATATTTACAACAGATACAGGATAGTTATAAAGGCACTTGGTCATAACAAAATAACAATTGAAAGTGAGTCACATGTGCATTACATATACAAATTTGATATGTGTTATACGACTGATTGAAATGAATTGTTTGACTATTTTGAAATGAAAATATGAAAGTGAATGTGTATATTGAATGAAAATGATTGATTAAATATATATGATTTGATGCATTTAATTACACGATATGCATGATGAGATAAAGGCAGTTGTGACTAGAGTAGCCAGTTAAAAAGAGCTTAAAGCTCATAATATGTATAAAAAGCCACAGGCTCAGTAGTAAAATGAACTCGGTATCTACAACAAATACGGGACAGTTATGAATGAGCCCGTATCCACAATATATATGGGATAGTTAAAAAGGCACTCGGTCATAACAATTAACAATGAAAGTGGAGTCTCGTGAACAATATATATATATATATTGATACTTGTGTTATAAGAATGATTGAAATGAAATAATTGAACCATTTTGATTATGAAAATGTGGAATAATGTACACAATTGTGTTTGATGAAATATGATGATATGTGAAATGATGTTCAATATGTGATATGACTTATTTGTGAATTGAAGTGAATTATGTATTGTTATGTAATTGATATGAGTGAGTGCATCGAGGATGGTCCACTCACTGAGTTCGTAAAACTCATTAAACTTGCAACATTATCTTTTAGGTTTAGAGGAGATATCCAGTTAGGCTAATTAGAGTATAGCTACTGAAATCAAACATTAGCTAGGGGTTGGGATCAGTTTGCACCTGTATATGTCTTCAATGATTTTTATATTTGAATTGTATTTTACAATTATTGTACAGTATACATGTGAATAATGAAATGTAATAACATTCATGACTGAATATGTTTATAAATGAAATGGACCAAAATAATTATTGGTTTGCTTGAGATGTGATGTTCCTTGAGAATTTTTTTATAATGAGTTAATGTGATTGTCCTAACATGCCTCTCCCACATGGCACGTTCTTGAATGTCCTCGAGATGTACGGGCATGTGCTAGGTAAGAGTGGGATGCTAAATTATTTTGGCCTTAGATTGTAGGATCAATAACTTAAGTACTATATGGATGACTCGTATGCCTGCAGATTATCGAGGTTATTAATTAAAACTTACACACATCAAAAAATCATGATCAAAATTCTCGATGAAATTTACCGACAGAAATAATTTCTATCAGCAAATTAAAAATTAAGCGAAGTGGCGTCATTTAAATTAGAAGGAAATGTCGTTGTTTTCCTTTGAATTAAATCGAAAGACGTAAAACTTGCTTCTCTTCTTCTTCGTCGTTTTCTTCTTCATTTTATGTTCTTCTTTGTTTCCTCCATCTGTGACAGATTTGTCTTATTTCTTCCGTCCATTGTCTGTGTTCATTTGTCATCTTTACTTCCATTGTCGAGGTTGGTCATCCCTGCTATTGGGTTTATTTTTTCTGCTTCATTTTATGTTATTAAATGATTTTATTTTCATTGGTTTTGTTTGTGTGGATTAGGATGTGAGTGTCTAGTTTGGTTGTTAATGGGTTGTTGTTTGTTTTTTTGTGTTAATGTTAATGAATAATAGGAAAAATAGCAAATTTGAAACAAATTAAGGATGGATTTGTGTAGCGTGCCAAGTGTTTAATGAAAGTTCTGTTAGGGATGAAAGTTCGATGAATTGGTTTTAAAACTTAGGAATTCAGACGTGAACCTTAATTAACACTTATAATGACTTAAAAGAACAGAAATTGGACTTAAAACAAATTGTGCACAATCTTGCCTTAAATTCGCAGAGCTATATAGAAATTATGACAGTCTTGAAATTACTTAACTTTATTGTGGACTAAATTCTGGGAAAATTACAACAGTTATTAGAGAGTTTCATGAAAGATACCAAATTGAAACATAAAGAAACTATATAAATATGTTCTAAATAAAAGCTTATGTAAACCATATAGTAAATGAAGTGAAATTGCATTAAATAAGATAGCTCTAGCCGTATGTGTGATTATCTCCTCAGTAGTTATATATCAATGAAACATGGTTTTAGCTGTCATAACCCTCACTAGTTATTATAAGTGTTAGGTTGAAAATTAACAAGATCATTGTGTTACTACTTATTGTTATGTCCTAAAATCTATTTAAAACTATTACACGAAAGGGTTTTAACAAAAATATGCTAAAAAATTGTATTCAAATTAGTTGCAATCAACGACAAAAATTATAGACCTGGAATTGCTTCCAACTATCCCCTGTGACAACATGTATTATATTATGATAAAATTTGTTTTATATGCTAATAGTTAATGGAAATAACCTGGAACAAACTTAGAAAAGATAGCCAGTCTAGAATTTTTTTTGGCCCTATTATATAAGAAGAAGTCTTTAAAATGGTTGATTATATTACTAGATAGGAAGATGTTTTTAAAAACTTCAAAAATTTCTAGATGTTATTTTTGTATTGAAAGATGCATTTGTAATTCTTTAGAACAATATTATTTATAATAGTGAGAGTACTAACAAGATCAAAAAATAGGTTCCTAAATCAAAGTAATTAATAAAGCAAGAGATTCTAAAGAGTGGAAGAACTTTTTATTAGATATATAGTAGTATTTCCACATTATGAGAGTCCCTAAGTGATACAAAATTAAACTAATAAGTACTTAATAGTTGACACTAAACTATATTGGCATATTGGAATGTATGATGACTTGTAAATTATTTACTATCATATAGATACATGAAAAGCGATTGTTAACCAATTAAGGAAATATTTCTTTTTATTTGATGCATATATATATGAGAAGTAATTGTTAGGGAATTCAACAAATAATTCTTTCTATGTATTGCATCTTAAACTATAAATGAGGTGTTGTGAAAATTGCAACATGATTGTAATTGTTACAATTATATTAAGGCCTTCAATTTCTTAATGTCAAAAATAAGGAAGGATATTATTGATACCTTTGCCAGTCTAAAGAAAAAGAAAAAAGAATGTGATGGAAAACAAAAATACAAGGACAAGAAAATAAATAATGGTAAAGGAAAACTAAATAAGTCATTCTAATGATTAAAAAAGAAATAATAATGAAGAATGCTTCATATTAATAATAGTTCAAACTTTGTGCTTGACTATTTGAAACAAAAAATCAATTCAATGGTGTCCAAAGATGATTTGGGTGGAAGGTATCTACTTTTCTCAATGCTCTCTAACTACACAACACCTTTGTTAGTTATATGGTTGCTATTTACATTTGCATCTTTGATGCACTTGATTATTTGAAACAACGGAATTCGCATTGCTATAATAGGAGATACTAGTTTTATTTACAATATCCTTAAGTAAAAGATGTGATGCAATTTAGCTTGAAGGTGAAAAATATTAACTATTAAAAATAGTTAATTTAAAGGATTTTGATGTAAACAAAATGGCTATAATTTATCCATTATGATCAGTCTGTGTGTTAAAAACATCAATTTGATGATAATTCTACTTGATGATATAATTTCATGTTTAGATTTTTTTTTCTAAGACAATATAAGGCAATGTGTACCCATATTTGAGTAGCCTTATGTTCATGAAAAATAAAGGTTATGCTTTGTTTGATGTTGCCATCACTTAGTAGTGAATCAGGTAGTAAGAGGAAGTCCCTAATAGTACCTTAGATGGATTCTTTTGAAGCCAATTTGCTCAAGATATAATCTTGTGAACAAGTGTGTCTTAGGCCACAGATCTGTCTATCCTACTTAAATCAAGTATTACAAATATCTTAACTAAAAATAAAAACAAATCCAAACGATTATAAAAATCAATAATCAAAATTAATTGTCTAACATTGCAAACTAATAAAATAAAATTAAAAGTTCTTAAAATTTTTAGTTAATTTGCTTCTCAATAAGTGCTTTTTAAAAGTCTTTGAACTGAAATTTTTTCTTAAACATGATTCATGTTTGGAGCAGTGTGGTTTCTCCCTCCTTCACAATGATTATAGAAATTGTCATTCATCTTATTTTGACTTTCTTCCTTATTCTTTCTATGTTCTTCCTTTCCTTGGCATCTTAACTTTTTGCATGATGATTTCCTACCAAAAATTAGAACAATTAGTTTGTCTTGATTCATTGTTAAGAATAAACTAAGTATATCATTTAAAAATTTTCTTTATCTCTAACCCTAAATGTTAATTTCCCTTTCATAATGATTGTACCTGTTGTGACGAGGAAGGATCTTGTTGGCCCCGAATTTTTATTTATTTATTTATTTAAACATGATTTGAATGAATTATGAGGTTTTGATAAATTAAGTTTTTGGAGTTAGTTATTATGTTAATGCTAGTAGGATTTTTATTATATGGTTTACGTGTATTAAAGTAGTAAGAAGGTTGAAGGGTATTTTTGGAAGATCACTTAAGGTTAAAAGAACATAAGCTTATAAGGAATGGTAAAATGGACTTTTTGGGCTCATTCACGGTAAAAAGGGGAAGAAGAATAGTTGTCTTGCAATTGAAGAAGAAGAAAATGAAAATTGAAGAGAGGAAGAGAGAGTGTCGTGGGAGAAGAAGAAAAGAAGAGAAAGCTAAACTAGGTTTCCAATTTTCTTAGTTTTAAAGAGTGATTTTGAAGTTGTTCAAGAAGGGAAAAAGAAAGAGGAAGATTAGAGCTTCCATTTGAGCCAAGAGACTCAATAATTGGTGAAGATTCAAGGTAAGTTTATCTTTAAACTTTTGGATTTTTGGAAGCGTTTTTGTTCATAAAGCTTAAGAAATGCATAGGTTTAAGTATTCTAGGATCAATTTTACTGTATATATTTCTTTTAGTTCTCAACTGGAAGTCCTATTAAATTGGGATTTTTTTTGCCAATATTAAAGAAAATCAATAGGAGAGGCAAGAGGAGCAAGAAGAGAGGCATCTTTGAGCAACTGTTAAGCAAGGAATTCAAGGTGGGTTACATTTTTATAATTGAATAATAAGCCATTAATGTTTCTTCCAAATCAAGAAAGTAAATATTTTTCAATTGTATTATAAATGTGCATTTATTGCTCTTTGAATGCTTTGAGAAAGTGCTATGTGTTTGGTATGTGAATATTGTGTGGATGATTTATAAAAAGAATGCGAAAATGAATCATTTTTTGAAATAAATAGATTACTATGTTTATGAAATCACTTTTCGAAAAAAGTGCCATTTTGGGCAACAAATTTACAAGTTATGAAATACATGTTATGTGGGTTTGGTTTGGTCCATTCTGTATGTCAAGTGTACTTTGACTAAAGGCTTCTCCTACCTGCCCGCAAGTTGCATGGAGCTCCTTCAAGGACTCCCTCATGTTTACGACTACGCAAAAACTACTATGTGAGATTGTGTTAGTTCGTTCTGTTCACGACTACACAGGACCATTTCATGGGAATGTGTTAGCTTGTTATGTTTATGGACCTCCCAAACCATTTTGATGTGCTTATGTGTTGACAAGTTTATTGAATGCATGATTTGGATTGCTTATAAAGTGTTTGATAAATTAAGAATTTGGAAATATGTGTTTCATGATGCGTTGTGAATTTTACAATGGTTTTGCTTGTTACCGGTTATAAAATTGTTACCTATGAGCTTTAAGCTCCCCCCCCCCCATTCCGTCCCATCTTCAGGCGATGAGCAGTGATCGAGCATAAGGGCATTACTCTGGATTATGCTTATTTTGTATTTTAAGTTAGTTTTTGTAAAACAAGGCTTTAATTGCATTTTAAGCAATTCTACTTTGTGTAAATTATATATTTTTGGACTATGATGTATTGTAGCTTAAAATGCCCATTAAAGCTTTGTAAAACTCTTATCTTTTGATGATAATAAAATATAATTGTGTTTTTGCTCGTGACTCTCAAAGTTTGTAGATTGCATTTTTAAGCATTTATAAGGGTAAAATTTTATGTTCTGATTTCTAGGAAAAATCTGTATTGATCTATGGTAAAGTAGACAGAGTTGTCTTCTTGGAATTTTTAGATCTTTTTCTTAGCTTTCCAACGATATAAAGTTTGGAATTTTTAGACTTAGGACGTAAAAGATATGGCCTTTAGACAAAGCATAGGTACCAGACGAGGCACCAGACAAGGCACCAAACGAAGCGATTTTGACCCTATAGATGGCAAAAAATTTTCTTTAGGGTCTTCATGAAAGTTGTAGATCTCGAATTCCTTTTTGAAACCATCCTAAAACAACCACAATCTGATATCTCTAGTGAAAGTTATGCCAATTGTCCCAAGATAGGTGCAATATGATTGAGGACATAATCGTGGTTGACTCTTTTGGCAATAACTTCATCGTCGGACCTCCAAATGAAGTGATTATTGAACCAATAGATTCCTAACCCATTTTTTCTATCCTTCCAAAAAAAATTGGTAGCCTTTGGTGTTGATTTGAAAAATATTAATGGAAAGAAAGTGAGGGAATCGATTAGAGGAGCATGACTTAGTTATGAGCATACTTTGGCTTTTAAGCATATCTTGATCTGTATAATAGGAAACTTTTGGGATGTTATAAGAATGAATATGAACCGATGATGGCTAATGAGAGTTCATGAAAATAACCCTATAGGATAATACACAGACTCACGTTTTATGACATTCAGATAGTTGGGCTCTAGAAACGGGGTCCAGCATGAAAATGGTAAACGTAATGACGCATAAAAAAGTTTCTTTAACAGAATCTTAATGATCACATGGTACAGCCAGGCCAGTGATTGTACATTGCCATTACTGATCTCACTAACGTCTTTAACCAGTTAACAACTTCTCTGAAGACCTGTGGAGAAACATAGTCATTGTTGGAGTTTGGACTACTGTTAGGCCTAAGTGTGTTTAAAATTTGTTTGTTAGAAAATAATCAAATATATCCTCCTCTAAATTGGTTTTTTCTATATAAGACAGGGCTAAATGCCCAAATTTGGGCCAAACTTTTTTGAGTTTGATCAATATAGGGCCAAACATTTTAACCTACTCAATCAAGGTCTAAATGTTATCAAGTCTGCTCAATGTTAGGCTATTTTGAATAGAAATCTGACATTGTCATACATGCGCCGTTAAGCCAATTCAGGGAGGCCAGATGGATTTCAAATGGTATGTAAAAAACACACGTAGATTTTCAAAAAAGAAAAAAAGAAAATTATTTAATATTTTTACTCAGAACCCTAAATCCCTAAATATTCACCCTCTTTCTCTCAAAAACTTAACAAAAGGGGTTCTCTGATCTGGCGTCTTGCCTCCTTCGTGCATCATCACTGCCGATCACTTCAATCCCTCTTACTGATCCGCTTTCCAATCCTTTGGCGTAAATGTTCTCTTCACCAATCGCCAAGATGTGCATTTTCAACTAAAGCCCTCATCTTTGGTGGTTAGCCTTCTTTTTTACTTCTCTACTTCACTTTTATTTATTCTTCCTTTTTGCATGTTCATATAACATTGAGTTTTACTTACAAATTCGTCTCATGAAAGATGTTTAACTACGAAGTCATTTCCATTTTTGATTCATGAGGTATCTGTTTTATACTTGTGTTTATTTTATTTTTTCTTCCTTTTTTTGGTTCAGTTTGTTGTTTGGCATTTTCTTGATAGAATTGTATTGTTTTTTAGTGACAGCTCGACGAAAATGCTCTTGAACTCCATTTGCTAGTCCAAATAGTAAATTTACTAAAGTTCGTAAAAGTCAAGGTGAGAGCTTTTACTATTATTCCTATTCTTTTTGTTGACTCCCATTATGGATTCTTACAAAACTCAAAATGACCCTTAATGTAACAGAAGTTGTACAACTTGGGAACTTATATTAGACTATTGATATTGTAGAATAAAAAATGGCAAGAATTCTTATAGCTGATGATTTTTGTGTTAGCCCTGATGTCTTTTGTTGTCTTCCTTTTGCTGAAACTGAATGGTTTCTGTTTTGCTTATGCCTCATGTCAATTATAGGTGTCAATCACTTTATCAATAAGAATCCTATCACTACGTGGAACATTGCAGTTACATATAATGGTTACATTGAATATACAAGATGATTCTGTGGAAACTTAAACACAAAGAATGTCATTTACTATTGTTGTTTGCAAAACAAAAATTTTGTAAAACGCAAACCTTAAAAACCACACCCCATTGTTTAGTACACTATACAACATTAATAATTGAAATCAATGTCAAGACTTGAAATTTACATTGTAGATGATGGTTATAAGAATTGTTCAACTAGCAATGTTGTAGAGGTACTAGCTCATATATTATAGTGGCAATGTATAGAGAAAGCCAAGACTGTGGCTTGCTAAATTCTATTATGAGTTTAATCATTCTTCCACCTTGTGGAATTTCACTTTTTTGGTTAATGTATGTTTAAGAAACTTTTATCTGTATTAATTCTCATAATACATAAAATAAAACAAAAAAACTTGTATGATCAAGTTGAGTGGCCTCTTCTGTAAGATACATTAGCTCCTACACCTCATGAGTGAAAATAACTCTTTTTTCGAGGTGCAAGTATTGCATTTCGTTCGAATTCACCAAAACTTTACACAACTTCTAGAAATCAAAGAAAACAAAAGCCTCTCTTTACTTAAGTTTCAGCTTAAGTGAATAGTGTAGAATTATAGATGTCATGAACATTAAATACCCGTATGTAGAAAGGCTTTTAACTATGCAAAGATGTTTGTAATAATAACTAATCCTTCTTGGAGTTCTCCAATCTTATATCTGGTATGTTCAATGTATACAATAGTCAAAATGCTTTGGTTCTCCCAGTATTCCAACTACAGAATCAGTACAACAACATGCTTTTTGCTTGACTTCCTATGCTTCTGGAAAACACATTTCATTAATATTTCTCATTTTAGTGAAGCAAATCAAAATTGATCAATAAATGGACTGACCCCCATAAGAAAGAAATGAAGAGAAACTGCATTTTCTTTATAATGCATTTATACATAATGAATATCACACCCCATCAATGGTGGAACAATAAGTTGTCTTTTTTCACTAACTCACATACCTAAAAATCATACAGCAAAACCAACACATGAATAGCATCTTTCCCCTATAGTAACTAATAGTAAGAATTATTACAAAGAATAAGCAATAAGGACTGCCAAGGTTAATTCCATCAATGCCAACATTCCATACATCCAAAACTTCATTCCCTACTTAAGGAAAGAATGCACGCAAGTGAAATGAGGATCAAAGGAGGATATATATATACGAATATTCTCATATTTTTCAAATTAAGATCTCATTTATCAGACATTACCTAGGTGAAATTTTAAAGGAGTTCCATCAATATTTGAGTCAAAAACCTCTCCACTATTCAATTTTCTAGTGTAATGAATGCTTACCTAAAAGCAAATGGAAGTTAATTCAGCCAACAAACATTGGATGGAAATTGTCAAGAAGAATTCTAAAAATCAATGCTAATCAATACTTCAGCATAGAGGCCAACTTAATTAAAGCCTAAGTTAGCAATGGAACTATAGCTATCCAATTATAACCATTGAGATGTAAATATTTTTCAGATTTATTTACCTCATTTGCATGGAAAGGAACTAATGGTTTCTTGGAAAAATGATAATCAAAAATATGTTGCCAAAGCAATCACATTTAAGTTAGTATGAAAGTCTCAAAGAAATTTAACAAGCTATCAAGGATTTTTTATTCGAGATAACAATTTAAATCTTAGGCCACAGTTCCTTGTAAGGAAGACATACAACACTTTATCATTACTTAGAGGGCATTTTCATGGTGAAAGGAAACATCTTTAGCAAAAGATTGCTCAGAACTCATTGTCGTCCTCTTTAGCTATGTGCATTGCAAGCTCCTGCTATTGTCTCTCCCTCCTCTTCTCAGTACTTTCCTTCTCCTTTAGGGAATTTGGAGGAAACCTAAGTGTGCGTACTGCCTTGTTATGCATGTTAAGACAGAAGGCAATCCGCGAGTTAAAGGCAATCTATGGTTTATTTGTGGAATATATGTCCCTTATCTCCTTAGATACCATTCATCCGTGGTTCCATATGTTCACAAACAAACATCCTGAAATAGAACAACCTTAATATATTCAAACATTCAGAATATTAATGTAGCAGAAATAAACAATGTCAACATCTAAAAAGCAACTATAAGCCTATAATTTAAGAAAAGAGAAAAAGGTCAATGCCAAGAAGAAAATGTATGCCTCCAAGAATTTGTTTAAGATTAAATGTTGAAGAACAATTTTGGTATAGAAATTTAATGTGAAAAAATGGTTTTTAGTACATTTCATAAGTATTTATACATTCAACACCTTATTGTTGTGAATAGGTCTTGATCATCATATAGATACACTATAACTTCATAAACATAAGTATGTTACATACAAGAGACTATATTTTCTTATAGTTAAAAAGTAAAAACTTCCCTAATGATTTAAATGAGCTTCAAACCATGGGGCCTTTGATCTCAGCTTCTCTGGCCTGATCATACAAATTGTAATGCAGATAATTACGAAGCAACAAGTTAAGAAGTGTTTCCTGCACCAAAAAGTTATTCTGATTATGAGATTTCAACAACATTTCAAGAATAAAGTTTGTGACTAAAGAAGTACCTGGCCCAGCTCATCATGACGCAATGTTGCAATCCGATGAAGAGCAAGGAGGTTACTATTGATGAAATAATTTTAGGAATTAGATTAAAAATTGAGGACAACAAGTAAGGTATCAAAACATATTCGTGCTTGTCCACAAGTTTTAAATTCTTAGTAGCACATAATAGAAGAAATAAGTAAAAAGCCTTCCACTCAAACAAGAATATTCTTCTGGCATATCCGACAAATGTTAAATTCAAAGGAATATAGGCCAAGTGAGTTCATAGCTAAGAGAGTAACAAAAGTTGAGCTTTGATGCAAGAACGTCAACAATTATCCTATTCATGGTTTTCAAAAGTTAGAATGCGGATTAACGAGAGGGAATAGAATGATTGATAGTGATGATGCATGAAAAGGCAAGACGTTGGATCGAAAAACCCCTTTTGCTAAGTTTCCGAAAGAAAGAGGGTGAATATTTAGGGCTTTAGGGTTTTTAGTAAAAATGTAAAATAATGTTCTTTTTTTCTTTTCTGAAAATCCACGTGTATTTTTATGTAACATCTGAAATTCACCTACCCTCTCCAAATTGACTTAACGGCTCGTGCATGGCAATGCTAGATTTCTGTCTAAAATAGCCTAACATTAAACAGACTCGATAACGTTTAGACCTTAATTAAGCAGGTTAAAATATTTATCCCTAAATTAATCAAACTAAAAAATACTTAGCCCAAATTTGGGCATTTAGCCTATCAAAAAGTCATATGTTTGGACTTCTTTAAATTTTATGGTTGTTTAAATAATCAAATCAGCTAAAGTCTATAAAACAAAAATGGGGTGTTTGGTTGAGGGTAATAGAATTTCATTCCCTTGTTTGGTTTATTTTATGACCCAAGGAATAGCATTCCTAAAGATTAGCTATTCCTTAAATTAAGGAATAGCTAAAGACAACCCCCCTCCTCTTTACCTATTCCATGCAAGTGGG
>JAOQML010000004.1:29435602-29451437 GCA_027568935.1 Erythroxylum urbanii
GTCAATTGTGAATTGAGAGATCACAATTCCATAATTTAAATTAGGGATTATTAATTAGGGTTTAAAGATTATAACTCGAGAGAGAGAGTAATTCACCCTAGGACCGCCTAGACCCGGTCACTCGATAATTGCATAATTGATTAGATTTTCAGTAATTTCAGATTAAAACCCCCTTTCTCTCAATTGGTAATTCCTAGGTTGATTTTAGATTGGGCTATGTGATTTGCTACTTGTTTGTTATTTTCGACATTTAATTCTCGTATTTGATTATTTTATTGATTAATTTCTACATTGTTTGTTTATTTTAGATAGTTGCATTTTAGTTTTACCTTAGATTTTAGGATTAGATTACCACTCCTTGTGGGATCGATACCTTAGGTACTACGCGAATGACCTGTGCGTTTGTGGTATTATCGAGGTTAAAATAGTAAAACTTAGCATACGTAAACCTACGATCAAGTTTTTGACGCCATTGTCGAGGATGCAATAGTTGAGTTCTATAGTTTAAGGAGTTAGATTAGTTTTAATTTTTGTTTTTGTTTCTTTCGGTTCATTTTAGAATTCGTGATCTTGCATGAACACAAGAGTCACGAGAGGTTCGAGTCGTGCAGCAAAGACGTTAAATTTAGACATCACAGGATTAGATCGAACCCTTAGGAAAGTTCAGCGAGAAGAAGAAGAAATCAAAAAATCAACAATAGCCGAGGAATTTCAAAGGAATAAGGATCACGAAGTGAACTGAGGACAGCAATAAAGGACCTTGATGGACTTCATAAGGCCAGGGTTCAACCTGTCAAACCAAGGAGTGGCTAGGCCGTCGGTTCAAGCGGCCTCATTTGAGATAAAACCAACCCTCCTCAATATGCTTCAATAGAATGTGCAATTCTATGGATTGGCGAATGAGGATCCCAATGTGCACATCGTTAACTTCCTCGAGATCTGTAATACATTCTGGTATCATCAGATGTCGGAGGATGCGGTTAGAATTAGGCTATGCTCCTTTACATTTAGAGATAGAGCGAAGGCTTGGTATCATTCACTAAGCCCTACTAACATCACGACGTAGGATCAAATTTTGCATGCCTTCCTGGACAAGTACTTCCTGTTGACCAAAACAATGAAGATTATAAAGGAAATCACCAATTTCTAATAAGGTGATAGGGAGTACATCTATACAGCATGGGAAAGATATAAAGATCTGCAAAAGAAGTGCCCACACCATAACTTACCCAAGGAATTCCTTTTGTAGACTTTTTACAATGGAGTTAACCCACAGACAAGAGGCACGATCGACACAGCAACAAGAGGATCCTTGATGCGAAAAACTATTGATGAGGCAGAGGACCTAATTGAGGAAATGGCAAGCAACAGTTGCCTATGGACGAATGATCGAGGAAGGCAACCTGCTTCTTTCAGAGAGCATAAGGGAATTGTCGCGGTCCATTAGATGACAGAGATGCAAGCAAAGATCGAAAATTTGATACGACAACTAAATAATATGAAGGCATCATCCTTAGCTCAGGTGAAGGTCGCACAACTGAAGTGTGAGCTTTGTGGACAGTTAGACCATGACAACTTGGACTGCTACCTAATGAAGGAAGAAAACCAGGAGCAAGTGAACTTCATGGGGGCACAATATGGTTAAGAAGGGGGTAACAATCCCTACTCCAACACTTATAACCCCGGTGGAAGACTTATCTGAACTTCTTCTAGTTGAACAACACTAGCAGACAGTTCAAGCCTCAGGGACAATCGGGCTCCCAGCAAGATAATGCAAGCTCGATGGAATCAAAGTTGGACAGGATTTTAGATAAGATTGGAGGTATGGAGGAAGCACATAGGAGTCTCGAGGGCAAATTCGAGCAAGTAATAAAGAATCATGCCTCATCCATACACAATCTAGAAGTCCAAGTGGGGCAATTAGCAGAGACAATGTCTACTAGGAATGCTGGAATTCTTTCAAGCAACACCGAGTCCAATCTAAAGGAACATATCATGGTCATCAGTCGGACCCAGGATGAGGAACCTGAGAAGGTAAAGGGAGGAGAATATGAAGGAGAAAGTCAAGCAAATAAAGGAAACTTTCCTAGTGAGCCCATGATCGAATCACTTGAGGCAACTCGATGTGTATTTCTATTCCCTATTATGTAGCAGCAGGAGTTATATGCAAAGAAGGAAGCAAAAAAAATACAGTAGATTGAGCAAAACAAGATCGAGGAAGTGACAGAATAAGTACAGAAGAAGCTCAAATTACAGTAATTCGTCAAAAAGAAGGTTAAAGAGCGACAATTGGAAGACGACCCTAATATTGCAGAAAAGGTGGACCCAGGGGACTTTTTCATCCACTACAGCATCAATAGAATCATCATAGATAGGGCATTCGTGGATTTGGGCACGAGTATAAGCATGATGCCCTACACCTTCAGTTTGAAATTGGGGTTAAGAGAGTTAGTACCCACTAAGTTTCTAGTAAAGACGGCCGACAAGACAACGCATAAGCCCTTAGGGATTCTAAAGGATGTGCCTGTAAAGGTTGATAAATATATCTTCCCTACAAACTTCTACATACTGGACATTAGCGAAGATATGGACTCGATAGTTCTTAGAAGATCATTATTGGCCACTGCGCGTTCAATCATTGATGTGGATTGGGGCAAATTAACTCTAAGGATAGGAAAGGTGAAATTGAGCTTCAAGGTGACTACAAGAGAGTACGGATCTCCTTCACCTCCAGTGGATATCAAGGAACTTGAACCTTGAGGAGAATGGGAGGATATAGAGGATCTTAGGAATTCTTTTAGGAAGAGGCGCTCGTGAAGGAGAAGGCGAGGAAAAGAGAATTGCAAGGAAGGTGGGGATTGCAGCATCGTAGCCAAAGTTCAAACTTTGAGATTAATGACGACACTACCATCGCACCATTCGTTTCGACCACCATGAGCGTAAAGGAGCGTCAAGCTACTGACATTAAAAGAAGCATTACATGGGAGGCAACCAATAGAAAAAAATAGTTTTATTGTTTAATTTTGCTAGAATGTTTGAAATTCTATAGTTAGGATTAGTTTTGTTTTTGAATAAGATCGAGAAAGGAATCATATTTTGAAATTATATGGATGATGTTCAAACATGAAAAGAGAGATGAAAAAAGGGGCACAAAGGATTAGGAAGTGAAATTGAAACAAACTAGTGAAAAGAACAAAGAAGGAAATTGGTGTTAGTGGATAGCCGCCGGCCATGACCATGGCCTAGCAGGCCACGATTATGGCGTGCGATTCAGAGTCCCGTTGGTGGAAAGCCTCAGGCCACAATCGTGGCCTGCGACTATGCAGAAAGGGGGGACGCATTTCTTAAAAAGAACTATTACCATTTTACCCTTTTTACCACCTATATATTCAGTTCTATCTTCATTTTTACTTTCACTTTCATTTTCATTTTATCTCTCTATAATTTAAGCATCCATACATTCTTAAATCTCTCTAGAATTTGTCAACCTTCAATATCTTCCAAATTTCTAATCAACTATGCCATGCATTAAACAATCAGCCCAATAGGAACCATATGGGCAACAGTAAGTTGCTGGATATGGGAGAGGGGACTGAGCGCTAGCTTATGGCGTAACCTTCCCGATGTATACAGAAGAAGAAGGTACTCATTTTCAATCCCTTCGTGCTAAACAAATTGTAGTTTCTAAATACTTTGATTTTGACACCCTTGATAGGCTAAAATTATGTGAACAAGTAGAAAACCTAGCCGAGAGGATCCAGTTGGCTCAGTTCATACAATTTCAATTTTCTGTTTATGAGGAGCTTTCACTGGAACTTTTCACTTCCCTGACCTACAAACCTAAGAATCCAAAAGAATTGTGGTTTAGATTGGGAGGATGGGCATATGAATTAAATGTCGAAATTATGTGCGAGATGTGTAGATTCCCTGAATCCTCCATTATCGACCATCATCAAGACTTTCGTCCTTCCCAATACTAGAATGAGCTTACTGGAATTAAGCAATTTCATGCAAAGAATGCTCACAACAACATTATACGGTCCCATGAACACTTGTTACTGCACAAATTTATGTGTCAGCTAGTTTTCGATAAAACCAAAACCAACAAGTGTTCCACTAAGGAAATTTTTATGTTGTGGTACATGGACCATAATATTCCAATCTGCACATCCACACATGTGCTAAATGCCATTGTTGTGACTTCGCACAAGACGAGCAACAATCTAGGAATGGGGTGTATAGTGTCAGCCATTGCAGAACATTTTGATATGAAACAGAGGGGGTTAACTGTTCACCTCCCAGAATTCTTAAACCACCATCACTTATTGCGGGCTAAAATCCTTAAGTCCCATAATATGGAACTTAAAGATATCAACCAAAAGACACATGTCTGAATCAGGGCAAGTTAGGTAAGTTCAAGCTTAGTGCCACTTCAGCAGGAAGAAGAGTCCAGTGAAAAATCCGAGGAAGAAGAAGAAGAACAAGGCTGGAAGGAAGTTTTCGATCCAATCTCCACCACCAATAAGACACTTGCAGAGATAGCCTGGACACAAAGACGCCAGAGCTAGGATATTCGTCGGATCCACAGATATTTTGAGGCTTAAGGAGTTCAATTGCCACCTTCGACGCCATCACCACCTCCATCTCCATAGGATTTATGTCTAACCCAATTTTTTCCATTCAGTTATTTTTCTTTTCCAAATTAGCCTCCAGTTCTAATTTTTATGTTTATTTTTTTGTTTACTTTAAATTATGTTTTTTCTTATATTTTATGTGTTTATGTTCTCTCTTCTCACACTGAGGACAATGTGTTGTTCAAGTATGGGGAGGGATTATGTGTCTTTGCTTTTGAATGTGATTTTTACATATCGTATGATAGTTAATAAGTTGCATCTTGTGAATTATTTGAATGTATCAGTGGCTTAGATGGAGTGAAATTTATTTAATTTTAAACATAGTCTAGTAGGTTGTAAATAATCATTAGCTCGCAAAATTAGTGAATTAGGAGACTTTGGATAAATATACATCTTAATTAGGATTTAGTGAAAATTTAACACCCTATAGGTTGTCACATTCATTCATAATTTGAGGTCTTTCTACTTAAATAGCTTAACTAGTATTTTTCATGGAGAAGAGTAGCTTAAACAACAAGGTAGGCAATAAATAAATAAAAGCATTTTTGTTAAATAAATCACTATTTCGCTGGCCTCCGAGTTATGAATAGCACTAGTATCTAGTTGAAAACGTGATATAGCTGAGTAACCTGATCGACACGCATCACAAATATGTGCCTTCGTGTCAAAAGGCTGTAATGATGTTTCAACCAAGCTGTTTAATAAAAACATGACTTAGTTGAGTAACTGGATCGACATTCATTACCAATGTTTGCCTCCTCGTAAAAAGACTAAGGCTATGTTCACTAACAAAAGTATTTACTTAATAAAAACCTATCGAACTTGTAGTAAGCTCGACTTTTCATGAAAATATACTTAGGAACAATTATAGAGTCGAAAAGATCAAAGAATTATTAATGTGTATGTACAATTGGAAAGGGTAAACAAATTAACAATTAGATCTCGATTAAATTATATATTTAGTTCAAAGCCCCTAGACATAGATTTTGCTTATTAATGATTATATATAACTTATAGGATTGTGTTTAAGATTAAATTTATTTCATAAAGTCAAAGCCATTGCCTTATTATTACATTGTGTGTTGTATGTTTGTTGTTTTGTTTGCTTGAGGACAAGCAAACGTTTAAGTGTGAGGATGTTGATAGTTGTAATTTGCATTGTATTTTAGGGTTTGATTTATTAAGTATTTAGTGTTAGTTTGAGTGTTTAGTGTGTATTTAGGTTTCAATTATGATAGTTTATGTGTTTAATTGTTTTTATAGGTTAGTATGAGTCTTTGAGCTTAAATGTTATATTTTTGAGGTACCTTGATGGGTTTGTTAGTGTTTCAGGATAAACGGCAAAGAACGAAGAAGTTTCCGAGAGTTTTGGGCAAAAAATATTATCCCACGATCGTGGCACAATGGAAAGAGGCGAGCTGAAAGGACCATGGCCACGATCTTGCACTTTGGGCCACGATCATGACAGAAAGGTTTAGGTTGTATGGGGCTGATACAGAAACTTGAGTTTCGTGTTATTTTTGGGACCATTTTGACCCTAGATTAAACCTAAGGCTTCTAAGATATAAAAAGAACATTACAAGACAGAAAGAGCAACCTTGGATAGAGTTTTTCACATTAGCAAATTCAGAACCCTAGAGAGCTAGTGAGAGATTCGAGGAAGGAGACGAAGGAAGAGAGACACAGAGACGAAGCTTGACGCGAAGTACTTCCTGTAACAGGTAGTTTCCCGCCTTCGCTACCTCTACGAGCCTGTTCTGAGCGTATTTTCCAATTTATTTTAGTTTTGTTGATGTATAAAATTGAGATAATTGTCGAGAATATGTTATGTCAAATGTCATTTTTGTCTAAACTCACCTTCGAGATTTGATTTTTAAGATTTATGAAATTTGATTCATTGTGTTTTATTTAAGTTATTTTGTGATTCAATATCTGTTCTTAACAATTTAACAACAAACTGAGAGAGTGAGCCGAGTGAATATCATCAATTTAGGCTAACGAGAGTTAGGTAAATTGATAGATAAGAATTGAATCAAATCGGTGAAATCGTGTAATAAGAGATCGAGCATAGGTTCCCGGTAGGTTAATAGACAATTTTAGAACTAATTTAGGTTTTGGGTCAATTATGAATCGAGAGATTACAATTCTATAATTTAAATTAGGGATTATTAATTGGGGTTTAAAGATTATAACTCGAGAGAGAGTAGTCCGTCCTAGAACCATCTAGACCTAGTAACTCAATAATTACATAATTGATTAGATTTTTAGTAATTTCAGATTAAAACCCCCTTTCTCTCAATTAGTAGTTCCTAGGTTGATTTTGGATTGGGTTGTGTCATTTGCTACTTGTTTATTATTTCCGACATGTAATTCTCGTAATTGATTGTTTGATTGATTAATTTTATGCATTGTTTGTTTATTTTAGATAGTTGCATTTTAGTTCTGCCTTAGATTTTAGGATTAGATTACCCCTCCTCGTGGGATCGATACCTTAAGTACTATGTGAACAATCCATGCGCTTGCGGTATTATCAAGGTTAAAATAGTAAAACTTAGCATACGTAACCCTGTGATCAGCTGACATGATAGAAACATACTTCATAAAGAATTTCATAAGCTTTTCCTAAGTAAGTTAAAAGTCAAGTTCGTCCATACCATTCTAAGTATGTAAGGTCTTTTTCTATAGAGCAATAGAAGTACGAAGCAAGAAGACTAGAATTTTCAAGGTGAATATGGTTAAAGCTCAACATAATAAAAGACCTCATTGAGAAAGGAACTATATATGACTTTTTAGATCCTCCCATACATCTTAAGTTACTAAAAAGGTCGAGCTTATAAAAAAAATGAGCAATTTTTGGAAGGTAACCCAATGCTTACTTGCTTTTCATGTTTTAGACATTATTTTTGGTTATTTTAGTTAATAATCATTCATTTTACTAAGTTATAATTTCATTTTCTACATCTTATATTATTAAATCTTGATTGATTTCTTATGATAAGTGTTTCGAGTTAGTGCATTTTGGTTTTATATGTTTTTAAGCTAACATTATAAGAATATATCCTTATGTCCTTTCTTATATTCCTACCTGTGTCGACTTACATCAATTTGTTAGATAAAGAAAATATGGAACTTCTAAATATGACTAAGAACATGCTCCTTTTATTGGTTGTGTTAGAGGATACCCTACTGTGTTTCTCCTCATGCTAGATATATGTTCACCTGTAAAATAGATAAAAACGATGTAAAATGTTCTACTTTCAGACACGGTCTAGACATAGCCCTATGTATAAATTATGTATAGGAAACACTCAACATGTTGAATCCCCATATTGACTTATAATTTTAATGTAGAGAATTGGTAAGACTTGAACATGGGAGGAACACAACACCATATGTTCCCAATATTCAGGAACATGCCCTAGGTAAGTAGAACATAACATTATGTTTAAGCCATGTTAAGGTGTTAAAGAGAAACATAATGTACCATATCTTAACACAACGTATACCTGCCACTGTGTCCTACCAGTGTTTCAACCCTGACACTTTTATTTTTTTCCTATATTTAATTTTACCAACACGGCCCCATGTCCCCAACCATGTAGGACTTATGTTCTATTAACATCCCTCTATGTAATTTTCATATTGCTTCTATTTCTAAGACATGCCTTTAACACTTCACTATATTTTTTTAATGGCTAAATGCCTAAATTTGGGCCAAACTTTTTTGGGTTTGATCAATTTAGGGCCAAATATTTTAACCCGCTCAATTAAGGTCTAAATGTTATCGAGTCTACTTAATGTTTGGCTATTTTGGACAAAAATTTACAATGTTATACATGCCTCGTTAAGTCAATTTGGAGAGGCTAAATGGATTTCAAATGCCATATAAAAAATGCACGTGGATTTTTAAAAAAGAAAAAAGAAAATTATTTTATATTTTTACTCAAAACCCTAAATCCCTAAATATTCACCCTCTTTCTCTCGGAAACTTAGCAAAAAGGGTTCTTTGATCTAGCATCTTGCCTCCTTCATGCATCATCACTACCCATCACTCCAATCCCTCTTGCTGATTCGCTTTCTAGTCCTTTGACGTGAATGTTCTCTTCACCAATTGCTAAGTTATGCATTTTTAACTAAAGCCCTCATCTTTGGTAGTTAACCCTCTTTTTTACTTCTCTGCTTCACTTTTCTTTATTCTTCTTTTTTGCATGTTCATATAAAATTGAGTTTTATTTACAGATTCATCTCACAAAAGGTGTTTGACTACGAAGTCATTTCCATTTTTGATTCATGATGTATCTATTTTATGCTTGTGTTTATTTTATTTTTCTTCCTTTTCTTGGTTCAGTCTGTTGTTTGGCATTTTCTTGATGGAATTGTATTGATTTTGAGTGACAGCTCAATGAAAATGCTTTTGAACTCTATTGCTGAGGGTTTGCTGCTCCAAGTAGTAAAGTTATTAGTCCGTAAAAGTTGAGGTGAGAACTTCTGCTATTATTCTTACTTTCCTTATTGACTCCCATTATGGATTCTTACAAAACTCAAAATGACCATTAATGTAATAAAAGTTGTAAAACTTGGGAACTTATGTTAGACTATTGATATTTTAGATAAAAAATTGGCAAGAATTCTTACAGTTGATGATCTTTATATTAGCCTAATGTCTTTTATGGTCTTCCTTTTGATGAAATTGAAAGGTTTCTTTTTTGCTCATGCTTTATTTCAACTATAGGTGCTAATCACTTTGTCAATAGCAATTGCATCACTACGTGAAACATTGCAGTTATACATAATGGTTACATTGAATATACAAGATGATTCCATGGAAACTTGATCACAGAGAATATCATTTACTGTTGCTATTTGTAGAAAAAAAATTTGTAAGATGCAAACCTTAAAAACTACACCCCATTGTTTAGTATATTGTACGTCATTAATAACAAAAATCAATGTCAAGACTTGAAATTTACATTGTAGATAATGGTTGTAAGAATTGTTCAACTAGCAATGTTGTAGAGGTACTGTCTCATATATTATAGTGGCAGTGTATAGAGAAAGCCAAGACTATGGCTTGCCAAATTCTATGATGAGTTTATTCATTCTTCCACCTCGTGGAATTTCACTTTTTTGGTTAGTGTATGATCAAGAAACTTTTATTTGTACTAATTTTCATAATATAGAAAAATACTACAAAAAAATTCGTATGATCAAGTTGAGTGGCCTCTTCTATAAAATACATTAGTTCCTACACCTCAGGAGTGGCGATAACTCTTTTTTCAAGGTGCAAATACTGCTTTTTTCTTAACTCACTAAAACTTTACGCAACTTCCAGAAAGCAAAGAAAACAAAAGCCTCTCTTTACTTAAGTTTATACTTAAGTGATTAGTGTGGAATTATAAAATGTCATGAACATTGAATACCCGTCTGTAGAAAGACTTTTAACTATGCAAAGATGTTTGTAATAAAAACTAATCCTTCTTGGACTTCTCCAATCTTATATCTAGTATGTTCAATATATACAATAACTAAAATGCTTTGGTTCTCCTAGTATTCCAACTATAGAATCAATACAATAACATGCTTTTTGCTTAACTTCTTATGCTTCTGGAACACACATTTCACTAATATTCCTCATTTTGGTGAAGCAAATAAAAATTGATCAATCAATAGACTTTAACCAAATCAGTATCATATACCAACCAAAAGGTTGGTGGTATAATCTTTATGCTATCTCCTTCATTCCTATAACTGCATCACCATACATTGTAGATGAACAAATGGACTGACCCTAAAAGAAAGAAATAAAGAGAACCTGCATTTTCTGTATAATGCATTTAGAGGAAATGAATATCACACCCTATCAATGGTGGAACAAGAAGTTGTCTTTTTTCACCAACTCGCATACCTAAAAATCATACAGCAAAACTAATAAATGAATAGCATCTTTCCCTTATAATAAATAATAGTAAGAATTATTGCAAAGAATGAGCAATAAGGACTGCCAAGGTTGGTACCATCAATGCCAACATTCCATACATCCTAAACTTCATTCCCTCCTGAAGGAAAGAATGCACACAAGTCAAATGAGGATTAAAGGAGGATATATATTAATATTCTCATAATTTCCAAATTAAGATCTCATTCAGCAGACAATACCTCGGCAAAATTTTAAGGGAGTTCCAACAATATTTGAGTTGAAAACCTCTACATTATTCAATTTTCCAGTGTAACGAATGCTTACCTGAAAGTAGATGGAAGTTAATTCAACTAACAAACATTGGAAAGAAATTGTCAAGAAGAATTCTAAAAATCGATGCTAATCAATACTTCAGCATAGAGGCCAACTTGATCAAAGCCTAAGTTGAGCAATAGATCTATAGCTGTCTAACTATAACCATTCAGGTGTAAATATTTTTCAACTTTATCTACCTTATTTGCATAGAAAGGAACGGATGGTTTCTTGGAAAGATGATAATCACAAATATATTGCCAAAGTGACCACATTCAGGCTAGTATGAAAGTCTCAAAGAAATTTAACAATCTATGAAGGATATTTTTATCTGAGACAACAATTTAAATCTTAGGCCACAGTTCCTTGTAAGGACGACATATAGCCCTTTATCATTACTTGGAGGGCATTTTTATGGTGAAAGGAAACGTCTTTAGCAAAAGATTGCTTAGAACTCATCATTGTCCTCTTCAGCCATGTGCTTTGCAAGATCCTACAACGTTTCTCCCTCCTTTTCTCAGCACTTTCCTTCTCCTTTCAGGAATTTAGAGGAAACCTAAGTATGCGTAAAACCTCGTTATAAATGTTAAGGCAGAAGGCAATCTGCGAGTTAAAAGCAATATGTGGTTCATTTATGGAATATATGCCCCTTGTCTCCTTAGATACCATTCATTTGTTCAATATGTTCACAAACAAACATCCTAAGATAGAAAAACCTTAATATATTTAAACATTCAGATTATTAATACAGCAGAAATAAATAATGTCAACATCCAGAAGGTAACTCTAAACCTACAATTTAAGAAAAGAGAAAAAAAGTCAATGCCAAGAAGCAAATGTATGCCTCTAAGAATTTGTTTAAGATTAAGTGTCGAAGAACAATTTTGGTATAGAAATTTAGTGTTAAAAAAACTAGTTTTCAATACAGTTCATAAGTATTTATACATTCAACACCTTATTATTATGAATGGGTCTTGGTCACCATATAAATACACTATAACTTCTTAAGCATAAGTATATTGCATACAAAAGACTATATTTTCTTATAGTTAAAAAGTGAAAAGTTGCCTAATGGTTTAAATGAGCTTCAAACCATGGGACCTTTGATCTCAACTTCTCTTACCTAATCATACAAATTTTAATGCAGATAATTACGAAGCAATAGGTTAAGAAGTGTTTCCTGCATCAAAAAGTTATTCTGATTATATGATTTCAACAACATTTCAATAATAAAGTTTGTGACTAAAAAAGTACCTGGCCTAGCTCATTATGATGCAATGTTGCAATCTGGTGAAGAGCAAGGAGGTTACTGTTGATGAAATAAGTTTAAGAATTAAATTAAAAATTGAGGACAACAAGCAAGGTATCAAAACATGTTCGTGCTTCTCCACAATGTTTAAATTCTTAGTAGCACATAATATAAGAAATAAGTAAAAGCCTTCCACTCAAACAAGAACATTCTTCTTCCATTTGTGACAAATGTTAAATTCAAAGGAATGTAGGAAAATCATCCCTTTAATCTCAACAAGATCCGTAGTGAGTTCATAGCTAAGAGAGTAATAGAAGTAAAGCCTTGATGAAAGAACGTCAACAATTATCCTATTCATGGTTTTCAAAAGTGAGAATGCAGATCAACAAGAGGGATTAGAGTGATCGACAGTGATGATGCATGAAAAGGTAAGATGTTGGATCGAAAAACCCCTTGTGCTAATTTTCCAAAAGAAAGAGGGTGAATATTTAAGGATTTAGGGTTTTGAGTAAAAATGTAAAATAATGTTCTTTTTTTCTTTTTTAAAAATCCATGTGTGTTTTTTACGAGGCATCTGAAATCCACCTGGCCTCTCCAAGTTGACTTTTCGGCGCGTGTATGACATTGCTAGATTTTCGTCCAAAATACCCTAACATTGAACAAACTCAATAACGTTTAGACCTTAATTGCCCAAGTTAAAATGTTTGGACCTAAATTGATCAAACCAAAAAAAGTTTGGCCCAAATTTGGGCATTTAACCTTTTTTTAACACATCCCCTAAATTGTACTGTGTAAAGCCTATATTTTAACCTTTTGATATCCAAGAGTTGGTGTATAAGGAGCTAACTTTGGAGTTTATATGCATCCTAAATATTGACAATAATAAGATGTCATAAGAAGATGACTTAGTCCTCAAGTTCTGGCTAGGAGTTGTAGATCACAATCTTATTTATAATCAGTTTAAGGTCCATATTCGCCTACACTCAGAGGAGCATGCTTAGACTTACAACCTAGCAAGATATCCATAGATTAGGACTAGATAGAGGTAGATTCTAAAAATTATTAACATGTCTTAGCTATAGTGATGCTTTATCATTAAAAAAATTTTAAGGCTTTAAGATTTCAGTTTCTAATGATAAGGTACATGCACAAACTCTTTGCGCATTCATCATGTTTTAAATGAGAAAGTATAGGCATGATGAGTCAAAAAGACCTTTTCCTTATCTATTATGTGTAACAAAGGAATAGGAAGAACTTTGGGCATGCTTTCATTAAGTTAGTTCAAGTATGCTTGCATTAGGAAAATTTTTCCATCATAAGTAGCGACTCAATTGTCACTAGTTTGGTAAGAGGGCTAGGAGTGCTCATAGATGAGCATGATCTAGTAATAGTAGGCTCTCCCATACCTCTTATAATAAGCATCCTATTAGTTATGTGTATGTTAGATCTTTGAGAAGATAGAAGAAGATAACATTTTACACTACAAGAAAAATATGTTTTAGTGACAGAAATTACCGACTTTAGTCTTTTAAGGCTTTCAATATCAAAAGGTATTATAAATTTATATCACATAGATTGTATTCGGTCATATATATGTCGATATCATATAAATGTATAATATAGACCGAATACAATCTCACATATATAACAAACTACAAATATAAATAGGAAAAATAAAGTGTGAACAACGTATATCTAGTACCATTATTATGTTTTATACATATCTAGTACCACTATTATTTTTTATACTCTATTTTCTTATTCATAATGGAAAGATTACTAGCTATGCGTGATTATGTTAGATTTGTATTATATATGACATATTTCTAATACTTTTTGGTAGTGGAAGTCTTTATTATCTTTAGATCAAATGTTTTATAAAGGTCTCTAATACAATATTATTTTCATTCTCTTAACTTTTATTATTTTTCTTTATTATAAGTATAGTAAGAAATATTTGTCTAAGAGGAAGAATTTTGGATTGTTATAATTATTAATTACTTTTTAAAATTTAGGTTAACAATACTAAATTTTGATTTGGTATAAGATAATAAAGTAGCCTAATAAATGACCTTATTTTAGTGGTTGAAGTCCAAAACTTTTCCTATTTTTTGTTGCCTCTCTCTTATGTTTGTTACAAGTTTGTCCTCATTTACAATTTAGTCCCTTGTTGCTTTATCATTTTGACTCCAAAATTTATTTATTTACTAAATAGTAATAAATATTTTTTAATCCATCATTTTAACATGAAATTAATTGTAAGGAATATTAAACAAATCCATAACAAATATTTTAAAGATCAAAACCAAAGTAAATCAATTATGATATAAATGTAAATAAAAGTAATGATCTAAAATAAAAATAAAATAAATTGAAACAAGACTAATTAGTAATTTATATTGTCAAATTTAACAAAAATATTTAAAAATAAAAATAAAATTAATAACAAGCAAATAGAATCCAGTGAAAAAGTCATGAAAACAAAATTTAGATTAAAATGAAAAAAAATTAAAACATGATTTATTATTTTTATTAAAATTTTCAAATAAACAAATAAAAGTAGGCAAAATGTAATTGAGAGAATGAAGTGTTAACAAGTGCTCCCCTTTACTCATCCTATTTTATAAGAATATATAGACCATAGGTACATACATTTGTAATTGTAGGTGCACAAAGATAACTTACCTTAATTTTGTCTCTTAAAGAATTGAAATGAAGTAAATTGATTAAAAGTTCAAAAGAACTTTGAATTGTATTTAGGACACAAAATTATAATGAAAATTTAGAAGAACATATAAGATTTGAAATGAAAATTGGCATCAAAGACTTAGATAGATGTCCAAGTATAAAATTATGAATTTAGAAAGGAATCTAGGATTTGAACTGAAAAATTGAAACAAGAAATCTAAAACGACATCTATGTATTTAATTTACAAACCTATGAGGGACGTCTAGGATTTAAACTAAAAATATTAAAGAGTTAGAGAGGTGTCTAGGTATTTAAATTCTATAAAACTAAAGAGGTATCTAAAGTTTGAAAATGAAATTTAAGGGAAAGATCTAGAGAAGTATTTGGGCATTTATCATCTACAAACTTAGATAAATGTCCAAGCATTTACTAAACTTCTAACCTAGAAAAGTGTCTAGGCATTTACCCACTATAAACTTAGAGAAGTGTCTAGTCATTTACTAGTTGCAAACTTATAGAAGTGTCTAGGGATTTATCAAATTAAAAACCTAGAAAAATATTTAGGCATGTCTATATAAACCAAAAGAAGTGTTTAGTCATCTAAAAGGTCAATGAGATGACAGATAAAAATGATCAGCATTGGGTATTTGTCAGCATATTAATAAGATACAAAAGTTATTACTGTTAGGAAACTATCAGTAAGTAGGCTAAATAAGAGAAGCAACCAATCAACACTATATAGCTTCTAGCAAGTCAACAAAACAAGTAAAATAAATGCATGAAAATAAAATTTCAATCATGGATAGATGATAGCCTTATTCGAGGAAGCATGTAAAATAAATTTGTGAAAATAAATTATAGACATTAGATTGCCTTCAGTAAGACAAAATATATAACATGCAAATACTTAAAAAAATGAATGATGTTGTGTAGCACCCCACTTGTAACACCCCACTTCCGCTGGATCCGAACCCGATATCGATGGTGATACCCGAGTCCGTGCCCCGCGAGAATGGTGTGTCACATCACTTCAC
>JAOQML010000004.1:29454197-29469262 GCA_027568935.1 Erythroxylum urbanii
GAAAAGATGTCTGACTGACGGCCATCAAAATTGGAAGAGTAACAGAGTTGTGAATTTTTGTAAGTAGAACGACAACTTTTTTTATCCTCGATAGCGTTAGACAGAGAGAAGTGGACAGAGGATCTGGACTCCTGAATTACATATGTATGTAATGATTCTTTTGGCAGTGGATTTTGTGTACATGGAAGGATGAAGAATGCAAGCAGATAATGGAGAACTGTTACAAGGTGCTTCCAGCTGGGGGGAAGCTGATAGCTTGCGAGCCAGTGTTGCCAACGCATTCAGATGACTGTCACAGAACTCGAGCTCTCCTCGAAAACGACATATTTATCATGACAATATATGGGGCCAAGGGGAAGAACAGAACTGACCAAGAGTTTAAGCAGATAGGTCTCTCGGCAGGTTTCTCTCAATTCAGGGCTCTATATATTGACTATTTCTTTACCATCTTGGAGTTCCAGAAGTGACACCATTTGCATACTGAGCTTGGTTAAAAACGAGAAAAAAAAAAAGAATGAATTGCCATTCATGCGCAAGTGATTGCGAAGGAAAAATACTAATTGATCAGCTTCCTTGGGTCGTAGTATTGGTGTAGCATATCCATTACCAAGTATTAGTCACAAAATAATGGTTACTGTAACTCGTTTGGTAGTGACTAGAAGAAAGAATTGCTGAACTGGATCTGATTGTTCGAAGAACCGTCTTCTAGTTAAAGTACAAAAGACAAAACATTGAAGTTCTGAACTAGTTATCTTATTATGTTTATGGCAATCGTTCTTTGTAATCTTTCTGTGACTTGATGTGTATCAAAATTAGCACATTACTGTGGATGTTGTCTATTATTACTAAGCAATGTCAATGAGTCCAAATGAAATCTTGGTGCTTGCCATCATCAGAAAAGCTGGATAATTTATTCTGCGGATTAAGCCACTGATTTCCATCGATATAGGAAACATCAACGTAAGGTGCTGCCTCATCCTTCGTCAGTAGTTTCCCATAAGAAGCTCTGTTTGTGTAGTTTGCTCCAGCTCCAAAACACTCATACTCCCCAAAGAATACGGTCCTGGAATGACACATTGAAAAATATAAACATGTTAAAGGCACTACTTACAATGGATTTCTGTCAAATTTTAAATCTGTCATTAATATAAAAACAAATTTGGTTTTACATTGAATCAAAAACCTTATTCAGGGAAACTTGAATGAAGAAAAAGAGGAAGGAAATTATTAACATCTATAAAAGGGATAGATCACGTACTGGTCTCTAGAGGGGTCTCTCCAGTCGTTCCATCCATCTGGAGAAACAACATCAGACATGTAAGTTGTGGAGAAGATAACAGTAGCATATGCTCCCCAAGCTCGACCAAGCCACACTTTTCCACTTCCACTAATGCTACAATTCACGAAGGAAAAGCCTGTTTGCTCGCTTGCTGATTGCCTTGCCTGTGCTGTAATAGATCCACTTACTCCTCCTGTTGGTGGCTTTGCTATGGAATTGATGGTACATCCCTGCCACAATTAGCTAATCACTTTAATATTTGTCCATCACTCTATGGGCTATTGATGAGTTCTAAAACTTACCCAATTCCAGAAAGAGTAGGGTATCATTATCTACAGAAGAAAAGTCACTTTCTTTTTGGTTCAGTAGTTACACCCTAAAAGTCCATTTTCCATACAACGGTATTCCTTTTCACGTCCTAAATAACAAACTATACTAAAGTAACAACTTTTATAAGGAAGTTATTGGCCTGCAAGCAAAAATTTCAAAACAAGAAACATTAGAAAAAATAAAATACCTCAAAGAGTGATCTAGCATTGCCAAAAATGAAATCTATAGACCCTTGGATAAAGCATTCTTTAAAATAATGCCTTCCACGATCATCATTAAGCGTGTCTTGAGAACCATAAAATCCACATCCATAAAACGCAGCTTGATCACCTACTATTCTAAGTGCCACAGCTTGACCTCCCGCTTGACCTGGTGATGGAGAAGGGGCTGTGTTCTTCTCAAGAACCCCACAAGAAAATCCATCAAATAAAGGAGTTACAGATAAAAATTTGATAACAACTTGAGTTAGGTGTGGCGTGAGAAACGCCTTACGTCAAAGCTAATATTGTAAGCAGTGAAGTTAGGGGAAAAGATAGCAACTGAAGCGCTATAGATTGTGCCTCCAGTAGAATTTGCAGTGTCGTTCCATGCAATAGCAGTATTGAGATAACCCTGACCTTGAAGTATCAAGTTTGTTTTGTTAGCCTGCACTATCACCTTCTCTCTGCAAGATATAGTTCATTCAAGCAGGTCATGGCTCTTGTCTGATAAATTGAAGGGAAGTACGCTCATGGACCAACAAGAATGGAACAGACACGAGAAACTTGATGAGCACAAGAACATAACCTGTAGGTACCGGAATCAACTATAATGAGGGTAGGAGAAGAGCTGGACTCAGGGACAGCATCCACTGCGTCCTGAACGCTGCTGAAATTCCCACAACCATGCTTGTCAACAGTGAACACAAGCGACACTTTGAATCGGTAAATCAATGCAGATTTCCATTTTTTGTTGTTGCATTTGATCCTGCGTCTTCTATGATGATGGTGTCTATACAGGGAGTTTGCTGCTAGGGAATTTAGGACATTCTCTACGCCGCTTTTCTCGACAATTCTGTTGAGAAAGGCAAGTCCAAAACTGTTACTAATATTAATGGAAGAGTTTGCTTCAGGTGAAAAAGGAACAGTATAGAGGGCGATTATGAAGGAACTTAGAGCTATGGCAAAGGCCAGCCAAAATGATGTTGCTTTGTTTCTCATGAGATTTAGGGGAATCTTAAAGAAATCTTATCCTGCTACTACGAGGGAAGTTTGAGTTTGGTTGTGTTAAATTTATGGGAAAGAGTTTGGATGATGATTGGCGTGGGAGGTAAGAAATGTATGGATCTAAGAGATGTTAGTGGATGTGATGATGGGTTCATTAGCTTCTGCTTTAGAGCTAATGGTGCAGAAAAGAAATGAGGTAAAGAGGAGTGGAATAAATTTGAAGTAATGCAATATGCATACGCTAGCACGAGAAGAAGAAGGCTATTATGGTCATGATATAAAAGCAATTTATGAACATTAAGCAAATAAGCCAAAAGCGGGAACAGAACTGTTCTCTCTGTGCCTTTATTGCAATAAATTGGTTGCTAAAAGGCTGTGGATTTAGCTGGGTTGGTTTAGAGGCTTTGGGCCCAAAAGGCTGTGGATTTAGCTGATGCTGCCATTTCAAGTGCCTTGACATGAATATTGCTTCAAAAAAGGAGAAACTCTGAGTCAATCTTCTACTTGGAAATGAATTATAACTTAGGCACCGCCCCAACTTGGTTGTGAAGTCTTGTCCTTGTTTAGTTTCTTTCTTTTTTGGGCTGTGTTTTAGAGCTCCAATGTCGAAACTGATATCATACACCTCGTGAAAATAGGATGGAAATAAAAAACAAGTGAACTTGAGGGTCAGTCTTGCTCAGTTACCCCCCTCTCCCCCCCCTCCAATAAAACGATACAAGATCTTCTGTCTAATTTTATTGTGTCTTATTCTATCCTCCGAATTTCAGCCATTTATTTATGTGAATCTCGCGTAAGTTCCGTATTAATAAATACGAAACTCGCATAAATAAATAGCTAAAATTTATAGAATAAAATAAGACACTATAAAATTGAATAGAAAATCCTATCTCCAATAAAACTGCAAAAGATGCCCTCACTTTTCACTCGAGGCTATTTAAGGCCGATAATCATTTCTAATAATGTGATACCTCCACGATTGCCCCCTTACTTGATAATAAAGCGATTTGCCATTCAATCACCTTCCCAAAGTCCATTTTCTTCCACCTGCAATCAAAAGACCTTGTTTGGCCCATCCTAAAACCCTAAAGCGATTTAAATTTTACAGATAAAAGCAAGCAACTGCGAAATTTTGATATGGATTTTTTTTGTTTTCCTTTCATATCTTGGTGTTGGAATGCAAGCAGATGAGTGTTGTGACATTGGGCTACATATCGAAATAATATACATTTTAAAGGTAAACGATGGGTTATTTTATCAGTCAAATTAGCAACACCTAAACGGACTTTGATGGTCAGCACATTGGCCTTGTTTTTGGTATCACTCACTCTCGATCACAGAATGCGAAGCACTCGACATATGTACTTGTT
The DNA here is from genome assembly GCA_027568935.1 of Erythroxylum urbanii. NCBI lineage: Eukaryota > Viridiplantae > Streptophyta > Magnoliopsida > Malpighiales > Erythroxylaceae > Erythroxylum > Erythroxylum urbanii. The sequence goes on from JAOQML010000004.1 coordinate 29,458,382, forward strand.
TTGGTATCTAGGGTATACACATTTTAGGAAGAAAGAAAGAATTAAAGAAATGAAATAAATATGCCAAGTAAGACACTAGGCTTTCTCGCTCCCTTCCCGCTGGAAAATGGCTCTTCCATTTGTCTACGACACTATAGACTCCGTACTTTGAGTGAGGATTCGACATGCAGGAACATGTTTATGTAGCATTGAAGTTCCTTTAAAGGTCACCATCTGGCAGCAGCTTTTTCTGTATATACTAAGCTGTAGCAGAGTAAATAGAGGAGTCAAAATCTGACAAGCTAAAACATACATTTGTGCCCATCCGAACACACAAATTTCTGTCCTGAGCAAATATACCCGCATATCTGTGGATGTAACTTCTATGTGTTCATGTCCAATAGTTTGCTTACCTGGTCTGAGTCAACCTTCTGAAAACCAAATTTCTCGGTCCATATAGATTCTGCCTCTTCAGCGGCTGGAAGAACAAGGCTCTGAACATTCAAAAAGGACAGCAGCTTTTCGATACAGGAAAACAACAACTGGAAGTACCCCTGTGAGGATAATTAGCTACCAAAAGTTAAAGACAAGCTATCCAAATATTCAAACAGTTGACCAAAACTCTTCGAAAATTTTATCAAGTGCAGAGACGCTTAAGTTGATCTGAACAGAATGTCACCACTTGCGATTGAAGCCGGGCATAGAAAAAAATCCATAATGTCCAGCTATTAAAACGATTAAGGGAGAAACAGAAAGGGCATCATAATCACCTTGCCATGATTCCCATTACTGGTTGCAACTAGAGGAAGCTCGGCAACTGCTTGCCCAAATATTCTAAGAATTCCAGCTGACACAACAAATGAGCTGCAACAACAGATGCGTGAGTTGCTATTGCTCAGAAAAATTGCACCCCGTTTACACAGAAAGTTGAGGCTTACTTGACTGTTAGTACTGCACAGAACATTCCCCCATAATCTAGGCCTTTGGAATTCTTCCTGAGAAAATTAGACCTATACAGTTAGCATGTTAGGCTAGAGAGCAGCAGACAAGAGTCTTGCAAACGCAAACATTTAGCTTACCCATAAACCATCAATGGAATAAGGTCACGTCCAGTTGAATCAACTATGGGATCAAAACACTCCTGAAGCGTAAATAACATATCTCACTTCATCAATAATTTTCAAATGAAAGGTAAAAAAAATTTTATAATCCATTGACACTTGACAAATGAATAATATATTGTGAACAAAGAATTAAAGTTCACAACAGTAACAGCTAGTAGCAAAGTTGTTCAGATTATGCGACTTATTGAAACGCATCTCCACAGAATACCGGATGCATCACAATTTGCACATCCAGATTAAAATATAAACCAGCTGAAGAATCATACATGTAAAAGGTGGCATACATCAAGTGTAACTATGTAAATTGTTGCTTGTAAGCAAGGAATGTACTCACTTGGAAAATAATTAGAGCTTGGGAAAGTAACAGCTTATTTTCACGAGAAGAGAGTTTGCCACTGAGAAGTCTCCATCTTACATCAATGTCACTAATGATTCCTAAACCTTTTTGCTCATGCTTCATTTTTATGACCTCCAAAAGAGAGTCTGGAAGTTTTTCTGCTCCTCGAACAATCAATTTCTGTAAAGCAGTATGGATCCTACTGCAATCCATGGAACAAAACCACCTCCCTTTTGGCAATTCCTGCAAACAGGTAGTGAAACATCTTCATTTCACGATCACCAAAAAAAATACTCAATAGAATGTGAAATAAGTAGACATCAACTCAAAGATCTTCGTCACATAACTATGCCAACAGTAAAAGCACAAACCTTTAAGTTTGCAATTTTATGGCTCCTCAAACAGCCAACATGAAACTCCTTCTCACACTGCAGAAAAGCAAAGATTTAAAAACTAGTTCTGATTTAATAAATCTAAGAAAAGCATGAAATAGCTCAAAAATGCAAAGAACATGACTAGAAATCCAAGAGAAAAAAACTAATCCAAATATCAATTTCTCATTACAAAAGCAAACAGATAATATTTCGTCATTTCACAGTTTGAAATTATAAATAAATTACAGAAAATAGTCCAGAGAACTACCTGATCACACAGTATTATTGTTCGTGGACCAAATCCAGATCTGCTGAAATCATAACCCCTGCACATAGCAAAATCAAATGAATAACGTCAAAGAAAAGTTGAAGATCCTTATTGGACCTACATCATTACAAATATAACAAAGTTTGGGAATCACTAAAATGTTTGCAAATTCAAACAGTTTCAGATTGAAGCGTAACTCGTACCGACATAACACACATCCAGTAAACTCAGCTTCTATGTTTCTTACAATACGCATGCATCTCTTGGTTATCTGCTTTAAAGGATCAATACCAGAAATTCTTCCAGCTGCAACAGCATTTGCATTATATTCCACAAACTTTTCTCTTTGGAACATATTCTGGCAAAACTGACAATACCAGTCACCCTGTGGAATACTTGGTAGAAATGCACATCCTGTACAGGCAATAAATTGCTCACGATATCAATTCATGCAGATCAAAAATAATAATTGGAAATGACAATTTCCTTAGAAAAAGTTCATATAGAATCAGATGTTAGGTTTTGTTTTATTGTCCTTAAGATCAAATAATATATTTTAAATAAGAAAATTGCCGTAAATTTTAAAGAAACAAAAAAAGTAAAGAACATGGTCCTACCTCTAAACCAAATGTACATGCAATCTACACTTAAGAACAACACAAGGTATGTGTTAAAGCAAGTACAAGTTTTTCCTGTTTACTCCTTGTAATGGTAGCGAAGCTATAGGTCCTTAAAAGTTTAGAAGTAAGCAATGTATAATTGCCGGAGAAAAAGAGTGTCAGGCCCATAACGCAGATACATAAACACCAAAAAAAGAGGAAAAACTTAATTTTACATGCGACATTTAATAACTCTTGAGCAATAATTGTATTATAATAGACAAAACATTAGTACTGTAAATCTTGACATGCAAAACAAAGGTATCATGTTTCAGCAGAATAAAAAAGTGGGGCATTGTATGAGTCTACTACCTAAATAACCAAGGTTGAGAAATTGAATATCCCTTCTTGAGTTTAGACAATTACGGCACTAAAAGTTTGAAGGAAGCCCAATCTTATGTAGTTTGGAAAGGCCCAAAACTAATAAAAAGAAAGAGCAAGTTTTTCTAAGTTTTGGCCTTTAGAGAGTCCCCATGGTGAATGATTCTTGATACAACATATTAACTGCCCAAAGCCCATCATAGTTACAAATAGTTCCTTCTTTGTTGCCTTTATTTCATCCTGTAACTATTTATATCTGTTTCTCGAGATGGACAATTCACTGTATTCACAATTCAGGGCATAAAAAAGTTCCATTGAAGTAATCCTTGGGATAAAAGATACACCAACTACCTAGTCCATTTCCAAATATTAACTGAAACCCGACTCGCGCTCAAGAAAAAATATTGGATAACCAAGGACTTTAACAAGATAATTTATCTTAAGAAGCATACCAATCTTCTTATGATGATAAAAAAAAAAATTACAAACCTTTGTGAAATGCCCTTGGGCATCCATCGCAAAGAATAAGGTTCCCACCATCCGCACAAACAATACATAGGTCATCATTATCCTTAGCAGAATACTTGCGGCCTTTTGAAAGAGAGATTGCCAATTCATGGAGTGACACTCCATTAGAGGTATAGATATATGCGTAGCTGTCAAGAAAACAAAAGGTCCATTTTATCAAACAACATGGAAAGATATATGCATCAAAAACGTAATGTACACAATCTTACGGTTTCTTGCGAGTTGCCCAGCCTGCATGAGCTTCAAAGGTTGAGGGGCTAACCTGTGCATTATTAATTAAGAATTTTCAGCACCTTTGACAGGAGATTACAGAACCAAAACATTTAACTAGAATCAAACTGTACCTCACAATTGCAGCAACAACAAAGTATTCCAAAGCCCCTTTTATAACCCAAAAGCAATTTCTGTCCACAAGAGTTCATTACTTTACACACTAAGAATGTGACAATATATAAGCATTCACAATATTTATCTTAACCACCTGCCCACGAGCATAGTATGCTACTTCAGTTCCATCAGGCAATCCACCTTCCTCAAAAACCAATTTATGCAAGCGCTGATCTCTTTAGGAAAAAAATAATAATCATGACCAATTACTATGCATAAACAGATTTAATAACAAAGAAGCAACAAATACAAGAAAACTATCATGAGAATAATAAGAATAACAATGATACAAATATAGGGAAAGAATCTAACTTTGTCGTTATTCTCCACTGACACTTATTTTGGGGAGAGACACTTGCTGGTAGGCTTTTCAAGGACTTTGACATTGATAAAGGTTTTGATTTCCTGAAACAAGGGCCCAAAAAAAGAAACATGTAAATTCAATAATTTGTACTAAGGAAATCGAATAATAAAATCTGAACAGATAAAAATATTAAATCAAACAATGGTTATATACTAATGCAACTTCAGAATAAAAGCTACAGCAAACTTGTCAAATAATGAATGAATTGTTAAATCTTAAACCATGATAAGGAAATGACAAATCAATGTGATGTTAAAAAAAACAAACTCCATGTGGTCTTCCATGGCTTATGTTTCCTTGATGATACATGCAATGAAACGTTTTTTTAGGGATTTTTGATCATATCCTAATGACCTGAAGTATTGTAGAATTATGAAATAAGGAATGTACTCAAGATAGCATAACACCAACCCCAAGTATCCAAAAGAGTGTTTAAAACTAATAAGTCTTGCCAAATGATTGACAAGAAAAACCACAAACATTTTCTTACTATGACAAAAAGTAAAAAAATCAGCATCTAAGTCAGATAAAAGCAATAAAGTAGAATCTGAGATGTATATGATACTAACTCGAAAGCTGTTTTCTGTTCAGTCCTTTTTCTAGATGACATGCGCACTGGGGAATTGGTGGACTTTATTCTTATTTGTGATTTTGCTGACCTGAATGATTCAAATTAGTACGCAAATAAGGGCAAAAGTCACAAAATGACAATACAGCAATGCAATGTAAGGAAATGAATGTAGGCATAAATCATGTGCTCAGGTGTTACTTGCTTTGCAAAGATAAAAGCAAAACAAGGGAAAAAATATACACTGACAAATCACAGAACCACAAGGGATACCAACTTTCTTTTGATCATAGCTGGAGTACTCTCTTGCGATGATGTACCAATTGAAACACTGTTGGAGCAGTTCAAAGTCAAAATTGGTTCAGTTGAGCTAAAATAAGAAAAAGAAAGTATGTTAAAAAAACTGATCTCACACATACATAACTCACACGACAGTAGGAAAAACCAACTATGCTGATTCATTGGGTGACTAGGATCATATCAGTTAAAAGGATAACAAAGGGCATACCTAGCAGTTGCACTAGTTTCAATGGTTAAGCTTCCGTGGGATTCTTTGGAGTCCGCACACGAATTGCATAGAGGCCCTACTTTGCCAACATAAATCGTAGGAAAGATACCTAGGTTGTTTCAAAGAAGAAAGAAAAAATGATAATAAAATGTTTTGAATAAATTTCACACAGAAATATCACAAAACAGAATATTCAACCAAAGCCACCTTTGCATCTTCTACAAGTGAATGTTTTTTCTTCAGGCAAGCCACTAATGGCACTTTGAATTGTAGCTTCTAAAGTATCCAAAGAAGAAGACCTGCATGCATTCAATACATCAAGCAGGCTCTTGCCATTCTCAAAACAAATGTATTGTCCTGCACGTCTGTATTGTTTGATTGCATGAATCTCAAATTGCGAAGGTGGAATGACCTATACAGTGAAAGAAACAACCATCACAAAATGATGTATATGTCGAACCAAATTGCAACAACAAAACATACTGCAGAAGTAAACCATACTTACTCTCCGGCCCTTGCAGAGTGAACAAGAACACAGAATCCCAATATCTTTAATCATACCCCGGAGTCCAAATGCTTGGAACTAAGATTTCCGAAGGAGATAAACAGAATCTTATGAGCTGCCTTAAATTAAAAGAATCAATTGCAGGAAAACCCATGCAAAAAATGACAATGTACCTTTTTGCCACCCATGTATACCACCGGCACGCCCTCAAGTAAACCAGTCTCAAACAGTTCCTTGACAGTCATCGGTACATTCTCCAGCGCAATTTTTTTCGACATTTTCAACTCCAAATTCTTCTTTGGTGGAGTCAATGCACTTCCTTCTGCTATCGTCTCGACATCAACTCTCGAAACTGCTTCACCGTCGATAGCATCAAACCCATTAACCTTAACCTCAACTGCCTCACCTTTAACTTTCATAGTGGACCTAGTAAACCGTTTCAACTTCTTCCTCTTTAGAGAACTGCCCTTTTTAACCATCAACATAATAGGACCGTCTTCATCAGCCTCACTCGACTTGTCATCCTTAAACATACCCATCTCCACACTGCAATGAGCTCGATCATCACTCAGATTACCAACCACTTGGCTTTCTTCATTCACATTATCAACCCTTTGTCTCTCTTTAATTACACTTTCAATAACCCCGCAATTTTTACTTCCATTGTCCAACACTCCATTTTCCCCGTTAACAACCCAAACTCCTCTCGAATCATTATCTATACTCATTCCGTTATTACTTACTTCAAATTTTGACTCTTCAAAACCATCAATTGATTTATCTCGTTCATCGACGTTGATATAGTCAAATAATTCACTAGCTCTACTCTTCCGAGAATAAACAAAGTAGCCATTTACCTTATCGAACTTGATTCTCTTACTACAAGTAAGAGCCTGTTGAGTCGGTGACTGAGTCACAGTCTCCCCACACTGATCAACGGCCACAGAATCGAGCTCCCGCTTCATGACTAAGAGCGTAAAAGATCAACTAGAACTCGAAGGATCGAAACCCTATGCATGAAATTGGGGCCAAAAACCACCGATTATTAGGTTTCGGCTCAGAGTGAGCGAAACAACCAAAAACAAACGGCGCCAGAAAAGAGGGTAAAATGGAAATTGGAGGAATAAGAGGAATCGGAGAAGTAATTAACGAGTTGTTGAAGAGCAGAAAACAAGAGTTTATGGATTCTGGATTTGGGGTTTTGATTTTGAATTGATTTTAAGAGAAAATAAAAAATAAAAGACGGGAAGAGGGAGGCTAAAGGAGTCGTACTCGTGTCATGTTGGGAGGTGAACTGACCAAGTAGATTTAGTGAGAGAGCGGGTGGAGAGAAAAATGAGATGAGGTAAGTGGCAGGATATGTAAATACGTTAAAGGGACACGCTGAATTTACTTTTGACACCCCTTTGGTCTATTTCGTATGATTGACATATGAGAAAACTTCAAAACTCGGATTTATGTATGTTAATAACTTCATAAAAATAGTAATACCATATATTATAAAACATTAAGTTTTAAATAACTTTAGGATTGTTAATTATTGATAATACTTAACAACTACTTTAGTATTAAAATTGAATTTATCTCATTAAAAACAAAAAATATTCAAAATCATGATTTTATACATTGTTTAATTATAATAAAATAGGTTGAAGGTACTTTTTAATTCCTAATATTTGTATTAAACTTTAAATTAGATTATAACACTTGTCAACATACAAAAATAATCTCCAACTCCCCCGTCCTTCCTTTCAAGCTATTTCCTTGACGATTCTTTGTTGTTTTCTTGATCTTTAGTCTTAAACTGCTTTCTCGCCTTCTTTGGTATCTTTTCCTATTATTCCTTTTGATCTATCCCCTTTGTCTTTCTTTGCTAACCATTGATGTTTTCTTTCTTTCTTTATTTAGTTTTGTCAAGCAGTGAACTTCCTAGAATTTGTCTCATCTTTAGGATAAGCTTAATCCTCTCGCCTTACCCCTCCTCCTCCTCCTAACATCCTTAGCTCCTCCTCTAATCTATCCCTTACCTCCTTTTCATCTCCAGGCATTTCTTTCACCAAAAACTCTTTGCCCTCAGAAACACTACCCCAGCTCTGAAGCTTCATTATTGTCTACAGGGAGAGGACTCTTCTATAGTAGCTCCTATGATTGATATCCTCAAAGAGGGGGTTTTTTAATGGAGTTGTAATTCAATAGGTTTCTTCCTAAATACAAAACATACTTCCCAGGAAATCAACTCACGGGCTCTTCTCCATTAGAAGTCCTTAAGCTTGCTAAAAGTCCTGGCTCTCGAAGAAAATTTGTTCCTCTTCAACTTTGCTTCCCTCATTCCAGGCTCAAATGGTAATTGAAGCAAGTCCATGGCATTTCCATAATAACCTTTATTTGTGTAAAAATGGAAACATGGCTTTAACATGCAAAACAATAAGTTGAAGCAAGTTCTTTTATATCTTAACATTTATAGTTTCCCTTTAGAGTACTACACTATCAAGGGCTTAAGCTATCTTAACAGCTACCTTGGTAAGCCTTCATGCTTGGATGAAGATACTACTAACATGAAAAAAGTGTAATACGCTTAGGTGGACATCTTATAGCCTCTTCTTAAACTCATTCCAATTTTGAGGCTTGATGAAGATGGAGAACTTTTTTAGGACTCGATGAAAGTTTACTACAACTGGAGACCTAACTTTAAGTAGAAGAAGAAATGGAAACCAACTGAAAGAGTACTCAGAATTAGCTTTTATAAGGAACTAATGAGTTCCTTTACAAAGGATTCAGGGGAGTTAACATTAAAGAATCTAAACTAAGAACCAATTCCCTAATCCTAAGTAATGAAGCCTAATTACCTTATAATCACATCAAAACTAATGACCTTAAAGTAGGAGTGGTAGGAAATCTAGACACTGAGGTTGTTAATCTAAGTTGGAAAACTCTCAAGAGGAAAATATTCCAAAAGAGGCTACAACTCCTAACAAGTTACTTGATGATGCAAGAAAGGATTTCCAAGTAGTTAATAGAAAGAGATCAAATAGCAAAAGAAAAGGCTTTAAGTCTTCCCCTAATCTATTACCCTCCTCTGTTGGAATGTTAAGGGCCTTAATTACCCTAATAAACAGCTTATGCTTAGAAATTACCTATATAGTACCAACCCTTATTTTGTAGGATTAGTTGAAACCAAGTTGATGGAGGTATGTAAGATTCTTAAAGAAAGGTTAGAAGCTCATCACCAATCACCAACAACATCATAGAGGTCAAATTATAGTTATTCATGACCCCGTGAGATCTAAATTAGGAATTATATTATACAATATATGTTTATTAATCTTTCTAAGGGATTGTTAGTGAATAATATCAATATAGAGATTACATATGTGTATGTTTACAATCATATATTCTAGAGAACTCCATATGGGAGGAGTTAAAGAGCTTAACACTCATTATCAATCTTCTGTAGATAATCTTGAGTGATTTCAATAAAATGTTACACAAATATAATGTAGGGATTTCATGATGCAGATCGGGTAAAATTTAAAATTTTTAATCCGATAACAACAAGGATCGTTTCTATTATTGACTAATTCTCCTTGTATTTTGTTTGCATCACAATCAAGTTTGTATTCCTATAAGAGGGATTGTTAAACCATACCTTTGGTCTCTAACGAAGTTGTATTCCTCCTCGGTTCACCTTGAATCCGAAACAAGAAGGACGCCGAGTTCATGTTAGCGTTCTCTTCATCCGCGCCTAGCTTCATCACCCTGTTTCTTAATCGATTACTCAATCGATAATTGTTTTTAACAAGTTATGAGAGAACAATGGCTACCAAAAACTCTATATCCAAGTTTGACCAGATGTAATGTTCATATAGCCTCAAAATATTCTTTAAATTCCCACAGCATTTATGGCAATTAAATCAAGAACAGTTTTGAAACAACATACTTAATTCTTAACCTTTCGTTACTAGAATAGCGATAAATTCTTCTAGCAAACTCCAAACGACCTGAAACATTCACCATTAGATTCTAAACTTCAAGGGCTACAAAATTGATAGGTCATTTGTCCAAAATGGTTATCATTTGCCCTTTCAAATTCCTGTTCAAGATCACCTTAAATTTTGTCGCGAATTTGATGGCTATAATAATACATCTATTCTCCCTCTTCATTTGTTAAAATTAATTCTTTTGGGATTAGGCTATAAATAAATTTATATTTCATGAAATTTATATTATCCTCATAATATACATTTCAAATAAATTTATTTCCTGTCTAGGCTGTCACGTCATGTGACAATATTTTAACATGTACCTTTATTTCATCAACATGAAATCTTGTACACTGAAAATATATTTTCTTGCTTCCCGTTCAATTGGTATGACCTATATCGAGGATCTATGTTGTGTTGGCAATGAAATACAACATTTTATTTCATAAACTGTAAGCGGTATTCTCGCTATACATTACAGCTTCCCAAACAACATAGATGTTTAGTAAACCTTTTACGTAACACAATCCTTATAGTAATGTTATCATTAACATTACCTGTGTCCATTCCTTGCCGTATGATATTATGATTAATATACAAAGTAGGACTGTATCATCTTTGTATTATAATCATTTTTTGGTCTCCATTAATTAAATTATAAATTATAATTGTACCTCAGTTATATTGGATCCATTTATAATTCTACTTTATCAAGGGGGCCATAAAATATCATTACGCATTATTAATGAGTGGCAATGATGCTAGTTACATGTACCTTTTTCCCACACAAATTATATATAAAGAACTATTATTTTTATCAACATTTGTTATAAGAAGCTTTTAATAATTATTATGTTATACATTCCTCATGTGAAAAAGATATATGTGTTGGACCAATGCAAGTTGACAAATTAAATCCTTCTATGTTTTGATAATAATAAAACTTAAAGAATTGGTTAAGAAATAATTTCAGGTTAAA
>JAOQML010000004.1:29475073-29504157 GCA_027568935.1 Erythroxylum urbanii
AAATTATAAAAACTAAAACTAATTTTTGTGATTTTATAAGCTACAAAATATAAAGAAACTAAAATAAAAATTAAGCAAGAAACTAAGTTAAATAATTTTTACTAAATTTAAAAATAAAGATAGAAAATTAATAAGATAAGTAGAATTAAACAAGTTCTAAATATTTACTTTTAGTTTAAACTAGATTGGTTTGGAGACTTTGAATTAAATCAGAAGAAAATAAAGAAATTAACTAGTTATTTATTTCAATTTTGAGTTATTTTTTGATCAAATTATTGTGTAGTCATAATGTAATCCATCCAGTCTAATTCTATAAATATTGATGTAGCCTAAAATTCTTAAGAAATCATATGAACGTTGAGTAGGGAATTTTTCATTGAAGAATTTTCATAAGAATCCAATAACCAAGTAAGACAACTTCATATTTTATTTAAAATATTAATTGTTATATTTACACTTATGAAGCTGTTAATACAATATAATAAATTAAGCCTATTGAAGTGAGTGTTCAAAACCTTTCTCTAACTTGATCGTAAAACAAAAATTAGTTGTAAAAAATTTTGATTACATAGTTATTTAATCGTCATTACATGCATTATTGATAAGAACAAATTACTTACAAACTTTGTTTTCACATATTAAATTATGACTTTTGAATTCCTTTCAAAATTATTTCCAATGATTTTCTCTCGCTCATATTTTTCTTTTGTTTTTGAAAATCACATCTTATATATTATAGTTTTTAAATTTATTGCAACTTGGCATTTGAAAAGTTATTATAATTTATAATTGGATATCTATACCATAAGACAGTTGAAAAGTTATAATGATTTGTAACTTAATATCCATACCATCGTAGAGTTTTGTATTTATCATCTCCCACTAACATATGATGAGATTAATTGATTAGAATTTTGTTGTTCTTATTTGAGTCTAATAACTCATGTGACTAATATAAGTTAAGAGCTTATTACCATATATCTCTTAAGAACATATATCATCTCGACTAATGAATCGATCATTGAGTAGATTTTATATGTTATGTTGTAGGTCATATCATACATCATTATTTCCTTTATTTCATCATATTGTTGTATTCAATTCTTTTACTAAGAGACAACGGTCACCTTTAAGCATATTTTTATGTGAGTTACTAATTAAAATGACTTTTCTCTAAATGATCTCAAATTATATTTAATTTATTTTTCTAGAATTCTCATATAAGATCGCATTGCACATGATCCTCTAGGAGAACTTTAAAGTAGCAAACCTTAAATTCAATTCTTAAGAAGTACATAAAAGTCATAAGAGTATATTATAAGGCTCAGTTAACCTCTAGGGTTTCATAAAATTTAAGTTGAGATCTTATGACTCACATTTTTTTTCTTTTTATAGTCAACTGTACAAATGTGGTAGGAGTTATATATTAAATTATTAAATCATTTTTTAGAGTAGATGTTTCTTATTCATAAACATCACATATATGTTGGTTCAAACATATTTAATGTTTAACCTACATTCACGAGTCTACTATATATTTCATTTTTTAAAACTAACATCAAGAATTTAAGAAACAAATAATGATCATTTAATTACTCTAAACTATTTTTTATTTTTTAATAACTAGGTGATATTTATAGTTTAAGTTATTTACTCTCAAATATCGCCTAGATATGTGAGCATAGCTGGCCAAACTTTAAAGGATCCATTACTTATGCCTAGTGTATTAGTTATAAGAACTAGGAGTAAGAGGGCTAAAAATGCTTTGAATGAGTTTATTTAAGACATATATGTCAATTAAGCTTCAAAGGACACTTTAAGAACTAATTTGGGAAGCTTATTGGACTTATAGGAAGACTAACAATTGGTTAAATTGAGTTAAGTTAATATTGGAGAAGAATTAGATGTGAACACGGTCGTTTTATAACCCATATAATTCTTAGAAATCAATTACTATAAAATATGGCCTAACACATGACTGTGCACCTATATTGTGTCATTATTGGAACGTAGAAGTGAAGTTATAATGAGTTATACAATCATATACTAGTTTGCATCAATTTTTGAAAAAAATAAGTTCTAAATACATGACCTTTAACACGATCAAAGCCTAGACCATGTCCTCTATCCTAAAGTTTCTACAATAAATAAGACCAAGAAGTTAGTCATGTCCTAGGTAGTGTACACTGCCTAAATCCTAATTAAGATCTTGTATTTAGGGAATGTTTATATTTAGTTTTAAAATTTTTTTGACTCTTTTTCTTTATTAAGAGCCACATGAGTTTCTTTTCTTTGATATTTATCAAACTTCGAACTTATCAAAGGATTCTTCCTTTTAAACGTTCAAATAATTAATAAATTTAGTTCTTTTTTTATAATCAATTAGCCAACTCTTTTTATATGTCTGATTTAGCTTTCTTGGTATGTTCAAACTTATTTATAGATTCTCTAAAGTTCCTAGGTGAGTTTTATTCCTAGGTGAGTTTATATTGGTTGCCTAATTTTTAGCATTCAAATCCTCCATAATCTTATTTTAATGTGTGCAAACTCAATATTTTTATATGAAAAGGATTGACCCTTAATTCAAATTCAAAAGGTCAAAATAAAAGAGCAATATCACCATTAATCAGTAGGGAATCAAGAAGATTTAAGCTGAAAAACATTTTATTTTGTAGATTTGGATCAAATTATTAGAATTTAAAATTTGAAAAACAATCTAGAGTGGTCTTAGGTGTAGGTATATGCAGTGGAAATTGCAATTTCTAAACTTCAAATATGTAAGACCAAAATGTGTTAAAAGTTGTTTAAATCTTTATCTCACCTAAATCTGTGTAGAAGTCAATGAAGTTATGATTTATGGATCCAAGGAATCATAACAAAAATATTTCCACATGGGATTTAAATGGCTATAAATAGGGACAAAGTAGAAGAGCAAAGTTTTCCAATTGGAAATTCCAACTTTTTATAAAGTGTTCATTTCCCTCATTAGTGTATATTAGAGTAGTTTTTCTTCAATAGATGTTAGTAGTAGTTATGACTTTTATTAGCTAATTTTCTTTATCTTGACTGAAGGAAATGGAAGTTTTTTGGAACTTTGAGATTAGGAAGCAATTGGGTTTTAATATAAAGTGTTTCATTTATTAATGTATTAGATTGCATTTCTGTGCTTTTGTTTTATAATTATTTTCGACTGATTTCTAATATGAGCGATTAGTCTTTTATTCATTTGTGGCGACTAGGAATTTTTTGCATTAGGAATTATTACTTTTAAGAAAAACATTCAACTAGATTAAATGCAACGATGGATGTTGTGTTATCTTACTTCATTGGTCTTTCTTTTCTTAAAGCTATTGAAATTTTAGATCATATCTAAGGTTGTTAAACAATAATGATTAATTAAACTACATGTTTTCAATTAGCTAATCTTAAGGAAAGACAAGTTTTTAATATCATATCAAATATATGATCAATTTAGCCGAAAATCAATCATAGTTTTAAAAGGTGGAAGCAATCATAAATCAATGATTGTTTTATTGATAACTCTCGGTTTGTTATTTCCTTTATTTTCTTTGTCATTAAAATTCATATTACCACAACCCTATTTTGTTTTACAATGATATTCAAACTATAATTTCTCATGAGATCAACTCTTACTTCCCTATATTACATTTGTTAACTGCATGAATTTAGGATTTAATTTATGGTGAAGACGAAAACTCCACTAAATTTCGGTGTCGTTGTTAGGGAATCCTAGTTTGTATGATTGTTATGAGATCTTCAAAGCAAACAAATTTACAATATAATTTGGAGATCGAGATGACTATGAAAAAGCTAAAGAAAGAAACAAAGATTTGAAAATCAAACATTGATATAATTGGTGAAATGACATAAACCATAACAAACAATCGAATGTAATAAGAACATGTCGAACCAGATTTGAACTAACAACCTCATTGCATAACTTTTACCAATTTCGATGCAAATGTTACTTTGGAATTAAAATCATTTTAATTCATTTGTTGGTAACTTTTTGTGGTACTGTAGGTAAGGATCCATACAAGCATCTTCAAGAATTCCATGTCATATGTACGGGAATGAAGCCTAATGGTCTTACCAAAGATCAAATCAAATTATAAGCAATCCCATTCTCATTGAAAGACAATGCCTATGATTGATTATATTACTTGTAACCTTATTACTATATGAAACAAAATAAAGAAGCAATTTTTGGAAAAATTCTTTCTAGCTTCAAAGTTCACTAGCATTTGAAAGGAGATTTATGGCATTCAACAATACATTAAAGAGTTTTTGTACAAGTATTTAGAGTGTTTGAAAAAGTTTTATGCTAGTTCTCCACATTATCAAATTAGTGAACAACTCCTAATTCATTTTTTTACGAAGGACTTGTACCAACTGAAAAGAGTATTTTTGATGTCACTAGTGGAGGCAGACTTATTGATAAGACACTAGATGAGGCTCACACATCGATCGCTAATATAGTATCCAATTCCCAGCAATTTAGCGCTAGGAGTGACTATTTACTAGATGAGTAATGGGGTAAACATTTCTTCTCTTAGAAAATGTATGGATAATCTTATTACACTTATTTGTCAATTAGATGTAGGAAAAATTAAAGCATCAAAGGTATGCAGGATTTGTTTAGTTACAATGCATCTAATTGACATGTGTATGACACTTTAAGATGGCTCCACAAAGTAAACTAACATGGCTAATTTTTAGGGATAACTTTAGTAAAAATATAATCCCTTTTCAAACACATACAACCTTGGTTAGAAAAACCACCTAAACTTGGGTAGGAAAATGGACAAACAAACAAAACAGCTACACATAATCAGCTATACAGGCCTTTTTTTCAATCCAACCAGTCAAGACAAGAATCACATCCAGTTTAAGTCTTAAGTTCAGGTATGTCTTTTGATGAAATAATTAAAAACTTGACTATTAGCACTTTGAAATTTTAGCAAGAGACATAAAAATTTCAACTTAAAACTTAATCAATTATAAAAAAATTTAAAGACTTAAATGGGACATGGCTGCTATCATTAGTTGTTTGGAAGCCTAAAAAAATAACAAACTACCCTCAAGTAATAAATGACAAAGAAAATGCAAGTTTTGAAATGTTAAGAAATGGTAAGGAGGTAGGGCTAAAATATAAGGTGCAATCAGAACCAAAAGAAACTAAAACAAAGTTGAAAAATCAATTTCCAACACCTAATTTGCTTGAACTAGAATCCAAGAAAGGTAAGTCCCCTCTTACATGCAATTTTAAGCCTAAACCTCTATTTCCAAAAACTTTGAAAGATGACCACAAAATTGAAAGAAATTTAAATCTTTATGAAACTTTCTAGAAATATGAGGTGAATATACCCTTGTTTGATGACATCAAGCAAGTACCAAGGTATGTAAAATTTTTGAAAGAAATTTGCATAACTAAAAGAAAACAAAAGCTTAAAAGAATTGAAAATTTAAAGTGAATGAAAACGTTTCAGCAATAATTTGGAAAAATCTTCCATAGAAATGAAAAGATCTAGATACGTTTTTCATCCCCTGCTAATAGATGCATAATTTATAATAATTATACCTCGTATTTGATGTATTTTTACTTACTATTTTACACTTTTTTTGTAAATTTGATACCTAATTTGCTCCAAGTATGTTTACAAGCTGTAATTGCCTTTATGGACTTAAAGGAGAAGAATTTGGATGAAAACATGATATAAAACGAAGATTTGAAGCATAAAAGGGATGCATGATCATGCATCAACTTGTGTACTTCTCTCAGACTATGCAGATTCACAAATTCTGGTATTTTTGGTTATACAAAGTTTGATACACGGTCGTGTATCAAATAGTGTAAGTCCTAAAAATCCTAAATTTTATTATAAAAGGACGTATGCAGACTCAAATAAGGAGGAACAGACATTCGGAGGTGATTCCAAGTGTGGAGATCATTCTCAAGGGACAATTTTGATCTAGAAAAGTGAAAAATATGAAGAAATCATCGAAAAATCTGTTAAAATACAAGATCAAACCTTTACCTTTTAATAACGTTCAATAGAATTGAAAGGGAGATTTAGAATTATAAACCCTCTATTTTTTATTCATTTTTCTTTCAGTTTATGTTTGATTCCGTATTCTATCATATGTAATTAAACTTTTTGTTAGTGTTTAGGCTAAATGAACCTTATATTTATACTTTAACAATGTTTTGATCCTTTTATTAATGCAATTGGTTTGATTGATATATTATGATCTAATTACATTTTTTATTTATGTGCTAATAGACCTGGAATATTAAATCATAACTTGATTTTATAACATAGAGATTAAGAAATCCTTGTTTGAATAGATATATCGTAATTGGAAGGAGTTGATTGCAACCCTAGAGATATGATGACATAAATCTTTCGGATTAAGGTCAAACCTAATAAAAGGATGCATAAATCGATAAAGCAATCTTATAAACTTTAACTTGAGTAATTTAGTTGAAAACCTTAGGATTAGTTACTATTAGACTCAAGGTTAGCTATTAGCCTACCACTGAAATCTAAACGATCCAATAAATAAAAAATGTATAATAAAAGATCAATCTGTTAAGGGTTTTAGGGGGATTCAAAACCTAGATACTAATTTTCTGATATTGAAAGTGTCTCCTTAATTCGTTGATTCAATCTTCTTGTCTATTTATCCTACTTGCTTCAGTTTTTATTCTCTTTTAATTTAAAAATCAAAACCAATTTCGTAGACTATACAATTAGATAAAAGTAATTACTAGTACTTATAGTCCTTGTAAGATCAAGCCGTACTTATCGATACTAGCTACAGTTACATTGCACAATTGCAGTTATTTCAATATTAACTAACTAAGAAAATTCAATCAAGTTTTTGGCACTGTTACTCGAAACTTTGATATTAGGAATACTTGAATGCTATTAATCTAATTATTATTTTTTGTATTTTATTTTATTTTAGTTTTATTATATTTGTGTTTTATTCATTTAATTATCTTTTTGTGGTTTATTCATTTAATTATCTTTTGAATTTCTCTACTTGATTTTAAGTTTGTGGTTTATTATAGCATTTACTATTCATTATCATAGCCTCAACTCACAATAGAAGGATAGAGAGAACATTACCTTTATAGGAGCCAAAATATGTCTTCACAATCTATAACATCACCATATGAGAGAGAGAGGTCTCCTCACATGGCTTCGGAGGCTCAACTGATGTCTATGCCATGTTACGACATTTTTGGGAGTACTTACTACAACCATGAATGTTGAGCACTGACCTATATGTGGGAGCGACCGAATGTGCACAATCAACCTTAAGGTGTACTATATGGGAATACCTACAATTCATAATCGAGCAACTCTTACACCTATGGTTGGAATGAATACGCTTTAGTTGAATATTTACAGAACCAAGCACTTCTAGTTAACGAGCTAACTTTAGAAGATATGATAGCTAATTTTATTCAAGAATCAATCATGAAGCATTAAGAAAGAGAGGCTTATATACAAAAATTGATGAATTGGATCAACCAGCTGGCAGAGATAATATCTTAAGAGATGCAAGGGAGTTTTCTCAGTACTACTGAAGTAAACCCTACCGAATGTGAATTGGCAATCATCCTTAGTATCAAAAAATAGCTCCTAATATTAGTAATAGTAGTAGTAGTAGTAGTAGTAGTAGTAGTAGTAGTAGTAGTAGAAGAAGAAGAAGAAGAAGAAGAAGAAGAAGAATAAAAAGAAGAAGAAGAAGAAGAGGAAGAGGAAGAGAGTATTACTGGAAAAATAATGGAACTCCTGACTAAAATGAAAGCTAACCGACACGAATTTAAGAGTGAAGAAAAGATAAAAGTTGATTTCATAAATAGAGGGACATTCTAAGAAGAGCTTCCTGAAGAAGAAGAAGAAGAAGAAGAAACCTCCACTTAAGAAGATAAAGTAGAGAATATTAGGAAATAATTGAAGAAGATAAATCAAAAACCTTTGTCCAGGATGAAGAAGAAGAAGAATGGACGAAGGTGGTTGAGGAAGAATTGGCGGAGGAACCAAGTAAGGAAACTACTGATGATGCATTAGTAATGACCTTAAGTACTGAGGGTTCCTACTTCCGCTAACACAAACTGATATAGCCAATCAATAATTTAGGAAGTTTTGTTATTCCCTATTTTATTAACACTTTTTCATTGCAATGGGCATTAATACATATGACTTTTTCATTGCAATGGGCATTAATACATATGATTGGAGTAATAAATTTATAAATTATGTCCTTGTTATTATCTTGCAATAGGTGGCTTACTTATAATTTACAAAATCCCCATGCGGAGAAACAGGTAGAAGCAGGTCACTTATCATAGACCTAGTATGAGGGTAAACTTGCAGGTTATGTCGAGCTAATGACATTAAATTATTTAGGCAACCCATAAATTAGAATAGATTTTATTTTATGCTATTTTATTTTCATGCTTCTTAATTATCTTCATTTTTGTTATTTTTATTTTAATGTTCTTTTTATCTCTTTTTCTTAATATTTTGCAAAGATGTGATTACTATTGAATAGATCAGAAATCAAAAATCAAAAAATCATTTTATTAAGAGAAGTACCAAATTAACCCTCTCACTTACTTTAAATGCTTATATTATGTCTATTGGGGACAATGTACAACTTTAAGTGTGGGGATGAGTTTAATGAATTTTTAACAATTTCTTTAAGCTTAGTATAATCTTGATTATAGAATTCTTTTAACTGATATTCTAAATTGGTTGAAATATGTCCATAAATACTATATTTTATTGTTGAATATTGATTTGAATTAGTATGCAAAAGGATGATGGTTAGAATAAAATTAGTTTTCGAAGTCATATTTTTCGTAATCATTGAAATATTTAAGTTGAATGATATATTATTTACACACAAGTACCTATCTTTTTTCATGTGTTTTTAATCCTAAGAGAAATTTTTTTTAAATTTTTAGCTCTTGTTATTCTTTCATGTATGGTAGAATAATTCTAGAACTTGCTTTTATTATAAATATTAAGATCATATTTGCTAAATTAGAAGTATTAACATGATAAAGGCACTTAGATTTAACAATTATTTTTAGCCTATTTCTTTTATTATTATCATACCCACAATCTATCCTTTAGGAATAACCAAATTCAGCCTTAGCCCTTTTCATTAATTTACCCACATATTAACCCTTATCCCATTTTTCTTTGAAGCCTTTTATTATTTTGAACATTGAAGGTTATTTACATTATTTACTTATTGAAACTTGAAATTCTTGAAAATTCCATTGTTTCTTTAATTGTGATACTGAATACTCAATTATTTTTTTAAAAAAAGAGTTATTATACAAGTACAAAAAAATTTGTGAATAAGTTGATGGTACCAATAGAGTTTCAATAAAAGGACTTGTGATTTTTGTAAACAAGTCTTGTAATTTCTTCAATTCAACCATTTTTATTGTCCCAACCATACCATACCTAAGCTACATTACAACCTTATAAAAACCTTTTGATTTTCGTTTCTATTTTATACATAAGTGGTGGACATGTGATATTATTTCAAGTTTATAAAAAAGAGTTCGACTATACATTGATTGAGAGTTTGATACTTTTCACCCTAAATACTTGAGTGTATTGATTGAAATCTTATTGAGGGTGTAAAGATTAATGCTTTTGACTTCAATGAGATTATGATTTAATTACTATTAATATTGACTTAGAAAGTTAACTGTTTATAGCTTGACTCTAACTGTATAAAAATTTGATTCAATAGGATATGATAATGTATAGTATGAATGGATATATCGAGATTAATGAAGGATGGATGTTGTAAAATTTATAATTTTGATTGTAGTTTGCTTGAGAACAAGCAAAAGCTTAAGAGTGGGGATGTTTGATAGATGCATAATTGATCATAATTATACCCTATATTTTATGTATTTTTGCTTGATATTTTACACTTTTGTTGTAAATTTGGTACTTAATTTTCTTAAAGTGTGTTTATAGGTTGTAATTGACTTCACGGACTTAAAGGAGAAGCATTCAGATAAAAACACGACATAAAACAAAGATTTGAAGCATAGAGGGGATGCACGGTCGTTCGTCAACCCATGCACTTCTCTCAAGAAGTGCAGATTCGTGAATTCTGGTATTTTGGGTTACACATGATTTGATACACAATCATTCGTGAGTTCTAGTATTTTGGGTTATACACAATTTGATACACGATCGTGTATCAATTTGTGTAAGTACTAGAAATCTTAAATTTCAATACAAAGGGACATTTGGCCTTAAATAAGGAGGAACAGACATTAAGAGCTGATTCCACATATGGAGATTATTCTTGAGGGGTAATTTTGATCCAAAAAAGTGGAAAACACAAAGAAATCATTAAAAGATCCATCAAAATACAATATCAAACCTCTACCTTGCAAAAACATTCGATAGAACTGAAAGGGAGATTTAAAATTATGAACCCACCCTCTATTTTCTATTCGTTTTTCTTTCAGATTATGTTTGATTCCGTGTTATATCATGTGTAACTAAACGTCTTGTTAGTGTCTAGGCTAGATGAACCCTACGTTTATACTTTAACAATGTTTTGATTCTTTTATTAATGTAATTGGATTGATTGATATGTTATGATCCAATTATATATTTTATTTATGTTTTAATATATCTTAAATATTATATCATAGCCCAATTTCATAACTCAGAGATTGAAAAATCCTTGTTTGAATAGATCTACCATGATTGGAAGGAGTTGATTGAAACCCTAGAGATAAGATGACATAAATCTTCTAGATTAGGGTCAAACCTAATAGAGGGATTCAAAAATCAATAAAGCAATCATATAAGCTTTAACCTAAGTAATTCAGTTGAAGACCTTATGATTAATTGCTATTAGACTCAAAGTCAGCTATTAGTGTATCGTAGGAATCTCCACTGTCCAATAAATTAATAAAACGATTGCATTATAAAAGATCAATCTGTTAAGGATTTTAAGGGAATTCGAAACCTAGATACTAATTTTCTGATATCGATAATTTATTAAGTGCTTCCTTAATTCTCTGATTCAATCTTGCTGCCTATTTATCTTACTTGCTTTAGTTTTATTTTCTTTTAATTTAAAAATCAAAACTAATTTTATACATTAGATAATAAGGTAACAGTAATTACTAGTACTCATAGTCCTCATAAGATTGACCCGTACTTGCTGGTACTAGTTACAGCTATGTCGTGCACTTACTATTATTTCAATATTAACTCACTCAGAAAAAGTCAATCACCTACATTATTGATGGTATTGGGATAAAAAAGGCTATGTTGGATTTGAATCCTTTTATAAATGTATACCTTATTTTATTTATTCATCCCTTAATTTAGGACTACTTGAGAAAACAATGGGTAGTGATTCAGCTAGTTGATAGATCTAATGCATATCCTAAAAGTTAATGGAGGATGTTCTTATCCAAGTTAATGAATAATTGATATTCCCAACTAACTTTTATATTTTAAGAATGGAAAATAGTGATACAACAACCCCAATACTATTAAGGAGGCCATTTATGAAAACAATAAAGACAAAGTTTGATGTGTTTAATATAGCTCTAATAATGGCGTTTGATGGGGATTTAATTTCTAATTCAAGATATAATGAAATCTCCTAATATGGATTGTTATGTACTTTCAATTGATCTTATTAATTCATGAGCATAAGATGCTTTTAAACTGGAGGAAAATGATTCTGATAGATGAATGATTGTATTATTGAGCTAACAATATTAAGCAAAAATGTTAATAGGAGGCACCTTAAATCTAGTTTAATTTCATTCACACCTAGCTTGCATGAAATTAGACACAATTGTTTGCAGTTGAATATGTTCATGTGAAAAAGGATACGTTTGTATACCTTAGAGTGTGTAACTATCTAGGACCATGTGGAGATTGATGGATGATGTTTTGCCCAGACATGACCGTGTTTTATTAAGTGTTAAGTGCCTGCAATCGTGTGAAGTCACGATTATTAAGGTAAAATTAATAGACACAGTCATGTGTATGATCATGTCTAACACAAAAAACTGTAGATCCTCAAATTCTCAATAAGTTGGTGGACATCTAGTCTCCACCTGTTACATAAGCCACACCTTGACAAGCCACCCAGCAGCACCCATTACCTGTAGCAAACCCACTTGCCACGTGCTTTCACAAAATTCTCCATTCAAAACAAAGAGAAAAACTGGGCAATTTATTTTTCTTCTCTTTTTCATTTCTTATTTTTCTACTTTTTACGCTTTACTGTTAAACATTAGGGATAATATTTTGAATAACTTTAGGGGTGGGGATATTTTTTCTTGTTATAATTTTGTATCATTTTGAACATTTTTAGGATTTTTGGACACTTTCTTTTAATTTCTTTTTTGTGCCTAATGCTTTTAGAAATTGATGAAATAAGATGTGCTAAAGAAATTTTTGTTAAACAGTTTTGAATAAATTGAACTGTAAATGTTCAAATTGAGACTAAAATTGATAAAGATGATGTCTAAACATATGGATAAGTTGGAATAGCTAGGGTATGCACTTAGATAAAGTGAGACAATTGATTGATGATAAAACTATTGAGACTAAAATTGTTGTCTAAAGCTTTTTTTACTGTAGTAAGTAAGCATTTTATGAGAATTAGGTGAATTTGGTTGAAACCTATGAGCATTTGAGCCTTAAAGGATATAAACATCTTGTCTATAATTTTTGCTTGTTTGTGATTCTCTATCATTTGAATACCTATAGAACTTATATTGAACATATTTGAATTACTATAATGCATGTAAGCTTGAATATGATACAATCCTTCCTTGTTTTAGTCACTTAACTTTAAAAACCAACTTAATTATCCTTAGTTTAGCCCCTTTGAGCCATTTTTAAAATCCCTTTCTTTTTTTTAAACTAACATCACAAACTAAGCTTAAACCATATCCTATCACTTAGCTACATGCTTTAGTAAGATGTTACTAAGCTATTTGGGGAATTAGAATGACTTTGCTTTAAATTGTGTTTTCCAAGCTACTTTTTTTATATTTAATTTAACTTTGTATCATGGCTACCCATTTTCATATTAATGATTTATTTAAAATAAAAATAAAAAATCAAGAAAAGAATAGTTGTAGCTATATTATATTTACATTAATAAATGAGTACTTGGTCCCATTCTTTTCTTAGCTCTACATTTTGTTTAAATGCTTTATTAAATATGTATGGTTTTAGCATATAATTTTCCTTTTCTAACCTTTAACCCAAGCCCGATTACAACCATTTAATAAAATTCCTTTTGATTCATGCCTTCATGTGTTAATGATGAGAGATATTTGGTGTATTTGTAAGTTTATAGTAGCATGTTCCTTATACTAAAAGTTTGAGAGTAAACAGTTGAACCTAACACATTTATGTGAAAGAGGGAACGCAATAAGGAAATTCACTAAGATTTAATGCATGCTTTCGATTGAAATTGTCTTTAATTATCTCTATTAATACATTCTTGGGAAACTCAACTTTGATGTGTGTTGATTCTTTTCTAAAATAAGTCTTAAGGAGTGTGTATGGTTTAATCGCATGAAAAGTGATTTAGTAAAAGCAATTTGACTATCTTGTTTTGTTAGTTTTTCATTTGCTTAAGGACAAGCAAGGATTAATATGTTCAAACTCAACATTTTTATAAGAAGAGGATTAGCCTTTAACTCAAATTTGAAATTTTGAAATAAAGGAGCAATATCACTATTAATTAAGGATGAATCAAAGATTTAGGATTAGATCAAATTATTGGAATCAAATTGAAATATGGAAATTGCAATTTTCAGACTTTGGATTTGCAAAAGAAAAACGAGTTAAAAGTTGTTTGAATCTTACTTTAGCTAAATTTGGGCAAAAATCAATGAATTTATGTTTGTGGGATCAAAGGAATCACAACAAAAATATTTCCTCATGGGATTTAAGTGGTTATAAATAGGGTAAATCGGGACAAAGTGAAAAAGCAAAGTATCCAAAGTTTTTTAGCTGAAAATTCTAGCTTTTCACCAAGTCTTCTTTTCCCTCCTTAGTAGATGTTAAAGTAGCTTTTCTTCATTAGATGTTAGTAGTGGTTATGTCTTTTTCGGTTAATTTTTTATATCGCAATTGAAGGAAGTGGAAACGTTTTAGACATTGAAGATTTGGAGACATTTGGGTCTTAAATTGAAGTGTTTCATTTATTAATGTATTTGATTGTTTTTCTGTGCTTTTATTTTATTATTATTTTCAATTGATTTCTAATGCGCACGATTACTATATTGATTGAAATGATCATTTGCTAGATTATAGTTTGAATATGTAAAAGTTCAATTCTTTTAATAATTTATAGTAACTAGGTGTTTTAATTTATTGTGTCAGAAACGTATTCAATTAGATTAAATGCAACTATAGATGTTATGTTATTTTATTTTGATGGTTTTTTTAAAGCTATTGCTTAATTAAATTTTAGATCGTATCTAAGGATGTCAAAATAATAAGGATTAATTGAACCACATTTTTCAATTAACTAATTCTAAATAAAAACATATTTTTAATATCATACCAAATATATGATTAATGAAATAATTATTTTGTGTTAATAATAAATCACAGTTTCAAAAGGTGGAGCAACTGTAAACCAAGGTTTGTTTTATTTATAACTCTCAGTTTATTATTTCCTTTATTTTCTTTGTCAGTAAAATTCATATTATCATAACCCCTATTTTATTTTTTTAACAATTGTTAAACTAGAATTTCTCGTGGAATCAACTCCTACTTCCATATATCGCATTTGTTAGTTGCAGGAATTTAGGATATAATTTAGGGTGCAAATGACAGCTTTACCAAATTATTGGAGGAATATAGCATTTCCTCACTCTATTGGGATCATGTACTACGAAAAACCCTTAAACATTTATCTGTTATTTTTTTCAATTGGCAATTCACTTAGGTTTGGCTGTTGAAACAATAAATTAAGATCAGGTTATGCATATGGTCCTTTGTCCTTTAAATTTAATGAAACTATTAGTGGGAATATAAGATACATAAAAATTTTCATGTTATCTTGTCATCATAAACAAATATGCTAGGCATCTTTTAACATTTATCTTTTCCTTCATCGATTACATTATTATATTAATATCTAATAGCATTTTGTTTCATGTTTTTATACAAAAAGAGATTTCTGAAATATAGTAAATTATAGAAGGATTTTATTATTATCTAATAGTTTATATTTAACAATTTTGATGATAACTATATAATATTTCAAAATTCAAATTTGGATTTCTTCCCTTGTGTAGACAATTATATAATTCTTAAAAGGAAATAAAATCATAAAATAATTGCTTCCTTTCTTGTAGGAACCTCCTTTATAAACTTACCTAATTAGAAATAGTTTCATAACATCCGGAAGAATCTTACTAATTCAAATAATTAGCTCCAGAAGTTTTGACAAAAATTTTATCTTAATATCTGAATATCGATGATTTTAGCAAAGATGATATCAAAGATTTGTTAGATACAAAGTCAACTCCTAATAGAAATGAACCAACAACTAGTTGGAGAAAATGCCTACTTAAGGAAGAGCCACTACATTTGTCAAATACACAGATTTTCGAAATACTGCAGCAGCATCAATATTCTTAAAATTTATATCAAACTCCTTATGCCTTAAAAAGTGAAAATACTCTATCGAGAGAGAGATCGTTATTCTTTGAGAGCTTACAATGAGCTTTCTTTATATTTATTTTTGACAACTTACAGAGGCTTATTAAACACTTCGAGTGTGAAAGGTTGGATAACCTTGAAAAATATGTACTTGTGAGCTTAGAGAGGCTTGTCAAATTTAATATTTGGATTCTGATAGAGAAATACTCAAGTTGAATACTTGAGGACTAGACGTAGGCTTTGTTATTAGCTAAACCAGTATAAATCGACTGTGTCATTCTTTCTCTCTTTCTAACTTTACATTTATGCATTATAAGTTTGTGTTTTCAAGAGGCTACTTCAGTTTTACAATAGGCTCCTTCTATTTTGATATTGCAAAAGGTTCCTTTCTTTTTTGAAATAATTAATAGGCTCCTATCGATTAACAGGCTCCTTTCTGCAGGCTCCTATCGATTAAAGGCTCCTTTCTATTGATAGACTCCTTTAATTTTTAAACTATTACCAGGATCCTTTCATTTTCAACGCTAACAGGATCTTTTCAAAAGTTAATAGGACCCTTCTATCTATAGACTTATTTTGTTTAGCATGATATTATCAATTAGAAAGTATCTTACAAAAAAAATTTTACGCACAATTCACCCCCTCTTGCGTATGTTTGCTTTATCATTTGGTATCAAAGTGAGGTTTCACATTTATTATGTTTTACAGCATATGATAAATCATGGCAAAATAATTTGAGAAGCCTTGAAGGACAATCCATCTCAAAGTCTCCTTATTTCAATGGAAATAACTATTCCTATTAGAAAGAGATCATCACTATTTATCTTCAATCTGTAGATATCAAAATTTGGTAAGCTATAAAAGTTGGAGCCATACCTCTCACTACTGACGATGTAGAAGTGTGGACTCATGCTGATAGAAGAAATGGACAATTAAATGCCAAAGCAAGACATTTTATAATTGTGCACTATCTCCGGAAGAGTACAGAAAGATATCTTATTGTTCTGCAGCAAAGGAAATGTGGGACAGACTACCAGTCACCTTTGAAGAAACGAACGAGGTAAAGAAACATAAAATAAGTATTTTAGTGCATCAATACGAAACTATTTTCATGAAACAGGGAGAAACAATAGTTGAATTCTTTAGACGTTTCAACAATGTCATCACTTCCTTGAAGAACTTGGGTAAGATATATCCCAATAATAAGCTTTTAACAAAGATTCTAAGGTCATTGCCAAAGGAATGGAGATCTAAGGTGACAGCTTTAGAAACTGCAAAAGATCTCGACATTATTTCACTCAATTGGTTAAGAGAAAACTTGATGATCCATGAAATCAATCTTAAGCGAGATGAAGGATCTTCATACAGAAGAGGAATGGCACTACAAGCACCTGATGAATCAAATCCATCAAATGAAGATGAAAGCGACACTGAATTGCAAATAGATGGAGATGACGAATTCAATTTCATGGTTAGAAAATATACTCGCTTCTACAAAAAGAAGCTCATGAAGAAAAGAGAAAGAAATAAGAAAATTGGAAACAACAGGTTCCTATCAAAAGGGAGCAGTGTTAATAGCAATACAAAAATAATCAAATCATATATTATCACTGTAAGAAGCCTACACACACAAGACCAGAATGTCTTCTTCTTTAAAAGTACAAATCAGAAAATAGAAAACCCAAAACGCAAGCTATGACTGCAGTTTGGTAAGATGATTATTTTGAAAACTTTGAAGAAGAAGAGCCTAAAGAAGTCAGCAACATTTGTTTTATAGTCGAATCAGGAGACGATGAGATATATTATTCTGACTCTGATATTGAAACTGATGAATTAAGAGATGCATGTCTTGATTTATATGATCAGTACAAAATATTAACAATGCAATATTTCAAAAAGATTGAGAAGTCCAAAAATAATGATGCATCCTTGATAAATAAGATTAAAGCACTAGAATATGAGAATAAGAATTTGTTGGAATTATTCCCCTTTCAAAAATTATCTGAAAAGGAATTCTTATAGCAAAAGGTAAGTCAATTAGAGAATGCATTACTTAAAAATGATTTTATTAAGGTAACATAGTTAGAAGAAAAAGTTGCTTCTCTAGAAAATGATCTTACCAATTTTGTTGATGAAAAGAAAAATCTTGATGCATTGCTCAGGAATGGTAAAGGTGTTTTCGATAAAGCCAGAATAGGATATAATGAAAACAATATTATTAGGCCATAAAAATCCAGCAGTAGCTATAGCCAAAACTGTAAGAACTTGATACATGGCAAAAATTATAGTAACTATCATTCATTTGTTTTATGCAATTATTGTGATAGACATGGTCATATTAGTCATTCCTGTTACTTTTAGAAAATGAAGAAACTATCTCATATATATGTTTAGAGACTAAAAGTTCAAACTACTAATGTGAAAGGACCCAGAAAATTTTGGGTAACTAAAATAAGATAATACATTATGCAGATATGCTTAAGAACAAAGACAAGAGAAAATCAATGGATAGTTGATAACGGTTGTTCGAGATACATGATAGGTAAAATATCACATTTCAACTATATTGAAAGGAAAAAGCAGGTGATGTTGTCACTGCAAATAAAAAGAAGGCAAAAGTCACTAGAATTGGTAACATTGGTGACTCTAACTCTTCTTCTATCGATAATATTCTTTATGTTGATGAATTGAAACATAACTTGTTTAGTGTAAGTCAATTACGTGATAAGGGTTATAGAGGTACTTTCTATTCATCACATTGTGACATAATTGATAATTTTAATGATAATATTCTATTTGTTGGTCTTAGAAATTAGAACATATATTGTGCTCAACTAGAAGATATGTCTTCACAAAATGTCAAATGTTTTGTTTCAATAGAAAAGGATTCATTTATCTAGTATAGAAGATTTAGACATGCTAGCATGAGCATTTTATCAAAATTGTCCAAAAATGAGTTAGTGAGAGGATTACCTAACTTGAAGTTTGAGAATAATCAGGTCTACGAAGCTTGTTTAAAAGGAAAACAAATCAGAAGTAGCTTCGCTCCTAAAATTATTGTATCTACTAACCAGCCACTTGAATTTGTATATATGGATTTATTTGGTCCTACTAAGACTCAAAGCTTTGGTGGTAAATATTACATCTTTGTTATAATAGATGATTATTCTAGATTTACATGGGTTTATTTTCTATCAAATAAGGATGATACTTTTGAAGTGTTTGAGAAATTTTGCAAAAAAATTCAAATTGAAAAAGGGTACCACATTACATCTATTCGGAGCAATCATGGAGGAGAATTTGATAACAGAAAATTCGAAGCCTTCTGTAATGAAAATGGGATAACTTATAATGTTTCATGCCCAAGGACTCCTCAATAAAATGGAGTTATTGAGAGAAAGAACAGGACTCTTGTTGATATGGTTAGGACAATGCTGTGTGAAAGTTGTCTACCTCATAGTTACTGGGCAGAAGTCGTGTCAACTATGGTACCTTATAAGACCAATTCTGAAAAAGACCCCCTATGAGTTGTGGAAAGGAAGAACATCGAATGTCAATTACTTTTAAGCATTTGGTTGTAAGCGATTCATTTAAAATAATGGAAAAGACAATCTTAGAAAATTCGATGTGAGATCAAATGAAGTTATCTTTCTGGGCTATAGTACAGCTAGCAAAGGGTTTAGAGTTTATAATAAAAGAACAAAGAGGACAAAAGAATCAATACATGTCGTATTTGACGAAACGCTACCCTCGACAATAACAGCTGATTCAAATGATGAAGAACATCCTTCAGCTCCTAAAAATACATCGCAGACTCAAACTACACCTACAGTATCTTCACAATTACAAGATCAAGAAGGTCCTTCTGAAGCTAAGATAGAGCAGACTACTTCATCTTAGCAGGATCCTATGCAACAAAGAATACCAAGAGAATAGAGAGGTCAATATACAAATCAATATATTCTGGGGAACCCTTTTGAAAGTCTAAGAACCAGATCTTACATAAAAAAACGATTATATTGCCCTCATCTCATAATTAGAAATAAAGACTATTGAAGAGGCTCTTACTATTGAAAATTGAGTTTCAGCTACGAAAGACAAACTTAATCAGTTTGACAAAAAAAAAGTTTGGAATCTAGTACCTCATCTATAAAATAAGTCAGTCATTGGAATTCGTTAGGTATTTCGAAACAAACTTGAAAATAATGATAAGGTGGTAAGAAAAAGAGTTAGACTTCTAGCTCAAGGTTATAATTAACAGGAAGGTGTTGATTTGATGAGACTTATGCACCTATTGCTAAACTGTAATCGACTAGAATTTTACTTGCCTTTACATGTTATAGAAACTTCAAATTATTCTAAACGGATGGCAAAAATGCCTTCTTAAATGGATATATTAACGAAGAAGTATTTGTTAAGCAACCTCCAGGTTTTGAAGATGAAAACCATCCTGATTACATGATGAAGTTGACTAAAGCCTTGTATGGTCTAAAGTAAGCTCCTCAAGCATGGTACAAGAAGTTAAGTAACTTTCTACTTGAGAATAACTTCACAAGAGAAAAGATAGATAAAACCTTATTCATTAAGAAAAAGGAGAATGATTTACTTATAGTACAAAAATATGTTGATGACATAATATTTGGTGCTACTAATCAATATTTCTATGAAGAATTCTCAGCATTAATGTAGGAGGAGTTTGAAATGAGCATGATGGGAGAATTATCTTTCTTTCTTAGATCATAAATCAGAAAAACAAAAAAAGGGATCTTTTTTAGCTAATACAAATAAACAAAGGAACTCATCAAAAAGTACCATTTTAAGAATGCCAAACCGATGGCTATCTTATATATGCTGGAACTAAACTTGATAAGGATGAAGAAGGAAAGGCTACAGATGAGACAAAGTACAGAGGAAAGATTGGGTCACTACTATATCTTACAAGCTCAAAGCCAGATATTATGCTCAGTGTGTGCCTTTACACTTGCTTTCAATTAAATCCAAAAGAGAGCCACCTTCAAGCAATTAAGAGGATCTTTCGATATCTTCACGAAACTATGGATTTCATATTATAGTATTCAAAAACTAACTCATTTAACATAGTTGGATATTGTGATGAAGATTATGGGGTGATAAAGTCGATAAAAAAAGCACAAGTGGTCACTATCAATTTCTTGGAGGATGTTTAGTTTTTTGGTTTTGTAAGAAACAAAATTGCACAACTCTTTTAACAACTGAAGTGGAATATATAACAGCTGCCAGCTGTTGTGCTCAAATCTTATAGATGAAGCATTTACTCTAGGATTTCTCTTTGCACTTTAATCATATTCCTATATTATCTGATAATACTAGTGTAATAAATCTTTCTAAAAATCCCTTGCATCATTCTAGGACTAGGCATGTAGAAATCAAGCATCATTTTCTTAGAGATCATTTCTTAGAAGGAACCATTGATCTTCTGCATGTTAATACTGAAAATCAAGTAGTTGATATCTTTACGAAGCCACTCTCTGAAAATAGATTTTACATGTTAAGAAAAGATCTTGGTAAGTGCAGACTATTTGATATTATTTCTGTATAAATTTGCTATGCTACTTCTCTTTGTAGACATTAGCAAGCTCCTTTTAATATGTTTCTTTAGAAGCCTCCTCTTATTTTAGTAGGCCTCCCCTTAGCTTAGTAGGCTCCTTCTAGTTTAGAAGGCCCCTCTTATTTTAGAAGGCTCCTCTCAATTTGACAAAGTAGGACACACGTGTCCTCCAAAGGAAGTTACTTTATAGCATCATTTCAACTTTTAAAAATGTGTACGTGTCACCCTGACAGCTTTTCGTACATGACTAATAGAAGATACATAAACAATCACACTTCCTTTATTAGTGTGTATAACTACTAATCCTCACACAAAATCAACACCGTATGATCATTAAGCAGACTTCTTTCTTCTACTCATCTTTGCCTTTCTCAAAAGTGTTGTTCCTTACTCTCTGCACCCTAATTCTCTACTTCCTATCAAATTTCCTAAACCTCACCAAGCTTGCTCACAATGGCACGAACAAAATCAAAAGGATAGAAGAAAATCTTGACTTCCTCTAGCCATGGCAAAAATATTACTCATGAACAAACTCTGATTTCTGAGTCTTCGTCTCTATCACCAATAGTAGGATCGTTAAACACCCCTACTGAACCTATTTCTATTTCCTCTAAGCCCCAAGTTTCATAAACACCCATTCAAGAGACTCCAAAGGAGAGAAAAAGACAGATTTTGGCTATGTTATCTCTATAATCAGACTTTGATTCATCCTCTAAGAACGACGAACCAACAATAAAAAAGAAATATATCTTTGAATCTAGTGAAGAAGAAGAAAAAGAAGAAGAAGAAGAAGAATCCTCTACTGAGGGGGAGCCAGCAAGAAAAGTAAGGTTCCACTCTCCTTCATTCTCACTATCCACTCGTACTCCACCTATCCTCTCTTCCAAAACTCTTGCACCGCCATCCATTACTCCTCAACCTAGTTCTAAGGATAAGAAAGTGCCTAAAGTGCACTGAATTGTAAATGATGATGGTTCAGATGAAGAACCAACTCTGTTAATAAGACGACCATGAACCAGAGCAAGTGTTGCAAAACAAGTTGAAAGAAAGAAGAAGAAGAAACTCGAAAGAGAAAAAGAGAAGAAATAAGAAAAGGCAAAGCACCTATGGTTAAAGAAAAGAATGAGGGCCCCATCTGTTAGGGATGAACTAGTTTTTTAGGAATTCCTGTTTGAAGAAATACCAAGGGCAAAATGATCAAAATCGAAGAAACAAAAGAAAGGAGAATCTTTAGCTCCTGTTAAGCTATTTTAATCAATGGAAGCTGAAGCAAGATACAAAATGCGGTACAAGAAGTGCAAGGTAGTTGCAGGACACATTTTGCCTCCTTTCATATTCGATGAAATTGGTATTCCCATCTCCTCTCATTTACTTGTTGTTGGTTAGGAAAATTATCTGAACTTAAAATAGGTAGCGTGTGATGACTTAGTTAGATTCTTTTACACACTCATGAGAAATTAATAAAAAGCAACTAATAATCTCTTGGGTATGTGAGTATGAGATCTTGATTAAAGAAAAATTTTTGGCAAACATTCTTAATATAACTCTCATAGGTAGGACTAACCTTCCCTATCTCCTACTCTATTATAATAGGACATTACTGACCTTGATTTAGGAAAGGTTGTGGACTTTATATGTCTGCAGACTGAGAATGCCTATGAAGGGAAACCTAATGTAGACACTTGGACCTACAGCCAAGATGCCTTGCATTCATATCGACTACTTCAATTTTTTCCAAGGAGTAGCTCAATAGAAAGATGCAGTCTTCTGGATACATATATGGTCTACAATCTTTTAAAGGGAAAAAAGATGAACCTACCAATAATGATTCTGAAGTTTATGGTGAACGAAGGAAGTCATAACAATACAACTAGTGGTCTGCTCTATGGGATGCTTTTAACCAAGAGTTTTCCTACTATGGAATGTCTTTTGACAATCTATATTGGTATGTACCCGATAAGTTCTATTCTTCTATTCCCTACCAATTTGGATACAAGCTAAAAGACAATGTGTGGATTGAGAAGAAAACTGAAAAAGCAGTAGACTTCTTGGGTCTTGCCCCATAAACATCAGCCCTGCTGCACCCCAAAGCACCAATGATTTGATGCTTCAACAACTGAAGGAAATTCTTTCAAATCAAGATCAAATGCATGGCTAAATAGACAATATGCAAAATCAAATTCTTGACATGCAGATTTTGCTATGTTGATTTTGCTATGAAAAATTTCTGAATCTTTTTAATAACTTTGTCACTCTTTTTTCTTTGTTTGTTTTTACATGCTCATGATATTTCTTACAACTTAATTTCATTTCCTCCTTTTTTTTGATAATGACAAAGGGGAGAATAATCAATGATATACTTTGCATATGTGACATATTTTCAATATTTCCTTGATGATATAATTATTTTTGATGATACATATCTATAATATATTCAGCTGTGATATATTCTGCTACTGCTGCTGAAATATTATGCTAACAGCTGCTAAAATTTTATTAAAATTGTGAAGTTTAATTATGTGATATACAAACAATAAGCTCCTTCCTTTAGAAGTCAAGCTCCTTCTAATTATAACTGTGAGTAAGAACATATAAAGTTTACAAGTATCTTTCAAAATCCTTTATTATTATTTTCATTTTGAAAATATATCTATTATTATTTGTTATCATCAAAATGGGGAAGATTGTTAGCTCAAGGTTTACATTTAACGATTTTGATGATAACTATATAATATTTCAAAATTTAAATTGGAATTATTTCCTTTTATAGGCAGCAATATAATTCTTAAAAGGAAATAAAATCATAGGATAATTGCTTCCTTTCTTACAGGAACCTTCTTTTTGAGCTTACCTAATTAGAAATGGCTCCATAACATCCAGAAGGATCTTATTATTCGAATAATTAGCTCCAAAAGTTTTGATAGAACTTTTATCTTAACATTTGAATATCGAAGACTTTAGTAGAGATGATATCGAAGATTCGTTAGATACAAAGTCAACTCAAAATGGAAATGAAGCAATGACTAGTTGGAGAAAATGTCTACTTAAGAAAGAGTCACTGCATTTGCGAAATACAAAGATTTTTGAAATACTTCAGTAGCATCAACATTCTTAAAAGTTATATCAAACTGCTTATGCCTTAGAAAGTGAAAATACTCTATTGAGAGAGAGATTAAAATTCGTTGAGATCTTACATTAAGCTTACTTTATATTTATTTTTGACAGCTTGTAGAGACTTGATAAACACTTCGAGTGTGGAAGGTTGGAGAACCTTAAAAAATATGTACTTGTGAGCTTGGAGAGGCTTGTCAAATTTAATACTTGGATTCTTATAGTGAAATACTAAAGTTGGATACTTGGGGATTAGACGTAGGCTTCGTTATTAGCCGAACTAGTATAAATCGACTGTGTCATTCTTTCTCTCTTTCTAACTTTTACATTTCAGCATTATAAGTTTATGTTTTCAAGAGGCTCCTTAGGTTTTACAATAGGCTTCTTATATTTTTATATCGCAAGAGGTTCCTTTCTTTTTTGAAGCAAGTAATAAGTTCCTTTCGTTTTGAACGTTAACAGGATCTTTTCTCTTTGAGCGCTAGCAGGCTCCTATCGATTAACAAGCTTCTTTCCTTTTGACCGCTAGCAGGCTTCTTTCTATTGACAGGTTCCTTTCGTTTTTAAACAATTAACAGGATCCTTTCATTTTTAATGTTAACAGGATCTTTTCAAAAGCTGATTGGACCCTTCTATCTATAGACTTATTTTGTTTAGCAGGATATTATTAATTAGAAAGTACCTTGCAAAAAATTTTTTTACATAAAAATCACCCCCTTTACAAATGTTTGCTTTATCGTTTGTAACCTTTAATTAATTTATTCTTCTAAAGATGTTAATTTGTAAATTAATATGAAAAATGATAAGTTTCCTTAGCTTTTGTGAAAAACAAGGAAAAAATTAATTAGCTTATAAAAGAGGAGTGACACAACCATTTCTTTGTAAGTTTATTCGATATTATACTCAGGCCAGTATATTTGAACATAGACTTTTGAGCAAATAGATTAACTGGATTTTTTTTTCATAATGAGTAAAAAGGTAGGCGTATGTGAACCTGGTGATCAAGACCTTCTAAAATGGAACCATATGGCTGCATTGTTTTAAATGGATATGGAGCTAAATGCAAATGATTGTTGTAATAAACATATCTACCATCATCTGGGATAGTATGTCTATTGCACAAACCTTTGTATTAAGGTTTGAGCTTGAAAATTTAATATAGAAAAAGAAAAGAACTATGATTTTCTTAAATGTTTAATGTTCGTGTCCATATATAAAAATAACTGGATATTTATAAATCCTATTTTTTATAAAACAAGATGGTTTTTCAAGTGAAGAATGTGTCTTTCTTTCCAATGCTCATCATCATGCATATTTAGAACAAATAAGAAGAGAGACAAGAGAAGAAAATGACCAAATCATCCCTCTATAAAGAAAGTGATATATACTTACATTTATATACTCTAAGTGGGGTTATAGAAAGTTATTCTTTTTTTTTTTAGAAAAGGAACAAAGAAATTCAAGTGATAGAAAAGGAAAAATAGTGAAATATGTGTGTGTGTGTGTGTGTGTGTAAAGAGAGGGAAGGTAGGAGATGAGAAATACAAATAATAAGAAGTTGTGATAGTTGAGATAAAAAGAAGTTTTATGTTTTACACAAAAAACATAAATATTATATTTTCAGCGTGATTAATAAAATCTTAAGGTGTTGATCATGTTCCTGCTTCTGTTTTACATTAAAACATTATGTTATGAACATCCTTTCGAATAACAAATATATATTGGACAGTTATTTTATTTTTAAAGATCATTATTAATATATTTGCAAATAGATTTAGGTAGTGCAATACTTAGATCTTATCTTTAGCTAGCTCTAGTTATACTGCTTAAGAGAGTATATTAGATAGGGATGAGTACATGAAACATAGAATTGTAGGCTATTAAAGTGGAAAATGGTACTTGATATTTTAGAGTTGATAAATGCCTTGGTTATTGAGATAAAAAAATATAAAGCCTTGGTTGATCAAACATTGGTCTAATACCATAGCCTGTCTAAATAGTTCCAATTGTTTGAGTGCAAAATTTAGGAAATGGGACTCTTTAGTTGTCACTTTTTCTTCTTAGGGTGCCTTGACAAAAAAATTAATGTGTAGTGAATTTTTTGTTATTAATCTTTTAGTAAATTATTATGTTATCCTTTATTTAATTTAAGAACCTAGTAACCAATCAACTTTGTGTTAGATACTATTCTACTCCTTCTCTCCTTCTAACTGGCAATTAACTTCGCTTGGAATCAAGATATACAAATTGGTTATGCTTCACTACCTAATGTGATTCAAAATCCTTTTAAAATGCAGTACTCTTATAGTTTAATATATTATAATACCTGATTGGATACTAGTCTACACATTCTTTTTACTTATTGAGGTGAGTTTGTAGGAGTTTAACTCTCCAAATACTCTGGAATTATCATGTTATTACATTTAAATTGCCACATTTTTTTAGCATACTTGAATGTTATATCCAATATATTTTATCAATTTTTTAGTGAACATGTTTTTTGTTAAATTGAGGAAAAATAATTTACCCTACTAAATGATAAATAATTCCATACTTCTTTTAAGAATTACATACATCAAACCTTATATGGGATTCTCTTTTTCTGTTGGCACTCATATGTAATTACTTCTAGTGATGGAAGCTTTAAGCAAGAAGGATGAT
This sequence comes from Erythroxylum urbanii, assembly GCA_027568935.1. Taxonomy (NCBI): domain Eukaryota; kingdom Viridiplantae; phylum Streptophyta; class Magnoliopsida; order Malpighiales; family Erythroxylaceae; genus Erythroxylum; species Erythroxylum urbanii. Next base: position 29,502,182 of record JAOQML010000004.1, read on the forward strand.
TCTAATGATTGTATGGAAATAAATGAAAAGGATGAAGTATAGTATGATGCCATAGAGATATACTTTATCTCATTAATGGTTGAAGAAGGGAAGAAGGGAAATTGAATAACTACTACCTTTCCCAAATCTGGTTGGAAGATTATCAAGTTAGGTCTTTAAATAAAATTCAATAAAGAGTATATTGATGTTCAGTTGAAGAACATGTATAATGCATTAAGGGCTAGATTAAAGAATTTCAAGAACTTACTCACAGAAATAGGAATCAGTTACAACTCCTTCACCAATGACGTTAATGTTATAGATGGATGTTAGGGAAATCTATTTAAGGTAAAATATGTCTTTTTTATTAATATTTCACATTATATAATTTTTATTCTCATGTTTCCTTTTCACCATTATAAGTGCATAAAATGGCTTACATATTTAAGAAAAAAGGATGCAAAGAACTTTCAAATTTGTGTCATATTTTTGGAGATACTACTCTAACTGTTTGTATTCATATCCATCAACTAATTCTCGATTAAATAGTATAAAAGAGGAATATATAATTGATGTTGATGAATATTGCTAATATAATGGAAAAGGAGATCAAGTTACAAGTTCTCTTTCTAAGAAAAAGAAATCTCCTAAGAAGAAGGAAAAGAAGATGTACTACAATAATTTAGAAGAGATCTTGATTATAATTGGTGAACAATAGAAAGGAAAGAATGATTTACTTAAGAAAAAATTGGCTACAACATCATCCATTATACAGAATGGATTTAGAACTTTGTCAATTAATCGCAAGACTAATATAACGATGAAATGTTTGAATTCATTAAATAAATTAGGTGTTGACTGTGATTAATATTGAAAAGTAGTGTAGGCTTTGCATGATTATCTACTTTATAGAAAGATTTTTATGAAGATGACACATGTAAGGAAGCTGAATTGGATTATGTTTCTTTAGTTATATTTAAATATTATTGCATATTGAAGTCTTATTAGATTAGATACTTTTATATTAAGAAATATTCCATAGTTTGAGCATTCAAAATGTATGTTTTATATGAATATTTGATATGAACTTTTTGACTAAAAGTTTAATATAAACTTCTTAAATTTAAGTTAAATTTCATCATGTTTTATAGTTATTTTAGCATTTATCTTTAAAATTTTTATTAATTATTTAATGATGGTATTATAGATATATGGTTTCTTTATCGAATTTCAAATTTGGTTCTGATGATGAAATGATGAAGGTAGTTATTATTCCTCTAGTTAGAGAAGAGAACGAATATTTTCATTTACAAAAGCAACCATGTAGAATTTCTGCTCTATCAAGTCATGATTGGATATTGAAACTTTTGAATAAGAATTCTCCAAGGATTCATGAGAACTTAAGAATGACTAAGACAATCTTCTTAAGCTTATATGATGAGTTGAAGAGTTTAGGAAGCTTAAAGCCAGCAAGTCATTTGATTGTGGAGGAACAAGTACCAATTTTCTTGATGATTATATGGCATAGTGAGACAACTATAATCAATGCAAAGTGCTTTCAATATTTAACCTGGAAATTTCGAAATACTTTCACAAAGTCTTATATGTAGGTAATCATCTTACAAAGAGTCATTACTCTACCATCCTTTATCAATACACCTTTTGAGATTCAACATAATTCAAAATTCTTTCTATATTTTTAGGTATATTTGTATACTTAATTACTATTTTCATTATGCCCTTATAATTAATAATTATTCTAATAGTGTAATTTTATTTTTTAAGACTGCATAGGAGCAATAGATAGTACACATATTAATGCATATGTTCCAACTGATGAAGAAATACTATATAAGGGTAAAAGTGAAAACGATCTAGATGGGGGGGTTGAATAGATCTTTTAATCTTTTTCGCAAAGTGCTACAAAACAGAGAATTAAAACACACAAAATAAACAAAACAAATTGATGAAATGTAAAAGAGTAGAGAAGAGAGGCA
>JAOQML010000004.1:29552293-29567923 GCA_027568935.1 Erythroxylum urbanii
GCTATCGATTAGAGATGATGAATTTTGAATAGGAATTGTGGTGACATATAAGTAAGATATGTTATGGTATAAAAGCACGAAGATTAATTAATAATGGTTAAGGTGTTCTTCCTTGGGTTATGCCCACGATATATGATTCTAAATAGTTGGAGAATAAGGGTTCTTGAAATAACCCTACAATGTACTAAGCTCACGTTTTGTGATATGACCTCTAAGTTAGACTCCGAAAACGGGGTCTAACATTTGTGATATCAGAGCAAGTAGGAGTTAGACTCCGAAAATAGGGTCTAACACTTCCGATGTTTCGCCGGTCACTCACGCTCATCGTGGTCTCACTCACGGTTACTTAGGTGTTTCTCGCATAGGTGTCGGGTTTTTAGACATTAGGGTATGCGATAAACCAAACTCTTTCAGGTTGCTCAAGGCTTGTGGCAATTGGCCTTTGGTTAGCTCAATATGGTCAAGCAAATCAGATATAATAAAATATTCAGTGTCAAAGTTTACGCTTTCAAAGACACCACCAAGCTATGTATGACGTGCATGCATAGAAGAGAGAAACAAGACTATCCATTAAATGAGATTCTTAGTATCAAAACGTCTTGGTAATATGACTTGTGTATGGAAGACATGTATCAAAGATTATGGAATCAGGCTTTGGTGTTAAGTCTTCGAACAATCTCTTTGTAGCCTCTTTCAACAAGTTGGTTGCACTAAAGAATTCCCTGCCTAAACTTAGTGAAGTCAACATGTAGAGATTCTGGCATCCTTCCGATAACGCTCCTTAGTAGGGAAATGCAAGCTCAATAACCTTTATTTGGAGCCTGAATGCATTATACAACAAGTGTTGAAACCAAACTTCTAGCAATGATCAGTGTCGTGACTAAAATGACAATCATGCCACGTTATAGTAATAATAGATCAAACTTAAAGTTCAAAATCAGGATTTTAGAGAATTCTGTTTTTTCTCATTTTTCTTTATTACACACGTATGGTCCCTTTTTAAGTAGCTAGGATTACAACAAACTAGTTCCTAAAGACTAGGATACAAACTGCACTAATCTAGGGATTTCCTAATTATCACAAAGATGCTCTGTAATAACAGAGTCTACTCTATCTATAGAATGATACAACAAATATGGAGAAAATCATGGGGAATATCGAATCATTCTGTAACACTCCCCCTAAGTTGGAGCATACACATCAGTCATGCCCAACTTATGGAGACACTGGTTGAATGCTTGAGTGGACATGGCCTTAATGAGCACATCAACAAGTTGGCCTTGAGATCGTATAAGAGGGATTTCAATCAACTTACCCTCAATCTTCTCTTTGATGAAGTGTCTATCAATTTCAACATGCTTTGTCTGATCATATTGAACGGGCACGCTGCCTTGTTGTCACAGTAGAATTTCATTGGATGCTTATGTTCAACAGGTAATTCATGCATTAATCTTCTAAGCCACAACATTTCACATATCCCATTCTCCATCCCTCTATATTCAGCTTCAGCACTTGACAAAGCAACCACCCCTTGTTTCTTACTCCATCAAGTTACCAAATTTCCACCCAGAAAGGTTAAGTATCTTGATGTATACCTCCAATTATCAATTGACCCCGCCTAATCTGCATCAGTATACCCTTCAATAGTAATTAACTTGTTTTTCTGGAACAAAATACCCTTTCCAGGGGAAGATTTTAAGTACCGTAAAATTCGGATGACAGTATCCATATGCTCTTGACTTGGGGAGTGCATAAACTGGCTGATCACAATCAAAGAATATGCTAGATCGGGTCTTATGTGAGCAAGATACATCAACCTTCCTACTAGCCTTTGATACCGCTCCTTATTTGTGGGTACTTGATCAGGATGAATGCCTAACTTCAAGTTTTCGGCCATGGGAGTACAAATTGGACTATAAGCGGTCATACCAGTTTCTTTCAAAAGATCTAAGGAATACTTTCGTTAAGTTAGGAGCATGCCTTTCCTTGATCTTAGTACTTCTATCCTCAAGAAATATTTTAATGGTCCAAGATCCTTCATCTCAAAGTGACAGGCAAGATAGTCTTGTAATGCCTTCTGCTCCTCCAAATCATTTCCAGTTACCACCATGTCATCAACATAGATGATGAGTGCAGTTATCTTCCCCTTCTTGTGCTTTAAGAAAAGAGTGTGGTCGACATTACTCTGTGTGTATCCAAAAGCCTTCATTGAACTAGTAAATCTACCGAACCACGCTCTGGGTGATTGCTTCAGACCATACAATGACTTTCGTAATCTACACACTTGTTTTCTCCCTGTGCGTGACATACTACATCCGGGGGGTAAATCCATATATACTTCTTCTTGGAGAGTTCCATGCAAGAAGGCATTCTTTACATCAAATTGATGTAAAGGCCAATCAAAATTCACAGCTAGGGAGAGCAAGACACAAACTGTATGAATTTTGGTTACTGGTGAGAATGTCTCTGTATAGTCAATCCCATATGTTTGACTATAACCTTTTGTAACGAATCTCGCCTTGAAACGATCAATGGCTCCATCGGCTTTATATTTGATTGTGAATACCCACTTGCATCCCACTGGTTTCTTTCCATTTGGTAAGTCAACCACATCCTATGTCTTATTCTTTTGGAGAGATCACATTTCTTCATTCATTGCCTCCTTCCATCTGGTATCCCGTAAAGCTTCCTACATATTACTAGGAATAGACACAGTAGATAATTGATTCATAAATACCTCACATCCCTTTGACAATTTATAGTAGGATATAAAATTACTCATCAGGTATTTTGGATTAGACTCCAGGACTAGTTCATATTGTGGTTTTGGTACTCCCCTAGTGGTGCGATTGGGTAATATTTTCCTGTGAGGATCAGAGATTACCTGAGGGGCCAAGTGAGATGTAGGCTCGTGAGACAATTGGTCATATGATACTAATGGCAAAGGCATGACTTGATTATCTTGAGTTGTGGAGAGCACGTCTTTAGTAGCCTCACCATCATTCACTGCATGAGATCCCTCACTTTCATGTACGTCAATTCAATGCATATCATGACTTGTTTTTATTTTTTCCAATTGGTCCAGTCCCATAACCTTGTATGGAACATTATTGGGTTCCAAACACTGTATGTGAGACGGTGCATCAATAAGTGCATCAGTTGGTTCCAATTGCTCCCCTTAAGGTGTAAACTCGGGTTTGGAGTAATACATCTCCTCTTTATGAAATCGAACATCATGGGTGATGTAGACTTTTTGAGTAGGTGGATGATAGTAGCGATACCCCTTCTGATGCAAAGCATAACCAACAAATAGGCACCAAAGGGCACGAGGTTCTAATTTATGTCTCAAGTGTGTGGGTAAGTGCACAAAGACAGTACAACCAAAGATTTTAGGAGGTAAATCGGGCAGAGAGGGTGATTGAGTGGATTCTTGGAGTACCTGAAGAGGAGTTTAGAAGTTTAAGGAGCTTGAGGGTACCCTATTAATGATGTAGGCTACGGATGAGAGAGCTTCTCCCCAAAAATATGTAGGCATATTTGTACCAAATAAGGATGCACGAACTGTTTCAAGGAGATGACAATTTTTTCGCTCTGCTACCCTGTTCTGTTGAGGGGAATATGGGCAGGTTATCTGATGAATTATTCCATGAAGATTCAAATAATTTGCCAAATCTTTGTTAACAAATTCGCCTCCATTGTCACTTCGAAGAACTTGTATCCGGGTGCTATATTGTGTTATGACCATCCTGCGAAATTTCTGAAATAAAGAACTCACTTCATGCTTATGTTTCATTAGACATACCCAAGTCATACGAGTATTATCATCGATAAAAGAGACAAACCATTGGGCATTGTTTAGTGAGAGTTTCTTAGCAGGACCCTATACGTCAGAGTGAATAATCATAAATGGTGCTGGACTCTTATTCATATGAATTGGAAAAGGAATACGATGGCTTTTAGCCAAGTCACAAACATCACATTTAAAATCAGAATCTGACAACTTATTAAATAATTGAAGAAACATTTTTTTTAAATACCTAAAGGACACATGACCAAAGCATTTGTGCCACAACCAAATTTCAGAATTTTGGAGACTAGTCGAACCATCATTGGAAACCATTCGAGCCACTGTAGCCACTCTTGTAAGTTCCAACTTAAGATAATAGAGCTTCCCTCGCCTAGTACCACAACCAATTATCTTCTGAGTCTGTAGATCCTTAAAAACACAGTGGTTAGGCCCATAAATCACAGCACATTGTAAGGCAAGTGTAATTTGTGAGATAGATAATAGGTTATGGCTAAGAGATGGAACAACAAGTACTGAATCCAAATTTAAAGAATCAGTGAGAGAGATTGAGCCTTCTCCTGCTACAGGAGAGGAAGTACCATTTGCTGTAGACCCAATAGGACGATCAGATGGTGTCAAAGAATTAATTGAGGTGGTGTCAAAGGTCATGTGATCCGTAGTTCCTGAATCAATTATCCATGTGCTATTACTAATATTTGAAGAAGCAATTAGGGTCTTACCATCATTACCTGAAGTAGTTGTTAAGGCAATGGCGTCACTAGAAGGTTCTGGTTCTTTTGTGGCCATGGCAGCAGATGCTTGGGCATTTGCTTTATTCTTTAGCTTTCGAGGCACCTTGGAAGGGTCCCACCATTCAGGATAGCTGATCAATTCATAGCACCGAGCTTTTGTGTGTCCGGTAGCACCACAGTGAGTGCAAGATTGCTCAGGTCGAGTATCTCCCAACTCATAACTTTGGTTGTGTGAGATTGAATTTGACGGTGGGGTTGCTCAGTTAGGAGCTGGTGTAGACCTCCGAGTTTGTGGCTTAAAGCGCCGAGCTACCAAAGCAACAGGTTCGGTGACATCAGGTCCACTGTTCAGGGTTATGCGCTTATTGGCATCACGGCGGACATATGCATAAGTCGCCTCCAAGTCTAACACTGGATCTTTACGAAGGATTTCACCTTGCAGTTGCTCAAATTCGTGATCCAGCCCATTCAAGAATATATGCACATGCAATCTCTCGACCGATTTTTTATATTGAGTCACATCATCTAGGTCTTTCATTTTGATCTTGTCGCGATGATCCAATTGTTGGAATATTTCAATAAGTTCACCGTAATACGTTGAGAGGGGGCGACCATTTTGTTTGGTGGAAAATGCTCATTGATTCAATGTAAATACCTGTGATTCATCAGATCCATCATAGAATGCCTTGGCTAAGGCACACCAGATTTCACATGCGGTGCGCAATCGTAGGTAGTGCTTCATGATTTCGGGCGCCATAGAAGTTAACAACCACCTTTGACCTTCTGATTTTCAGTATACCATTTTGAGTAGGAAGAATCATTTTCAGATGGATTGGGTGTGTTGCCCAGAATGTAGTCAAGCTTCTCACATCTGGCAATGTGCATCTCCATGAGTTAAGACCACACATCGTAATTTGTTTCATTTAGAATTACGTCTGCGTTGAAACCAATATTTTCAGATTGGATATGGATAATCGGTGATGAAGCTTGAGTTGTTCGGGAAGAGGATTAGGTGGTGGTGTTTAGGGAAGCAGGTGGAGTTTGGGTGGCCATGGTGTTTAGGTGATGATTCAAGTAGATAACGTCTGGCTCTGATACCAAGATAAAACTCAAAGTTCAAAGTTAGGATTCTAGAGAATTCCGTTTTTTCTCTTTTTTCTTTATTACACACATATGGTCCCTTTTTAAGTAGCTAGGATTACAACAAACTAGTTCCTAAATTCTAGGATACAAAGTGCACTAATCTAGGGATTTCCTAATTATCACAAAGATACTCCGTAATAACAGAGTCTACTCTATCTATAGAATGATACAAAAAATATGGAGAAAATCATGGGGAATATCGAATCATTCTGTAACAATAATTTGGCTATGTCGATCATAGGATCAAATGGCCTTAAGCCATAAAAGGGAACAAAACAAAATCTAGCAAACTATTCTCGACAACCATAGTCATCCGGCTATATCACTAACTATAAATTGTTTTCCTAATTTGTTCTCCTCTAGTCTCAAAATATATATACAACCAAAAACAAAAATTAAAGTAAACATCGTAATTTGTATTTACGTATTTGTTTGATTGTGAGGTGAGTGGAAATTCCATGTGGTAGCTTATTTTGAATGTTTTGTGGACGAGCCTAGTCTAAGACACCAGACGAACAACATATAAAGATGGTTATTGGAAACTTAACACACTAATCTCTCTTTACAATAATAAAGGAAATATCCTATTCTGTAACACTATAAAATTATAATAGAGGGAAATTGAGAAAAGCGTAAGAAAGAGCATATCTCAATTGGGTTTCATGCCAGGAATATCCATAATAGAAACTATACACCTTTTTAGAAGATAAATAGAGAATATTACCAGAAAATACAGAGGGACCTACCCATAGTTTTCATGGACTTAGAGAAGACTTATGACATGTTGTTTAAGCAAGTCATGTGAAAGTGTTTAAAAGTTAAGAGAGTTTTTATGAACTATGTAAGAGTTATTAGGATATGTATGAAGGTGCTAAGACTAGAGTAAGACAATAAGAGGAGATATTGATCATTTTTTTATCGATATCAGGCTATATCAAGAATCATCATTGAGTCCCTTTTTATAGTTATGGATGAGCTCACCAAAAAAATCCAAAGAAATGAGCCTTGGATTATGTTATTTGTTTATAACATTGCTTTAGTAGATGAAACAAAAGAGGATGCTAATATCAAGTTAGAACTTTTAAGGAATATGTCATAGTTGAAGGACTTTAAATTGAAAAGAACTAAATCTGAGTACTTATAATATAACTTTTTGGTACATAAGGTTGTATCCATTATGAAGATAAAGATTGGTTCGAAAGTTATACCACAAAAAGATTATTTCAAGTACCTTGTATCTATCATCCAAATTAATGGCAAGATAGACAAAGACATGATTCACCTTATTAAATCACGATGACTTAAATAGAGGGATGTATAAGGAATTTTATGTGATCAGATAATACCACTTAAGTTTCTATCATTTAGCTATTACATCGACTATTCTATATAGAGGAGAGTGTTAGTCTATCAAATAAGTGCATAATCATAAGTTAATGGTGGCTAAGATGAGAATATTTCATTGAATGTGTAACTTTATAAGAAGAGAAAAGGCCATGGATGTGAAGGGAAGAGAGAAATTGTGGTTGGCTAATATTGATGGTAAATTAAGGTAGATAAGGCTTAAGTAGTTCGAACATATTAAGAGGAGACATCATGATGCCCCAGTGAGAAGATACAAGAAGATTGTACTTAAGAATTGTTTAAAAAGAGGAGAAAGACTTAAGAAAAATTGGGGGAGATAATTAAGTTTGATATGAATCTATTAAAGTTTACCAAGAACTTGGCCGTCAATAGGAAATTATAGCGAACTAATACAGATAAAGGATCTTACATAAAGGAATTCTTCTTTTTTTTATAGGTCTTTTGAACTTTTTCCTTCGATTCTTGTATCTTTTATTTAACCTAAATACTTTTATCTATAGTATTTGTCCCTTTAGTCTGTTTTTACAATTGTTTTTGTGTTTTATTTAGATATATATGTCTTATTTTTTGTTTATTTATTTATTACTTATTTTTATTCTTTACCTTTTACTCTTTATTTTATTTTATTTTTATTTTGAACTTTTTGATTTTATTATTATTATTATGCAGTTTTGTGTTTATATTATTTTCGCCCTTGTTTTCTTCAAAGTTTAAAAGTACAAAGGTTGCGTACTTTTAAACTTCTTCAAACCCGTATTTTAACGAGATTTTGTTTAAGATTATGTTGTTGTTATTTAATTCTTTAAATTGGTTAAATTAAGAAATTGGTGTAAATTCTTTACCGTCGAGATCTAAAATAAATGTACAATATGTTGTTAGTTAAATAGGATCTTTTTTTTTCCCTTCCGCTACCAAACAAAAGATAAGAATACTGAAGCTAAAGAACTAAATAGACTCCTGCAATAGAAGTCTACTGGCATGTGATTGGTAGATAACGTAGCATAAACTAACCAATTATGGTCCGTGAAGCCAAGTCACCCAATCCTGACTTATAATACGGGTCAGAATTTATGTTACCGGTGAAACTAAGACGTAGTCTTTCTGCGGGAGAAAGTCAGAAAACTCTGAACCTTTTATTTTTACATTTCAGTCGGTATTCACTCAACATTTTTGAACTTGTTAGATGCTAGTTATTGAACCTGCGTGTTCCATGACATCTTGTATTAGCAGTTTCAAGTTGAGACAAGAAGACCCATTTTCTTCTATTGCTTCTTTTGCCAATTTGCTGAACTCTCTGACTCTTTTTCTTCTCTCTTTGCTTTCATAGTCTGCACTCGTTAGCTTCTTTACAGCCTTCTTAACATCTTCCCTTTCCACCACTATTCCAATCTTCTCTTCCTGTCCCCATTTCATAGTAGAACTTACTCCTACCTTCACACCAATGTTCAACACGTCAACAACTAATCTTTCGTTACAGAACTGGTCAGCAAAAAGTGGCCAAGTAATCATTTGTATGCCAGCAGATACAGCTTCCTGGATGGAGTTCCAACCACAATGTGTTATGAACCCTCCAACTGCAGAGTGAGACAATACGGCAACTTGTGGTACCCAGCCTCTAACTACGATGCCTCTCCCTTGGATCCTCTCTTCAAATCCATCTTCTGCAAGCAATTTCTCTAGTTCTTGTGAATTTCGATCACCCCTTAAGACCCAAATGAAAGGTGTCTCTGAGGCTTCTAAGCCGAACCCAAGTTCCATCAACTGTGAGGGTATTAGATTACAGATGCTGCCAAGACAAACATAGATTACAGACTCTGGCTCCCGTGAATCAAGCCAGCTGAATAAAAAATCATAGACGTCAATTGAAGCCTTGTTACCGCGATGAAGCATATCCATGTTGTCTTTGTTGGACAGTGAGACAGGACCAATGGCCCAAACTTTATCTCCTTTAATCTTTTTGTACTCTTGGTAATACACTGTCTCTAGCCCTTCAAATGAGTTGACAATGACACCATAGGTTGCCATCTCTGCTTCTATGGCCGCGTTGTTGAACTCTTCGTCTTGAAACATGGCTCCTGGCAATTGATCTTTGGTTATTTCAACACCACCAGGTAAGTCAGGGACCACAAAAGGCTCTGTATCGGAAGTAATGCTCTGGAGGACTTGGCTATCTGGGGGAATTTTGTACCAGAACAAGCTACAGAAGGAAGAAGTTCCACTGAAAGAAACTCTGGTAATACCAAACTTGGTGGCAACACGAGCCGTGTATGGAAGACACATATCTGAGATTATGCAAGTCGGCCTTGGGCTTAGCTTTTCGAACAATTTCTCAACTTGCCCCTGCAACATTTGAGCTGCCTTGAAGAACTCTGAGGCTAGGCCCGGTGATGGCAACAAGTCAAAAGTCTCGCACCCTTTTGGCAATCCTACTTCTTCACTTGGGAACTGAACTTCAATGAACTTCATTTGGAGACCTGATTGGATGGCGCGAGCAAGAGTTGCCTCGAAACGCTTAGCATTTACTATGGTAGTAACTATGGTAATGATCACACCTTGCTGTGCCAACAATTTAGCAATATCCATCATAGGGATCATGTGGCCTTGAGCCATGAACGGAAACAAAACGAAATGAGGTGATGTTTCTGATTTGGTAGCCATGTTAACAGGCTCATGATCTATCCAGGACGGGACTGCCAGTCTTTATAATGTTTAAGAAAATGATTACTATTTGTAAATCAAGACTTTTTTTCTGGTGAAAATTACGATGATTTATTTTTGGATTTTCCTACTGCCTAGATGCCAGAGCGGAATTGTTGACTTATCTTCTTGGTCCATTGCTTCATCACCACATATTCCACAAGTAACTAGAGTTGATTTGGTTTTCACTTTCTAGAACTTGTCTTTTAGGACCACGACATCGGCGAACAAGGATCACCAACACTTCAATGTTGGATAGGACGGAGAGTTGGAGTGCAGATAAAAGAGTGAATAATTGAATATCTCAAAACCCTTTTGTGCTATAGTATCGACCTGGCCTTTTCAATCTGTGTATTACTATAGCCCTCTAAATTCTTTAAGTATATATTCATGGTAGGTACTTTTTGAGTTTTCACTTCATGTAGAAGGGGAAGTTGGTAAATGAAAGTTTGTGGTGGCAATTCACTAAGAACTCCATATCTTTTACCTTGTATTCCTAATCACTCTCCTCCTTCCCATCTCTCAATTTTTCACTCCTCTATTTCCTCCACTTCCCACCGCCTTTTACACAAATCTACTACTCTCATAAATAAAAATTGTTTGAGTTTCCTTAAATTTGATAGTATATAAAGAGCCTCACCATCGGGCCGTCTCCTCTTCATGAATAGCTTTAGATGTGGCCAACAGATGAGGAACAGAGAGGCCTCACGTGCCCAACAGACGGACTGAGCGCGGCAATGAGCCAATTCTCTTCCGTGACTGTGTAGAATGAAGAATGACAATTGGGTAAAGGAAGCATATAGCACCAGTGGTCTAGTGGTAGAATAGTACCCTGCCACGGTACAGACCCGGGTTCGATTCCCGGCTGGTGCAGAGCTGTGAGGATAACTGCGCCCAATGTGATGGGTAGGGCTCATCACGACCTTGATTCGAAATGATAAAGTGCGGTGCTGCTGAGCTCTGTTTTAGTTGTTGCCAAGAAATAGCATTTTCTTTCTTTTTTTCTTTCCTTTTTGAAGAATTAACATATATAATCAATTATTTTACATGAATTTCAGAATAGTTTGTGATGCTACACAGACAAGTTTGTGACGCATGTGGAGAATAAATGAATGAAGCCTTTGTGAAAGAACCTTCAGTACCTAAGTTGAATCCAGTTAAAAACAAAGGAAAGATGAATCTTATAGTATAGTTAAAGGGACAAGATCAAAATATAAATTTCATACATACATCTGATAGATTTGTCTTCAAACACTTGGACACAAATGATTCCATCTGACATCCCCATTCCTCGTCTAGTTCACCGTTAGTTGTCGACGAATACTCGTATCTAATATGCCAAACTGAATACATTACTTAAAAAGACAAAGTAACTACTAATAAATTAATCCAAGAAGCTTGCAGACACATTACCAAAGGCACTGGTAGTTTTTCATGATGCAATAACTCGGTTGCAAAAGAATCATCTGCGAAAGAAACAGAAATTTTCAAGCTGCATATGCTTCTGCATTCCATCTGTTGTTCATATGTTAGTTAATGAGATCGCACACCTCTTGCATCCCAGCACTAAAACCAGTGAAAATATCACTGTTACATCAAATAGCATTCACTGAGATAAATCAACACAATTGCAAAATTATAATCAATGTGACTCACCTTGTCATAAAATTTTTGTACCGAAAGGTCAACCAGGAAGTCGTAAGCATCTAATAATCTTCAAAAGAGAGATTTTTTATTTTGCACACACAAATGAAAAGTGCTTTTTTATCTTATGATTCCTTCCTAAGATTTCCTCTTTCCTGAAAGCTTGATTCTTGAAGAATGTAACAATAGACATAAAAAAAAGACAAATATACTCTACACTTGCTTCTTTATAAGGATCGGTGTATCAGAAAATCTTTGGCTATAGATTTTGTTTAAGGTCTAAGTTATATGGGGAAAGAATAGTTAGTTTAAATTTTTAAAAGGTAGGCTTTGAGGATTGTCGCCCAAAAAAGAAAAGAAAAGAAATGCTTTGAGTCTCGACTAGCATATCTAAAATTTAAGTTACAGACAATCTTTGTTTATCTTTGCCCTCTTAAGGAAATTTGTTATGTAAACCACTTAACTGATATATAGGCTAGAAATTCATCATGTAGCTTCCTTGAGGCTTATCAATGAAATATTTCACGACCTTAAGAGTCATAGCGAGAAGGACCTTTCTCGATTCATATGGTCTAACATGTCACATGCCTTGGATTTATGTTATCCCTGTTTGCCCTCTAACCAAGGGTAGCCCGAATAGTATTAGAGTCATGAGTATTATTGACTGTGACTACAATTTTCTTGACGAAAGTAAGTAAGGAGATATTTCTCTATGCCATGAGCAAGTCTTCACCTAGTGACCCAGTTCATCTTTCTCCAACCATTTCAATAATAAATCTTCCTTCCAATGTCAAAGAACTCTTTCTAATAAAATAGAGAATCTAGTAGAAATCACTCATCTCCGGAAAGAAGGTCATATCTAAGATACTTCTCTTCCCTTGTTAAGTCCATATAGTATATCTTCTCACAAACACTCTTGGATCAGAAGTATTCGTACTATCCTTACTATTAATCGTCCAAAGTTTTCGTTTAGAACAGTGTGGATTAACGGCAACAATAGTAGAATGATATGTCAAACTGGAGATTCCAAAAGAGCTAACCTCTCTTTGAAAAGACCATAATCATACTCATCTCTATGTTGGAGCTATCATACTTGTGTTTTGCTTTCTATGGAAGAAAAGAAATTCCAGTCATTGGCACTATGTCTCTTCTTGACGTTGCCTACACGACTTACCAAAATGCATTAATTGATATTCTATTGACAACTTTCAACAATGAAAGTATCATTCTCGTCATAGCCTCTAATTTTAACATCAAGTTCGACGATTCCATCTTATCTCAAAAACTCCAAGTCAGGAACAAAGTTTTTCAAGAAATTGTACCATTTGCCTACTTTGTTACATGACTCCCAGTTGAATCCCTAATATATTACCCAAAAAAAATGTAAACTTGTTAACATATATGCCTATTTATGGGCAATTTTGAGAGTGCTAAAATATGCATTTCATACCTAAAATAACAATTGATAATATGTGAATTTAGAAAAACTTTTGAGAATAATGATTGCGATTTTGAAATCAATGACCCTTATTGGAAGCTCATTAATAAGATGAGTAGCAGTTGATATTTTGTTAAACCTTTTGATGCTTAGAAGGTGACTTTTTTTTCGCTCAGTCATCCTATTTATTGAATTGTGCTAACATAAGAGAATTTATAAATGATACGGCCAATTGGTTTATGTTCTACGGTCGATTGGTTTGGTTGTAATTAAGTGACAATTATTTAAATGCATTATTTATCTTGTACAATTTTAGATATATATGATAAAGTCCATGAGACAATTATACATTGCAAATAAAATTATAATGAAATTATAATTATGAGATTTATATTGCATTTATATATTATCCTTAAATTTTTCTAGTCATTGTTCTTTTAAGATCGGACATTAATAACACATAAAAAGATTAATACACGTTATGTTTTTCTTTATGAAAGAAGTGGTCGATCTCATAGACTAAAGCATGGAGATACTTGAACAAACGTGTAGGTGCTTATTGAATAACAAGTTCACTGAACTAATCCGATATGAGAAATTCATTTGGAACATTATTTTTATATCTATGAAAATTTTCATTGTGATGATTGTATAAGTGATCATTTAACTTGAAGTCTTCAAAGTTATCTTATATATGGATTGTTATGTTTTGATACTATTTATGACTTATTTTAATCATGGCTAGCTTATTCGATAGTCATTAGACGTAACATGAATTATAAGGAGGTAGTTGAGTGATTAAAATAAAATTCATCACCCTAAAGTAATTAGGAAGAATATTCTATTATTTTCAATTAGTATTAATTTGGAAAATCCTTGGCTAAAGTAAGATAACATTTTGTGAATGGTTTATAAACGGCATCAATTGAACTAATAACTAATGCCGAAGAACTAATATGATTAGACTCAAAATAAAGTAGACATTAATTTCATACTTTATGTCTAATCGAAACATTGTATGATGAAAGGATTGAATTATATAAAAAAATCATGCACAAAAAGATTATTCAAAATTATTTTAATATTTCTAAATATTTAGGTAGTCAATATGTGTGCTAGACATCAATCTTGATCTATGATTATAAATTGTTTAATTGAAGAATTAAAGATAAATTACAAGGAGTTTCAATTTATTTAATTCTAATTTTAAATTAAAATTAAAATTTATAATCATTACCAACATATTTAGAAACCTGATGGATTTCACATAAAGAACGAGTTGAAGATAGAAAAAAAACTTTAATCAAATTCGATTTGATTGTAACGTTTCAGGAACTTTACGATTAAATATGAGATATTTAATAACTAAGGATTAATGTGAGATATTGACTCCTATTTGGGCATAGTTGGTATTTAATTAAAATTATTTATAATTCTAATTAAAGTTTAATTGAATTAGAATTTAATTTCAATTAAACTACTAAAATGCCTAAAACTTATTATAAATTGACTTAAGCTCTAATGAGGCTAGCACTTCTTGTTTAATCCTCTCTATAAGAGTTACAGAGCCCCTCAACTTATTATGTGGATACCGTTAGAGGTCAGATATTTATGCATTTACAATGGTTGAGATGGATCAATTTGTTAGATAATTTCATTATATGGCCCATATATTTTGATTTAATCATTTAAGTATATTAAATATCATTAGTTATTTGAATAAGAGATAATGTGATGTATTTACATTGATGGAACGTAAACAATAAAATAAAATAAGGAAAATGAAAAGAGGTGATGTTTGAATTTCAAATGGATAACTACTGCCTCTCTCTCTCTACCTATAAAGCTTTTCACGTATTGCTCCATCTGTTACATACGGAAAATAACGAAACAAAGGCCAAGAGAGAGAAAACACAATCTAAGAATATCTAGAAGATTATTAGAGATTATCTGTTCAGAAAATATCGGAAATACGATGATCAAGATACGCTTATGTTATTGTGAAAATTTATTAGATTCTAAGATCTTGCAATTATGTGTTTAAATTTTATACATGATAAAGTTTTCATGTAAGAAAGATTAACATGTGGTATCAGAGCATAAGGTTTTGAGAATTAATAATTTTCCATTTAAGATGTTAAATAACGAATTATTATGATCTACTATATACGTGATATATACGATCAAGAAGATTTTGTAGTGATTTCGTTACCACATACAAGATGTTTCGGTTTTCAAATGCAACACTCACGTTTTCTCACTTTTCATCTAAATCACGTTTATCAAGATGATGAAGAAAAGGCAAAACAACATTAAATGCTTCCCTGCCAAGTTGATGCGTGAATGCGTGAATGGAATTAGAAAGCCATTACTTGCATTCATTAAATATGTTTTGCACTTTTGCTTTATCTTTTTCTTTTCTTCATTAACGATGGTTTGAAAACATTTCATTAATGGCCAAGAAAGTTTCTCTCTCTCTCATTGATTGTGTTTCTCTCATGTATTCTCTTCTTTGCCATCAACGTGTGTCGTTTGCTCCTTTTATCATGTCTCTTGAACCTTTATGTCTAATTTATTGGTTGCCGTGATGAAGTAATATCTTTAGATGAATTAAGTACTTTAATTTCTTTTAAGCCTTTTGCTTCATTAAATGCCATGGGTTTTAATTGTAAAATTTAATGCATGATTTTAGCATCACATATTACTGATTGTGTAATAAGGTAATTATACGTATGAACAAGAATTAGTTTCAATATGACTTCTACTATCATTTATTTAATTTGATATTTATATAATGAATAATT
>JAOQML010000004.1:29568023-29589400 GCA_027568935.1 Erythroxylum urbanii
CATTCTTTAATATTTGAAAATTAGTTTTCTAATTTATTAAAGAATAATTTTTTAATTAATTAAGAAATTAATCTCTAAATAAATAAATAACTTTCTTAATTAAATTGAAGGTTGTTTTATTTAATTTGAAAGTAGTTTTCCTTTAATATTGGAAAACATATTTCTAATTAGGGAAAATAATTTTTAATTACATTAGAAATAGTTTTCTAATTGGATTAGAATGAGTTATCTATATAATTTTGAAAAAGGAGTTTTTCTAGATTATAATAAGTAAAAGCATAATTTATTGAAATTTATTTCCAATTAAATTTTATTAAAGGAGTTAAGATAATTGAAAATTGTTTCCAATAGGATTTGAAAAATTATTTTCAAATCAAATTAAATTTGTATTTGGAATAGAAATTTAATTTATTTGGAATCAATGAATTTAATCTAATTTAATTTTTCCAAGAATTTGAAAATATTATTTTGGATTATTAAGATCAATAAATAGAAAGTTTAATATTTTATACATATAATTAATTTGATTAAGGGGGCAAAAGTTGTATGTTAGAATATAATATGTACGTTGAATTGTATGATTTATATGTATGATATTTTACATGCAATTTTCTGTTTAATGAGACAAACGAACTTAAATCACTCAGTAAAAATATTAACTACATGTTTTGAACATGATTGTTGCTTTCCATTATTATAAGAATAAATTAGAGTTGTAATAGTTGTTTTCCAAAACATTACTGAGGGTTAGAGTCTTAGGCTATTGAGTCACATGAGTTTTATCATCTGAGAATTCATGAAATGCATTTCATTCACATGCATATCATTAGCATATACACACACATTATGATTTCGTACACATTGCAAAGATAGTATATACACTCAATTGACATATTCTAGGGTATGAAAGGTTTAAAATAATCGTGATGTGAATTGTGTATTATTTATGTCTTAAATTTTGGTTTGATTGGTATAAGTAGTAAATTTTGAATTAATTGTTACCATTAGAAAAGTAATTAATTTAAATGTATATTTACACTAGGAAAAATACCAAGTGGAAAGACAAGTTGACACATGACAAATTAGGATGACTAAGCCTATGAATAAGTGACAAATGGAATAGATAAATGAGTGACATTTGACATAGGTAATTAATTGACAAATGGCAGCAATGATTGAGTGACAAATGGACTAGTAACTAAGTAACATTTGGCAGCTTAAGGAGGGGATAAATGACTTACATGCTTAAGGACATATGTTAATGTAATATGGTGACATCTAGCACCCAAGGTGTAATGTTTCTGCAGGTGTTGTTTCAACCTTTCTCCTTCTTCTTCTCTTCTCATCTCTCACCACCAAAACTTGCTTCTTTCTCCCATTCTTGTGTTTTTCTTGAATCTATGCTAAATTACCACACCAATACATGCTTTTACCCTTCACAAAATAGCTAAAGAACTAGATTATTGTTGTCTTTTATCATAGCCAAAAAACATCTAATTTCTACCTTGAATTTGTGAAGATCTTACATACATGGAGGGCTAGGTTAACTTGATGAATTGGGCTGGAATTAGAAGCTAAATAAGTAAGTAAAGTGTTGTTCTTTATGGCATAGTATAATAGAAAGATTATGATGATTGAATTAGGATAGATTGTATATGATATTGATGTTGAAGATGTGCTGGAAAATGGAGAACGAATGGCTACTTTTCTGTTATATTTTTGCATATAAGAAAGTGGTAGTTTATGGACTGTTATATGGATGATTTTAAGTTGAGATTTGAAGTATAATTGATGAGAAATTCATGCTAAAGATAGGTGTTATGAATTTTCAAATCTAGAAAATTAGAGCTGTAGGTGTTTGTAAAAACTGATGAATGTTAATGACATAAGTGAGCAGAATTTTGTAAGCCTTAGTGTAACCAATTTGGAAGTTAAATTAACCTTAAAGGACTTGAAATCTAGAAAATTATAGGTGTTAGTGATGTCTTTAAGCTTGTAAAATTTGTGAGGTATTGAAGGTAGTAAAGTTACACACATTAGTGATGACAAATTCTGGAATTTTAATTTTAGCCTTGTATACATGTTGAACCAACTAAGAAATTTTACTCTAAATTAGTATATTTGGACTTGATTAAGTTTAGTAATGAGCCTAGATTTTTTCTTGATTAATTGGTTAAGATCTTCATAAGTTTATGTAGTTAATTGATGTCATTATCTAAAGAATGGACTATTTTGATGTGGTTGAGTTCAAATCTGGAAATTCTGATTTGCTAAAGGAATAAATGAATTCTTTTAATGGAAACATGATCTTTAGGACATGAATGATGTGTATAAGGTATGGATGAATGAGTATTGAAGAACATAGGGTATTTATGAATGAGAATTGGGTGAATGTAGGAGTATATATTATTGGAAAAAGTTTAGTGAATGTATATATTTAGCTTACTGAAATTTCATATTTAAAGTAACAATTGTGTGTGTATTAAAAAAGGCTTTTGATCATGGAAATGTTCAAGGATAAGTGTAAATTATAGTTGATGAATTTGGAGTAAATCAAGCTAACTTAACGGTACAAACCTAATTGTAAAATGTAGTATATAAAATATCATGTTTGAATGGTCAAAATTTATGAATAGTTAAAGAAGCACAAATTGATCGTCAGCAGCCAGACATTATCGGGTCATCAAGGCAATAGCTTATCTGGAGTACATTATAAGTTAACCTAGATGTTTTCTCATTATGATTGAATTGTTTTTAATTAACTTTTAGATATTGAACTGTTATTGATATGACAGTGATAATTCCAGACATTGATGGTCCGAGGAGTTTGATATTTAGGATTGTATTAGAAGTGCTTTTTAACTATATCTTAATATGGAAAATATGTACTTAACTAAATGTTGAATGCTGGACTCATAGTTGATGAATGTAATAAATAACTGTGCACATTGAATGAAAATGTGGATAGCATGTTATATGAATTGATGCATTCCATCACATTGTTATACATGATCAGATAAAGGAATTATAACCGGAGTGACCAGTGTGAAAAAGAGCTTAAAGCTCATAAATGTGCACAAATACCTATAGGCTCAGTTATTAATGAGCTTGGTATTCACAACGGATATAGGACAGTAAATAGGTGCTTGGTCACAATAAAATAAAAATTAAAGTGTAGTCACATGTGCATTTGCATTTATATATATAACTTTACATGTATTGTGTGAACGATTGCGAAGAATTACTGAATTGTGTTGAAATAATGATATGCAATGTTTGTGTATATGTTGATGAAATGAATGATTGGATTATTCTGAAATGATTATATGAAATGTTTGTAGTTTACGATGTATTGTTGAGATATGGTGTATATTGTGATCTAGTATTCAATATTGAATGATGTGATACATTTATTGAATTGGGAAATATACTTGTGAATTTAGTTTGTACTTATGCTAATGGTGTTTTGACTCGAGTGAGCACATCGATGATGGTTGACTCACTGAGTTTACGAACTCATCAAAATTGCAACGTTGATTTTCAGGTATAAGGGAGACCTAGCTACTAAGGCATTCTAGTATAAGTCTAGCACTATCAATTTTGGACACAATAATGGCTCAAAGGTCTAGTCAGCTAATATCTGAGGCGTCTAGTAGATTGTGTTTATTTACTTTTTTTATTTCTCAGTAAACTCTTAGATGTTTTTAGTAATGTAAATATATGGATTATGAAGCGTAAAGCTACAATGTAAGTTATGTTTGCGAATAAAATGGTAAAAGTTGATCTTTGGAAATACTTATATTTTGTATGATGCCATAATAAGTTGATGTAATTGCTCTAACATGCTATTTTCATAAGGTATGTTTTTTAATGTCCTCTGGATGTTCGGGCATATGCTCTATAGTAGTGGTGTGTTACAAGAGTTCTATTTATTGTTAGACTTGTTGAGCAAATTCAATATGGCTTTAACTGAATATGTTTAGTCTTATGACAATAGGTTCTATTTAACTAAATTTATGTAATTTAGATGAGCAACTTCATGATCACATGAGAGGCAAGGTTAGGAATAACATATAAGAAATGTTTTGGCAAGAGTTATCACCTAATGAATCTAGGAGTCATATGAGATGTGATTGATAAAGTTATTTTCTACCTAATTTAAGTTTAGTTGATTTGTTAAGCAAACTCAAGATTAACTAAATTTGAATGGGATACTAGCCCACTAGAGAGATTAAAGTAATCCTTCTAAATAGTCGTAAGGGTTATGATTTCAAATAAAATAGTGAGAGTAACCAAATGAGTCTTAATCTCATTTGGTAGTTATAGTATATAATTGATTATTTACTTTTCTTACATTTATATTTTGTCTAAATGGAATTTATCTTGTTTAGTATAGTTGATACTAAGAGTTAGTGAACCAAATTTCTTGGACATAAGTTACATTCGAGAGAAAAGTTGTATATCTATTATGCAATTTTCTATTAATCCTTATTAAGGATTTGGCGCTAAAGTTTTATAGATATGTAAAAATCACACAGATGAAAAAATGTATTAACGCTTTAAGTTAACTAATGTCTCATAACCTTTAATGACAATATGTAAGATGTATGTCAACATTATGATAACATGATGCAAGATGTTGAATAAAGTAAAGCTAAAAGGTATAGTGCCCTGATGAAACTATTTCACTTAATTTAGCTTACTAAAAACATGATTATGGACTACAATTAAAGGCATTTGCTATAGAATGATAATAGTTATCATTATAATAAAATGATTGCATGACCTTTTTTGCCTATAAGTGATAAGATAGAGATCATATGTATCTATAGTTCATGCTTACAAGTGTTTGATACTGAATTTAGATTCAATATTATTATAATGTTCAATGCATGATAAGAAATAGATTGATGAATAAAAGTAGTTGATCTAACTTTATGCAAACAGTTAGTATATGTTGGATCAAAGGAAACTTATGCTTAATATAAGTGGTAAGCATACAAAGTTGGATAATTGAGATTATCCTTTTATGCCATGTTTGTTAAATCAACATAATGAGAATTATAAAGTTACATATAAGGATCTATACATCCTTTTAATTATGAATCATAAACTTGTGAAAATTGTTAAGTTGAAGAATAACTAAATCAACCTTTAGTGAAAGGATAATGATGGTATTAAAATTTCAAATTTATACATGTGATGTATTAGATAGAATAACAATTCATTAAAGGATGATACGGATGTTTTATTACAACACTAATAACTATATATGATATAGTCATATGTATTAAATGAAATGTTAATTTAAAATTTGGAAAGTTCAAATTGTTTAAATATAGGTAGAAATTAAGCATTGAGAATGTTGAAGCACTTTGATGAGATCGATTTGGTGAGTTTTAAATTACATATAGAGAATAAGATTCTTTAGTGAATACCTTCACATTAAAATTCCATAATGATGCCTAGTATAATGACTTACCTTCAATAGTCCCAATTGAATCAATT
Source organism: Erythroxylum urbanii (assembly GCA_027568935.1). Lineage (NCBI taxonomy): Eukaryota > Viridiplantae > Streptophyta > Magnoliopsida > Malpighiales > Erythroxylaceae > Erythroxylum > Erythroxylum urbanii. The sequence continues at coordinate 29,573,532 of JAOQML010000004.1, forward strand.
AGCAAGATTTTATATTAGATATGAAATGCTATGCCTTTGAAAGAGTGAAAAGCTAATGATTTAAGGATGTAATGCTTAGTTGAAGCATGTATTATCCACTAAGTTTAAAACAAAACTGGATAATAAAAGGTTCTAAGATATCCAAAAGATTGGATATAATCTTACAAACCTATTGAACAAATTGTTTGTTTCAATATATACTTACAAGAGAATGGTTCTTAAAATGAGTAGTGTGAGTAAAATTAAATTTCAAAATTTTAAATCTCATAAAAATACATCCAATTAGAACTAGTTCCTTTTTTGATATATTTGATGTATGGTTAAAAAGGCTATAAGATGTTGAAAGATTCACTTTCATAATGAATTCAAAGAGTTTATTTTGGAGATAATTGTAAATTTATCATGTATAAAGTAAAGTTGTCCTCTTCAGTGAGAGTATATAGAGACATATTGCTGATATAAAATAAGAATTCTAATTTTCAATTGTTGAAAATATAATTGCTAAGAATAACTCTTACTGGATATGAAAATGTAACAGCTTGATTATGGGAAATAGATCTATAGAGATAGATTGAAAGTTGTTTACCTATTCTAAGTCCAAGTTCATTGATAATGTACTAAAGATGTTTAGTATTTGAGATTCTTAATAATTGTGAAGTATTAAAGATATCTATTACTTTATGTATAAATTGATATTTGACTTTAAGGTTGTATGGATATTAACTTTAAAAGCAAATCCTAGTTATGGTAATTTATAACAATATCATTTTAAAATTAGAAAGGTTCCTACATAGCAGTTGTTGCTAATTAAACCATAACATTTTTCATTTAGTGAATATGATTAAATGGATAAATAAGGTTTTCAATGAAATTAATAAATTTCCTTGCATTGTTTAAGACAGTAATGTACTGTGGATCATTAGAGCTATTGGGCATGTAAAAAGAGATAAGGTCTCTTCAAAGATCTAAGGATGTACTTAGGCAAATTTTCTTAATTATAATGATAATTAAGATGAAAGTTGTAAGATTTAAGCAAGTGGTCACTATAGAGAATCATATAGAATTCTCTTATTAAATCATTATCCCAATGATAGCATGATCGTCATATGGTGATATGGTATATGATACTTAAACGATTGGTGTAACATACCACTCTCATAGAGCATATGCCCGAATGTATTGATGATTATTTGAGAACATACTCAATAAGGATGGCACATTAAGACAATCAAAACAACTTCTTACACATTTTCATACATCAAACACATCTTAAGCGTTCCAAAAATTCATTTGACCCATTTCATTTACAAACATATACAGTCATTGCACTTCAAAATTACATAAACATTGTACAATAGTTAAGAAATACAATTCTTGATACAAAATAACTGAAGACATTTGTAGGTATAACTGATCCTGACTACTAATTCACGCCCAATTGCAGTAACTATACTCTAATTAGTCTAACTAGATCCCCTTTGAACCTGAAAATTAACATTGCAATTTTGATGAGTTTACGAACTCAGTAAGTGAACCATCATCGATGTATTCACCCAAGTCAAATACACATAGATAAGTCATATCCCAATTCAACACATATTACATATCATCCGGTATTGAATATCTCATCACATTTCATCATACCTTATCAAGTACATCAAGTTTATGCACATTTTATAAGTATATCAAGTAAACTGACATTTCATATCACAGCACATTCTCATTTACTTTTCAACTGTATCTCAAACAATTCAATAATTCATCTCAATTCAATCATATGATACATGTAAAGATACCAATTCATCTCAATAATTCATCCCAATTCATTTGTTGTGACCGAGCACCTATTTACTATTCCATACCCATTATAGATACTGGGCTCATTAATAACTAAACCTGTGGATCTTTGTGCACATTTCTAAGCTTTAAACTCTTTTTCAAACTGGTCATTCCGATCATAACTCCTTTATTTGATCATGCGTAACAATGTGATGCATCATTCATAAGCCATGTTTCATTACCTTTCATTTTCTTTTGTCACATATATCAAATTCATCGTATCTAAATATAGCAATTCGAATTCAATTGCTCACACATTTCATATTCCTTCCCATAACTTTCATTCAATGTGCATAGTCATTTATCATATTCATCAGATCTAAGTCTGGCATTCAACACTTAGTTGAGTACACATTTTTCATATCCACGTGCAATTAGAAAGCATTTCCAATATAATCCCGAACATCGAACTCTTTAGACTATTAATGTCCAAAATTATCAAAATCATATCAATAACAGTTAAATATCTAAAGGTTAATCGAAAACAATTCAGTTATAATGAGAAAAAATCTAGGTTAACTCACAATACGCTCCAAATAAGCTATTGCCTTAATGAATTGACAATGTCCTGATGTTGAAGATCAACTTATGTATCTATCTTCATGCAATACACACATATTTCACACATCATTAAGATGTCAATCATATGATTATTCAAACATTCATATGTATATATATCATGTTTCAATGCATGCTCAATTGACCTTTCGGGTATGTATTAATATGCAAAGATCTTGACTATACTAATATGCTTCTAGATCATTCAAACAATATAGCTTGTATATAACTAATTTGCAATTTAGGCTTATACCTTAAGTAAGCTTGATTATTCATCAATCACATACGTTCATATAATTATCCAATTCTCACTCACAGTTACTTCGTGTTCTCCAATGTTCATTCATTTATATCTAATACACATTACTCATATAATTTGAATCATGTTTGCATTCATAAGAACATCTTAATTCCTTAAACAACTCATAATTTCCATATTTCAATACATTGATATCAAGACAATCGATTCCTTAAGTTATGACATCAATTAACAATCTAAACTTATCAAACCCTTAATAAATTAATCTAACATCAAACTAGGTTCATTTTAAGCCTCAATCAAGTCCAAATCCACCAAAGTAAATAACTTATCCTTAGTTTTCACTTCAAAGCATTGCTCACGATCGTGGAAGACCTTTCCACGATTATGGGATGAGTGACCCAAAAGTTCACCATCCATTTCCTTTAATTTATACCAAATTAAAAAAATCTTCATAATAGTCCATTAATTATACCTCGATTATACTTCAATGCCTTATCAATTTCATCTCTAATCCTAACTCAAAATCATTCATTTGGTAGCTCATAAACTATTGTCTTTTATGCATCAAAAACCAAAATAGAAACTAACATCCAAGCATCATTTTCCAGAACTAATTTCATCATCAATACTTATGCAATCCATCCCAATTTAATCATCATAAACTTTCTATTATAACATGCCACAAAGATCAATAATTTACTTACTTTTTTAGCTCAAGTTCCACCTTAATTCCTCAAGTTAACTTAGCTCTCCATGCATGTAAGATCATCTCAAATTCAAGGTGGAAGTATATTGGTTTTCAGCAACAAAAAGACAATAGGATATAAGATAGCAGGTTATAGCTTTCTTAATGCAAGATTTTGTATGAATTTTGAAGTGATTATGAACAGAAGTAAAGCAAAATTTCCAAAATTGTGAGGGTTTTGATAGTGAGAAGAAGGATAAGAGAGTCTATAATAGTTCCAAATAAGAAGCTGATACATAATGCTTTAAGTTAAGGATGAGTGTTCTTGTTTTAGGGATACTTGTCATATGTTTAGCAAGACACATGTCCTCTCCCTAGCTGGCACACATATCCTTTTATGAGGCTTCCAGTCACTCAATCATTGCTGCCATATGTCAATTAATTTGCTATATCGTTTTTCATTCATTTATCTATTCCATTTGCCACTCATTTCTACTGCCATATGTCAATTTGTGCCACTTGACATTTTTCCTAGTCCAAATATACATATTAAGTCATCACTTTCTCAATTGTAACAATTAATTCCAAGTTACTAATTACAATCCATCAATTCTTGCCATTGGTTAACCAAAGTACAAGATATTGAAAATGCACATTCATTTTAGTTTCGTACCTCAGAATATTTAAATTGAGTGCAATTTGTCTGACTCACAATTCATGTATGTATGCTAATATTATGCATTTGAATACAATCATAAAATCATGTATTACATGTACCAAATTCATTCTATATGATGCTACTCATGTGACTCAATAGTCTAACACTTTAAAACCTTCAATAATTTGAGAGACGGGATATTACAAGAGCCAATCACTTGGTTCTAGTTTTGTAATAAAATAATTTAAAGGCATTGTTTATCTTATACATATTTAGATGCATATGATAAAGTTCATGAGATAATTATACATTGCAAATGAAATTAAAATGAGAATATAATTATGAGATTCATATTGCATTTATATACTATTCCAAAATTGTTCATAGTCATTATTCTATTAAGACTGGACATTAATAAAACATGAAAATACTAGCACATGTTATGTTTTTCTGTATAAAGGAAGTAGTTGATCTCACAAACTAAAGTATGAAGATAATTAAATAAATATATAGGTGTAATGTATGGATATTTGTTAAAAAAAATTCATTGAACTGACCCCATATAAGAATTCTATTTGGAACATTACTTCTATGTCTATAGGAATCCTCTTTGTGAAGATTGTATAAGTGATCCTTTGACTTAAGGTCTTCAAAGCTATCTTGTATAAGAATTGCTATATTTTTTATACTAATTATGAATTATTCTTACCATGGGTAGTTCAATTGGTAGGCACTGGATATAACATGAACTATATAGAAGTAGTTGTGTGATTAAAATAGGATTCATCGCCCTAAAGTAATTAGGGGGGATGTTTCATTATTTTTTATTAGTATTGATTTGGAAAATTCTTGGCCAAGGTAGAATGAAATTTTTTAAATAGTTTACAAATGTCATTATTTGAATTAATAAGTAAAAGTGGAGAATTAATATGGTTGGATAAAAATAGGGTAGAAATTAATTCCATACTCTATGTCTAATTGGAACATTGTATGATGGAATGATTGAATTATATAGAAAACATCATGCATGAAAAAGGTTGGTCAAAACTACTATGACATTTCTAAATATTTGGATGATCGTGATATATTGCTAGACGTTAATCTTGATCTATAGATATAAATTTTTTAATTAGAGAATTAAAGATAAATTAAAGGAGTTTAATTTATCTAATCCTAAATATGTTTTAGGTTATAATTTGTATCTATTGCTAATATATTTAGGAAACTGATGAGTCACACATAAAGAACGGGTTAAAGAGAGGAAAGATATTATAATCAAGTTAGACTTGACTATAAAGTTTGATAAACTTTATGATTAAATATGAGATATTTAATAAATAAGGATCAATATGATAGACTGGATCTTATTTGGGCATAAATGTTATTTAATTATAATTAATTTTAATTGAAATTAAAATTCAATTTCAATTAAATTACTAAAATGTTCAAAACTTATTATAAAGAAACTTAAACTCTAGTGAAGCTAGTATTCTTTGCCTAACCTTGTCTGTAATAGTTGCAATGTTCTCTTAGCCTATTCAATGGATATCGTTAGAGGTCAGACACCTATGTGGCTAGAGTGGTTTGATGATCTAGTTTCAAAAAAAGTTTGAAGGACACGAAAAGAATATAATTAAGCTTTGAAATAAGGTACGAATTAAGATTCATGCTTTATTCTTATTTTTTGTTAATCGTTTTATAGAATTTTAGTGATCTTGGATTCGGTAAATGAAATACAAAAAAGTTTCATAATTATTCCATTATACAACAGATTAGAGCCTGGCTTGATTTCCTATCACATCTTATCTCAACCCAAAATCGTAAGGCAATAGGTTATGAGTCCTATTTTTGTATATAATTCACTTCACCCTTATGTTTCTTTCCTAGGTGGGATTACTCCAATTGTGAATTTCTAATAGAAACTATTACCTAAAGAAAGATCAATTCCCTTAGTGTAGTAAAAGGAAGCACTCAAACTAAGTTGAGAGAACAAAAGACCATCTTTGGGTTTCTTTCCATTTTTCTTTTCCTGTTCAAATTTATGTAGACAAAAATTTGTCAGTCATCATTTCTTTCAACACTAAGGAACAAAACAATATGTTCATGCATTACGACAATGGCAGAAGAAACATCAAAGTGAAATTATACTTTCGAAACTGCTATAGAGTATCACTCAAAAGAAAAACGATAAGAGAAAAGAGCTAATATAGATAAATAGTTTTTGCCAAGCTAACTCCAAATGGAGTTGAGATTCCATTAACAAGTCATAGATAGGGACACAATAAAGCTAGAAAGAGCCAACATGTTATTGTTGCTAGTGTTGGATTTAATATAACATGTGGGAACATATATATATATATATATATATATATATATATAAATTAACTGTATATTATGAGCTACCATAAAGTTAAGCCTATTTAAAGTGATCTCTTAAGGTTAAAGGCTTTGGGGTATAAGACATCTAATAAAGTATGAGCTTTAATGTGTAAAGACCCAATAGTCTGATTTCTATTTTATAATGGGCCAAAATAGAAATAAGAAAAACTATATAAAAAATTAAGGTTATAATCCCCAAGTTAGATTTACGATTATCTTTTTTGATATCATATTAGTTAAAGAGTCATGGTTCTTGAGAGAAAATAGACGTACATATTGACTTGGAAGACGAATAACCACAAGATTTAATAATCAAGTTGTCCTCATAGATTTAAGTAGGTTTCTGCAGTAGATCTAAGTTTTATCATAAGGCTTCTACCCTTTTTTATGAAAATAGTGGACACAAGAAAAAGGATTGTACCAAATATCACGAATGGCGTGCAAAGAAAGGTACATTTTTTGCTTTGGTTTATTATAAAAGTTAATTTAACTTTGGTACCCATATACACTTGGTGGTTAGATTCTGGTGCTACTACTCACATAAGTGTGTCCATGCAGGGTTGCTTAAGCTACCAAAAGCCAATTGATGGTGAAAGATACATCTATGTGGGCAATGGTAAATTGGTATAAGTTGAGGCTATTAGAACTTTTAGGTTATTATTAAAGACCAGTTATTATTTAGATTTGAATGAGACTTATGTTGTACCATCATTTAAACGGAATTTTAATTTCTATTTCTGCATTGGATAAATTTGGTTACTCTTGTTCATTTAGAAATGGTTAATTAAGTCTTTTTCAAGATTCAAAGCTTACTGGTACTAGTATTTTATCATTTGTTGATAACCTATATTTACTTAATAGATTTGCCTCATATAATGAAACTCTCAATGTATGTAGAGGTATAAAGCCAAAATCAACCAATGAGAAATTTGATTCATTATAGCACAAATGTTTAGGGCATATCTCTAAACAAAGAATTGAATAAGTGAACACAGAAAGTAAATACGAGAATTTAATTCAAGAATTGTAAACTGGAAATTTCAATAAAACAGAATTAAACTGAGCAGTCACACAAGTCACAATGGAAATCCATCTAGAGAGTTAATCAAGTTATGAGAGAGGGGATTTTACCTATCTTTAATGCTAATCTAGCCATTTATGTGTTTACGGGGTGTCAGTTTTAGACGGTCATAGGGTTGATTACTCTCTCTTGAGTTATAACCATTAAACCCTAAATTGTAAACCCTAATTGATTTATGGAACTTGTAATCTCTCAATTTACAAATTATCTACAATTCTAATTAGTTTTTAAGCTCTCTAATAAACAATCGGGTCTCACACAGGATCTCTCTCTATAAAATTACCGACTAGATTGATTAAATGGTCAATTAGATCGTCTAAATCTTATTAATCCGATCTAATTAGTTTTATCTGGCTCACCTTTTCGATTTGTTACCGAAACATACAATTACATTAATTAATCACAACACCTAAAATAATAAACACAAAATAACTAAATTAACATTAACTCAAAGTAAAATCCCTTAGGAGAGTTCAAAATATTATCAACAATCCGAAATCCATTTTCATACAATCCATCCCAACTTTATACATTTAAAAGAAAAATGAAATGATGAGAAAATGGAACTTAGGTTGGACAAATCGAGAAGACAGAAACGTCGGGATACCATCTGATTCGTTCAACCCACGTGGAGGATACTGGCCTAATCCTAAGTCGTCTAAGGCTTAAAGAAAAGAATAAAGTAATAAAAACTACACAAGTGAACACAGAAAGTAAATACGAGAATTTAATTCAAGAATTGTAAACTGGAAATTTCAATAAAACAGAATTAAACTGAGCAGTCACATAGGTCACAATGGAAATCCATCTCGAGAGTTAATCAAGTTATGAGAGCGGGGATTTTACCTATCATTAATGCTAATCTAGCCATTTATGTGTTTACGGGGTGTCAGTTTTAGACGGTCGTAGGGTTGATTACTCTCTCTTGAGTTATAACCATTAAACCCTAACTGATTTATGGAACTTGTAATCTCTCAATTCACAAATTATCTATAATTCTAATTAGTTCTCAAGCTCTCTAATAAACAATCGGGTCTCGCACAGGATCTCTCTCTATAAAATTACCGACTAGATTGATTAAATGGTCAATTAGATCGCCTAAATCTTATTAATCCGATCTAATTAGTTTTATCTGGCTCACCTTTTCGATTTGTTACCTAAACATACAATTACATTAATCAATCACAACACCTAAAATAATAAACACAAAAATAACTAAATTAACATTAACTCAAAGTAAAATCCCTTAGGAGAGTTCAGAATATTATCAACAATCCGAAATCTATTTTCATACAATCCATCCCAACTTTATACATTTAAAAGAAAAATGAAATGACGAGAAAATGGAACTTAGGTTGGACAAATCGAGAAGGTGGCGACGTCGGGATACCACCTGATTCGGGGAGCAGCGACATCGAGATCCACTTCTTCTTCATCTTCTTCTTCTCTCTCTCTCTCTTCTCTTTCTCACCCTTTAGGGTTTCCAAGAGTGGTTAAATGTAAAGCCCCTTTTTAGGGTTCCATTATTATCCTTTTATGGTCTTTACCAATTACAGTAACCCTAGTGTCTTTTTGGGGTCCGAAATGTTTGAAACGTCCCTTAAAAAATCGTGGCAAATTCCCCATGATTGTGGCCCTATTCTTGAGCTTTTGTCACGATCGTGGCCCAATGTTGCTGCTTTTGTCATGATCATGGCAGGTCTCCCACAATCGTGGCCATATGTTTTGGTTCGGTTCTCCTCCGAAAATCTTCTGAATGTCCTGAAACACTAACAAACTTATCACAACATCTCATATATATATATAATTAAAGCTCAAAAACATGTTCTCACCCAAAGAACACTTAAAACACAAATGTTTATGAACCAACACAAATCTTAAGCTAAACACACAATAACAATCAACTTAACCACTAAACACATATCAAATTATACCCTAAAATACGATGCATTTCACATTTATCATCACCCCCACACTTAAACATTTGCTTGTCCTCAAGCAAACAAAACAACAAACAAGACAAAGCATAAAACACAAAACATACAATGCAACAAATAAGGCAATGACTTCAACTTCACGAAATAATTTAACTCTAATCATAATCATTCAAGTTGTTCCAAATTATTAACATGCAAAATCTATATCTCGGCGCTCTAGACAAAACATACATATTAATCAAAACTATAATGTCAAGTTACTCACCCTTGTCAAATGTAAATACACATTAACAATTCTTTGGTCATTCAAACTCTGTAACTACTCCTAAGTACATTTTTATAAAAAGTCAAGCTATTTACAAGCTCAATAGGATTTATTAGGAAACATAATTTTTTAATAAATTTAGACATGGACCTAGTCTTTTACTCAGAGGCAAACATTGGTGATGAATGTTGATCTGCTTACTTGACTAAAATATGTTTTTATTAAGCTGCTTGGTTGAAATGTCATTATATCCTTTTGACACCGAGGCACACATTTATGATACATTTCGATTTGGTTACTTAGCTGCATCACATTCTCAACTGGCTACTAGCTCTATTCATAACCTGAAGGCTAGCGGAATAGTTATTTATATAAACTTAATCAACAAATTTTTTTATTACCTACTTTGTTACTTGAGCTACTCGTTTTCGTGAAAAATACTAGTAGAGCTACTTAAGTCGAAAGACTTAAAATTATGAATGAGTATGACAATTTAGAGGTTGACAAACTCACACTAAATCCTACTTAACTTGCATATTTAGCTAAAGAACCCAATTCACTAATTTTGATAAAGACTCTTCACAACTTAATGGACTATGTTCAAACTTAAATCAATTTCAATCCATCTAAGCCATTGACACATTCACGTAATTCATAAAATGCAACCTAACAAACTATCATACAATATGCAAAATTCACATTCAAAGCAAAACAGATAACCCTCCCCACACGTGAACAATACATGGTCCTCAATTTGAGAAGGATACATACAAGCACAAAAGGGGGAATGAAACAATAAGCGGAAGGCAAAAGAACAAAATACTAACAAAAATGAAAAGAAAAGGGTTAGAACAAGAAACCAGCATGGTGACTGAGGTGGTGATGTGTCTGAGGCAAAGACCAAATGCACTTGATGCCAAGCTGGCTTTCCTATCTTATCATTGATTTAGAGAGAGTAAGAGAATTAGCAGGGCAATGCATTATGAATCATTGATATTTATTTAAGGAAATGAAACAACTTTAACTGCATAATAATTTAAATATACCTAAACATACTAATTTACGGCCATTAGCTTGACCTTGTATCATTGGAAACTCAGTCAGGATCAATTATGAGCGGCTTGCTTCCATCCTTTTCGTTCAACATCAATTGCTTAGCCTATGAGTAAGCTACAAATTGCAAAATGATTAGAAGGACAATATTTATAAAACTATGAAAACCAATAAAGCTCAGTACTATCCTTTTTTTTAGCGAACTATCAACAAAGCATGAAATAACAAAACTCTTTGAATCTTCCATGGAATCCAGCAGTTTACTTGGTTAGAGCATGAGTTGTTCTCTTTTTGGGTCTTCCTCATTCGCCCTCATCTCCTCTTCTTCTTTAGCTTCTTAAACAGAGACTTCCATAACTTCTTTAAACTTGATGTCCATTGTCATCTGTTCTTCATCCTCTCGTCCCTTCGAAGATTCAACATCATCAACTCTTATTAATGGTATTCTCGGTGGATAAGGCGATGGAAGAACATAAGGAGGGTCCTCATTCTTTCCTTCATCCTTTTTCTGCTTATCTTAGTCTTCTACAGAGTGGGTTCCAACTGTTTTATCTGTTCTTGCTCCTAGCTTTTTCCTACTCCTAAGTGTGACAGCCTTAACTTGCTCTTTTCGATATACTTCCGTGTTGCTCGAAAGACTTCCAACATTTTTTATAGATAACACATTGGCAAGATGTTCCACTTGAACCTCCAGGCTGAGAATAAAAGAGGCATGAGTCCTCATTACTTAATCAATTTTCCCTTCTAACCTCTTTTTAGGCCTCATCCATACTTATGAGCTTGTCAATGATCTTGTCCAGTTTGGAATCATATTCATTGTATTTATCCTGTTGAAATCCATCTGACCCTTGATCTCTAAACTAAATCCCAGTATTGTTAGACCAATGAAAATTTAGGTAGTTATGCCACCTTGATTGGTATGTGCTGGAATAAGGATTGCTATCTCCCTAACCAACTTGTGCTCCATTAAAGTTGAATTTCTCCACATTATTGCTTTCCCTTAAGAAACAATCAGTTGTGATATAGCTCTCTTGTCCATATGACTCATATTCGTGCTGCATTGCTGTGACTAGAGGGGAAGAGGTGGCTTTCAGCCTATTTAATTGCTTAGTTAGGTTGTCGATCTCAGCGTGCAATGTTCTCATTGAATTTGCAGCAATCATTCCTCTTGGTTCCCAAAAGGTTGACTACTATCTACTTCGTTTTGATGTCCAAAGATAACTAGTGTATGCCATGTCTTCCAAGAAATCGTGTGCTGCTTCAACTGTTTCCCTCATGAATGATCCTCCAGTAGCTGTGTCTATGGTGCTCCTTATGGGTGGATTAACTCTAGTGTATAAGGTTCGCAATAGGAATTCGTTGGGTAGGTTATAATGAGGATAGCTCCTTTGTAGCTCCTTATACTGCTCCCACGCTTCATATAAAGACTCCCCATCATTTTGCTGGAAATTGATAGTTTCCTTTATTAGTCTTGTTGTCTTGTTTAGAGGGAAATACTTATCTAGAAAAACTCGCACCAACTGCTCCCAAGTTGTGATGTTGGATGGGTGGAGAGAAGTTAACCAAGCCTTGGCTCAATCTTTAAGTGTAAAAGGAAGGAGCCTCATCCTAGTAGCATCCTCCGACATCCCAATATATCAGAAGGTATCGTAAATTTCTAAGAAATTAACTAAATGAGCATTGGGATCCTCATTGTCTAACTAGTAAAATTGCACGTTGGTTCACAACATGTTTAGCAGTGATGGTTTGATCTCGAACGTATTTGCTTGTACCAGTGGCCGCATAATCCCTTGACGATGGGCATTGAGTTGTGGCCTCATGATGTCTATAAGGGTCCTCCGTCGCTCTCCATGATGTATTTCCTACACCATTGTCCTTTCCATCTCCTTTTAGCGTTCAACTCTTCTGATTCCCCATTGTTGTCTAGTGATATCCAAGTTGATGTGTCGTCTACTTTATACCAACCCCTTTTTTTATACAAAAGAAGGTGAAAAAAAACTTTAGACTACAAGAATTAAACTAATATATGCCTCATTGGCAACAATGCCAAAAACTTAACCGTGTCGTTCGAGCTTTAAAATTTATAAACACTCAAATACTGCAAGTGCACAGGTTGTAACTGTAGTATAAGAGATGTCGATCCTACGAGGAGGGTATTAGCCTCATCCTAAGTTGTTTAAGGCCTAAAGAAAAGAATAAAAAAGAAATAAAAACTGCACAAGTGAACATGGAAAGTAAATACGAGAATTTAATTCAAGAATTATAAAATGGAAATTTTAACAAAACATAATTAAACTGAGCAGCCATACAGGTCACGTTAGAAATCCGTCAAGAGAGTTAATCAAGTTATGAGAGAGGGGATTTTGCCTATCATTAATGCTAATTTAGCAATTTATATACTTACAGGGTGTCGGTTCTAGACGGTCATAGAGTTGATTACTCTCTCTTGACTTATAACCATTAAACCCTAAATTGTAAACCGTAATCGAATTATGGAACTTGCAATCTCTCAATTCACAAATTACCCACAATTCTAATTAGTCCTAAAGCTCTCTAATAAACAATTAAGTCTCGTACAGGATCTCTCTCTATAAAATTACCGACTATATTGTTTAAGTGGTCAATTAGATCGCTTAACTCTTATTAATCCGATTTAATCATTTTTACCTGGCTCACCCTCTCGGTTTTTTACTGAAACATGAAATTACATTAATCAATCACAACACCCAAAATAATAAACATAAAATAACTAAATCAATATTAACTCAAAGTAAAATCTCGAAGGAGAGTTCAAAACATTATTAACAACCTAAAATCTATTTCCATATAATCCATCTCAACTTTATACATTTAAATGAAAAAGGAAATAAAGAGAAAATGGAACTTAGGTTGGACAAATCAGGAAGGCAGCAGCATCGAGATACCACCTGATCCAAGGAGCAGTGACGTTGGGGTCCACTTCTTCTTCCTCCTTCTTCCTCTTCTTCTTCTCTCTCTCTCTTCTCTTTCTCTCCCTTTAAGGTTTCCAAGAGTGGCTGAATGTGAAGCTCCTTTCTAGGGTTCCATCATTATCCTTTTATAATCTTTACTAATTAGGGTAACTCTAGTGTCTTTTCAGGGTCCAAAATGTTCGAAATGTCCCTCAAAAACTTGAATCCGAATGTGACTCTGAGTATGTCTACACGCAGGCCACAATCGTGGGCCTTAGTGCACGATCGTAGCCATTTTACCTGCTCTCTATCACGATCGTGGCAGATTCACCATGATCATGGCCCTATGCTTGAGTTTCTATCACGATCGTGGCCTAATGTTGGTGTTTCTGTCACGATCGTGGCAGGCTCCCACAATTATGACTTTGTGTTTTGATCTAGTTCTCCCCCGAATCTCTTCCGAATGCCCTGAAACATTAACTAACTCATCACGACATCTCATATGTATAAAATTGAAGCTCAAAAACATGTTCTCACCCAAAGAACACTTAAAACACAAATGTTTATAAACTAATACTAATCTTAAGCTAAACACACACTAAACAATCAACTTAACCACTAAACATATTTCAAATTATACCCTAATATATGATGCATTTCACACTCATTAAACAATCAACTTAACCACTAAACACATATCAAATTATACCCTAATATATGATGCATTTCACACCTATCAACGAATCAGGTGAACAATGTCCAAGACCATTTGATAAGTTCCTTGAAGAGTGCGGTATCGTCCCACAGTACACAATGCCAGGACGTCATAACATGAATGGTGTTGCTGAAAGCAAAAACAGAACACTGAATGACATGGTAAAGAGTATAATTAGTCATTTTAGTTGACCATAATCTCTTTGGGAAGAAGCATTAAAGACTGCAACTTATGAGTTACAACTAAAGCAACTACCAAAACTCCTTATAAGCTTTGGACTGGCAAAAGGCCCAATTTGAAAATTTTGAAAATTTTGAGTTGTCTAACTAAGGCAAGGCCATATAGGCCAAATGAAAAGAAACTGGATTCTAAAACTATTAGTTGTTATTTTGTTGGATACTCCAAAAGGTCTAAGGGTTACAAGTTTTATGATCCTACTACAAAGTCAATTTTTGAGATGGGAAATGCTTGGTTCTTTGAGGATGTTGAGTTTGATATAGGAGATAAGGTGAGAGACATTGGCTTTAAAGAGGAATATATTAATATTCCCCTAGTTGTTGCTGACAATGATATGGGTTTTATTCCTAATGTTGTCAAAGTAACAAATCTAAGAAGAACAAACTTACCAATGTCAAGAACTAGTGTCATTAAGGAGATCTATTAGAGAAATGGGAAGAGTGATTTCGGATGATTACATCATATTTCTCCAAGAACATGAGGTTGACATTGACATTGTGGAAGATGATCCAGTCAACTTCCATCAGGCCATATAAAGTTCTAACTCTCAAAAGTAGATTGATGTCATGAATAAGGAGATAAAGTCCATAAAAAAAGAATGACATTTAGGATCTTATCTCATTACCTGAAGGTGCAAAACTCATTGGTTACAAATGGATATTTAAAACCAAGAGGGATTCAAAGGGCAATGTAGAGAGATATAAGGCTCGTCTAGTTGCAAAAGGCTTTACATAGAAAGAAGGCATTCATTGTAAAGAGACTTTTTCTCTGATTTCATTAAAAGACTCTTTTAGAACTATAATGGCACTTGTGGCACATTTAAACCTTGAGTTGCATCATATGGATGTAAAGATTGTGTTTCTCAATGGTGACATTGATAAGACAATTTATATGGTACAACTAGAAAACTTTGTGTCAGGAGACCCAAAGCAATTGGTTTGCAAATTGAAGAAATCCATCTATAGGCTCAAGCAAGCTTCCCGTCAATGGTATTACAAATTTCATCAAGTTTACTCTTTCGATTGGTTTTGAAATGAATGTAGTTGATGAATGTATATACCATAAGTTCAATGGGAGCAAGTATATTTTTCTGGTTTTATATATCGAAGATATACTGCTTGCCAGCAAGGATATAAGTGTTGGATCGCCTATAGCCCGGGTATTCACAATACGCAGCGGAATGGACCATAATACACAACAAAAGTATAACTGAAACTACACAACATGTACGGATTTACCACTTGACGTGGATTGGTACTTGTTTTCTAGA
>JAOQML010000004.1:29612384-29622629 GCA_027568935.1 Erythroxylum urbanii
ATAAATAACTAATTTTAATATAATTAACTAACAACTAATATATTCCACTTATTACCAGATAGGGCTAATATTTGATCCTGACTTCAGATAAGCTCAACAAAAGAAAGGATAAGGGTAATGAAGCTATAATTAAACTGGTTTTAAGTTTTAATTAGTTCATATTCACATAATGATTCATGACCCCTTTTAAGTTTGGGGGCTAATACCAAAATACAAATTCCATACAACTGAATCATAACTAAAGTAGGACGCGTTCAAAAGTCAAGGGTAGACTTAGACAGCTTCTTTGTGATTCAGTGCGGTAAAGACAAAATTTCCGTCGCCATCTAGAGCTTGAAAATTTACAATCCTCTTCGGAGCAACATTTTAAACATTTCTCCGCTTCCACTATCATCATAATCTTAATCCCTCTTCCGGGCAAAAGAACAGATAAAAGCATCCGAATTTTGAAGCAGGGATCAATCGTCACCGACGGTGTAACAATCCCAGAAAAAGATGGCAAGTTTACGATTTCCTTTATCCTTTTTAGGTCGTTTTAGATAGGAATCCGTTTGACTTAATTTCAAATTATTGGGTTAGGTTTGCATAGCGTGTTTACTGCCTCTGTTCCTCGTCCCAATCGTGAATCTTTTGCCCCTTTTGTTCGACTATATCGTGGTAACAGAGTCTTCTCCATACACCCTTTTGTTAATGATTGAATTTGATATCAAAGCTAATGTCTTATCGCTTTTGTTGAATAAAAATTGTATGATGAATGCTTGTTAGGGGAAAGTGTATGCGCTATTTGGATGGGAGTACAGGAAACCAGAGAGGGCTCCTCCTGCTTGCCCTTATAAGCCTGCAGCTAAACAAGAGAGCGGCAACAAAGTGAGTAATTGACTTTGATTTTGGTGGTTTATCTGAATTTTTTAGGTCATTTCTTATAATATTATCTGATCTTCCACTTAAACTGAATCGGTGTACTGTAAACTGACTCGTGTGTGTTGTAGACTGAACGAACTATTTCCGGTTTAACATATGATTGACTAATTTCAGTTGAATATACAATTCTCTGGCGATTTTATGACTTTGTTCTCTTAAGGTCTAAGAATTGTCACTAGGGTAAAGAAAAGATTGGAACTTCTAGCCTTTTGAAACTGGAAAAGAGGAGTTCCAGAAATATCACTTGGAAAATTTGGCGGATAGCGATCTAGGGATCAAAACTGGTTAAATAAGAGTGATACTTTCTAATTTCTAGCCGAATTTGGGTTCTTTCCTAACTTCCATGTATAAAATAATTGATTTGCAATTATTTTCTTCATATGCTAATAGTCAGAGCACTAGTGATAACTTTCCACCCTTGAGTCTGATCATTGCTACTAGAGATTCAACTTCTTCAGAAATTGCATAAGTCTGCCTGCCCCTTCAGAATTTTTATTGCTCACAAATCCCACACAACAAGGCTGTTAGGTAGAGCAACTTCCTGCTAGAAACTAGAACTGGTCAAGATGTCTTCATCTTTATTGGCAATTCTTGCTGCCTCACCGTGATTGTTCCAAATTCCCCATCAATAATACTAGGTTGGCAATAGGCCAGGCTTGTATGAGGCTTAAGCTGCAACCAAAACATCATTTTAGTTATACCAAAATGACGTTGTTTTGCTAGGCCCTCCGCAGCCCGAGCCCAACCCAAAGTTTGGTCAAACCAACATGGCCTGTTGACTTCGGGTCAGGCTGCCATTGCCATCCCTACTGGCCATCATAGTCAAATAATTCTTCCATAAAGATTCAGAATGACAATATGCTTTGTTGTCCTGCAAATGCCTATTTATACTGGGAAATATAAGAGAATGATAATATGTTGTGTTGTCCTACAAATGCCTATTTATACTAGGATATGTAAGTTATAGATTCTGATTGAAATATCCTTCCACAAGGATTCATAATGATAATCTGTTATCTTGTCTTGCAAAATCTTGTTTATAGTAGGAAAGACAAGCTATCGCTTCTAATTGAAATATTCTAGCCATCAACTATTATAAGACTTAATAGGAAGCAACATGATCCTGTAATAGCCAAAACGATTTAGTTCTTCTTGGTCAACTGGTCTATAATTCCAATCATATTTTGTTTGGTTCTCTTTTTCTTTTTTCTCCATTTTGACGTGTTTCTAATTTTTCCTTATTGTAACGATTTGTGGTTCGATTAATACTATCTATTATTTTGTGAAGAGTACTTTCAGATGCATGAATAGCTTCTAAAGAGAGATACGTTTCAGTGAAAGTTTTCATACACTTTCTACTGAGTTTAAGTTTTTGTTCAGTATGTATTATTAATAGATGAAGGTTTCTAAAAATTTCACATATAGGCGTAGTTATAGAAAATCTAAGAAAGTAATTCAAGAGATTAAAGAAATGGATGTCTAATTAATGAATAAACATAATGACATAAAAATAAAAACGGATTTAAAATACCTGTTTACTCGACAATCTCTAATGCCAATTTTAGAGGCTGGGCGAGAATTTAAGAGTTGGATAGGAAGTTTTAGGAATGAACTTTTATTTTTACATGCCAAACGGAGATCTAGTGCTTACATTATATAGACATGAACACTTCGTAGTGTCCTCGAAACAAAAGAAGAAAAGACTTGAAGTAAAAGCAAAAGGTAAAAAGGAAATAAAGAAAAAGCATATTCTTGGCTAATTATTGTCTAGAGAATCTTGACAGGTGGCTTGCATTATGTACAAAGACGAGTGATGCTTTTCTTTAGTGCATAATGATTAGTCTTCAATAATTTGCTTCTACGGAGCTATCATCTTTGTCTGTTTTTGAACTGGTAGGGCAAAGTGGGTACTGGTTAGTTGGATGATGTTGAATTTGTTGATAGATCATATTCTTTCATTATTCTGACAGTTCGCTAAATATTCTAGAGAAGGTAGAAAATGATGCTTCAAATTGTTTGATGAGCTGGACCAGACATTCAACTATCTTGAATAGCTTATGTTCAAGTTGGAATAAGCAACAGGATGTCTCCACCAACCAATGAACCACCACACTATAATTGGGAAACTATTAATCAATTAAATCTCCACTGCACCGGAGTTTATCAGCAAAGTCAAAAAATTAATCAAGATTCGTTGATAAAGCTCAATTATTGAGGACAAAATTTAGTGATGACATCAGCATACAAGACCACAATTGCACAAGAATCTCTCTGGAGGACCAGACATTCAGCTATCTCGAATAGCTTATGTTCAAATTGAAATAAGCAACGGGATATATCTACCAATCGATGAACCACCACAGTATGACTTTGATTGGGAAACTATTAATCAATTAAATCACTACTGCATAGAAGGAGTTTATCAACAAAGTCAAAAAATTAATCAAGATTCATTGATAAAGCTCAATTATCGAGGACAAAATTTAGTGATGACATCAACATACAAGACCACAATTGCACAGGAATCTCTCCAGCTCATCAAACAATTTGAAGCATCATTTTCTACCCTCTTTGGAGTATTTAGCGAACTGTTAGAACAATAAAAGAATATGGTCTGTCAACAAATTAAACATCATCTAACTCAAAAGTGCCTGCTTTCCCCTACTAGTTAAAAAACAGACAAAGATGATAGCTCTGTAGAAGTAATTATTGAAGACTAGTCATTATGCACTAAAGAAAAGCACCACTTGTCTTTGTACATAATGTAAGCCACATGTCAAGATTCTCTGGACAATAATTAGCCAAGAATTTGCTTTTTCTTTATTTAATTTTTACTTTTTGCTTTTACTTTAAGTTTTTTCTTCTTTTATTTCGAGGACACTACGAAGTGTTCAAGTCTATATAATGTAAGCACCGGACCTCTGTTCGGCATGTAAAAATAAAAGCTCATTCTTAAAACTCCTTGTCCAATTCTTAAATTGTCACCCAGCCTCTTAAATTGGCATTAGAGTTCGTCAAGTAAACAGGTATTTTAAATGCATTTTTATTTTTATGTCATTATGTTGATTTAGTTCTAATTGCCATCGAATTAATCAGCCTTGATTATTATTATTTTTTTGTTTAGTAAATCCAAATAAATATTTCTGAATGAGAAATTCGACAGGTAATAAATCCACTTTCCATTTTCGCAATGATTTTATACAATATAATTATCTTCCCTAATAAAGATAAAGACGGTCATTTACAAAAGTTAAGTTAGTTCTCACCTGTTGTAAAACGCAAAGATCAATTCTCAGAAAAAGGAAAATTAAATTAGCACAACAAAATATTGAATATTTAGGAATAGAATTTCACAATGGTTTCTTACAATTATAACCCAATATTCTTGAGAAACTACAACAATTTCTAGGTATATTAAAAAATATTACAGAAGTTCAAAAATTTCTTGGATTATTAAATTATATATCTGACCAGGGATTTAGCTAAAGAAAGAAAACAGTTACAACTAAAATGCAGCACAAAAACTCAATGGACATGGACTGATGAAGATACAGCAACGGTACGTATATTAAAAAATGTTTGTAAAGTTCCCCAACAATATGGTTGTGATTTAGACAACTATCTAAAACAAAAAAGAAAACACAAATCTTTTAATATATATAAATGAAGAAAATACCCAAAAAGGTATTATTATAAAAAATCACATTTTAAATCTTCTAAAAAACTATGTAGAAAAAAAGCATATAGACAATTTAAACCTAAAAGGAAATATTGTTCTCAAAAGAAAAACACATGCTGATGTTGGCTTTGTAAAGAAGAAGGTCATTACGCAAACAATTGTCCTCAACGAAATAAAAATAAATATAAAGAAAATTAATATTTTACATTCAGCCATCAAGTATAATCTTGAACCCATTGAATCTGACTACGAAACAAACTCAACTATCTCTTCACTCTATTAATATGAAATCCAAGACTTCAACTCAACAATTGAATCCGAATACAACTTTTATTCAAGTAGTAATTCAGAATAAAAAGTTAATGCATACATTGATACTGGAGCTACTGTTTGTATAGCCTCTAAGACACTCTTAAAAGATTGGAAAAAACTACAAAAACCTTTGCAAATTCGAATAGCAGATGGAACTATAAAATCCATGTAAACTACTATAATAAACTTATTATTGAAAATTATACTTTTATAATTCTTTTAATATATCAGCAAGAATCAGGATTACCATTAATTTTAGGCAATAATTTTTTGAAATTATATAACCCTTTCTGTCAATATCTGCATTATATAACTTTAAAAACACCAGCAATAAAAACTTTAAATAAAAAATCAGTAATTCTTAAAATTCTTATATATCATACATCTTATTATCAAGACTTACAATTAGTGAAAGAAAATTTAGATCAATTACAATTTTATTTACTAAATGATCTTACCTTATAAACTGAGATAGAAAAACTAATAGATATAGTTTGTAGCGATAATCCTTTAGATCCTAACAAAAATACCAATAATCAACTCATAGAAATCAAACTTAAAATCCTTTCCAATAAATAAATATTAAAGAGAATTTTTTAATGTAATTTTGCTTCTAAACATTTTTGTGATAAAACTTCTTTTAGTATTGAAATAGCTCCTCCTAAGTTGTAAGCTACTACATTATCTTTTTGTTTAATTAAAAATAATTCTTCTACTATCTTATTAGTAGGATAGGGTAATTTTTGTATGAAGATCTGAATTGCAGCAACAAGTAGGAATAGTTACAAAAGATATCAACCAGATAACCATTAGCCTCCTCAAAAAACAACAAGCACCTACAGTTCAACCAATCACACCACAGCAACTTTCTTAATCAACTATTCCACGTATTACATCTACTTTAAACAAATAAGACACCCCACCACAAATAACCACTCCTGTGTCTCAAAACAAACAATTAATTTCACTTAGTACTAGTAAGCATTCAGCACCAGCTTTCTATGTAAACAATCATTTTGAACAAAAACGTGGAAAAAGATGAATGGTTATTAACTATAAAGAATTAAACAAAGCTACAATGGGCGATGCTTATAAATTACCATGTAAAGATTACATTATTGGTAAATTAAAAGTCGATAATTGGTTTACAACAATAGATGCAAAATAGGGCTATTGGCAATTAAGACTAAATGAAAATAGATAGTTATTATCTTCGTCTATAATAATCTCTTTCGATACAATATGTAGAAACTAAAGTTTCTAAACGTTGAAACTCAGTTAATAATTGATTACAGATGGTACAGTTGTTCATTAAAAACGATTGCAGTATAAATAGACAAATAGGACAATTATTCATAGTGACTTTTATAATGTGTTTGCAATTTTTTATATAACTGTTGTATTTCTAATTTTTCCTTATTATAACAATTTGTGGTTCAATTAATACTATCTATCATTTTGTGAAGAGTACTTTCAGATGCATGAATAGCTTCTAAAGAGATATATGTTTCGGTAATAAAGTTAAAGGAAATATCAAACAAAATTGATTAAATCTAGACTTGTTCTTGACATCACTTCACGTTTTGCCATCAGTATTTATAGAAATATTTAACCCTCGAGAACTGTCTCCCTAGAGGAAGTGAAAACAACTCTATTTTAGTTTGACTTGGCTACAGAAAATAAATGGAAAACATGCTAAACATGGGGATTTGATTGTTGTAGGACGAAAGTTGAGTAGCTAACTTAATACTTTTGTTGGAAGTGAATTTTTACCTACATGTTTGTGGTCGATGGGGTAGGATAAGTGAAGGGTTCAATATGACCCATTATTCTGAAGCTCATCTGAAAATGTTCATTATTTGAAACTTTTAAGGGTCTGTGCTGGGAGAAAATTCATTCTAGTACAAATGATGCAGAAGGGAAAAAGAGACGAGTAATGTAGTAGTTTTATTTTTGAGTGTTCACCCTGTGGAGCAGCTTTGTGCTTTCTATTAATTTTCTATAGGTTCGGCTTCCTTTCAAGATTGGTAGGAAATCACAATTGACAAGGTGCAAGTATATTTTAGAATAGTTTCTCATAATCTTTCTGTCAATTCATATATGTTTGTGGAGCATGGATAGACATACAGTACTAGTAACCATTATGATTTGCCAGCTGTTTCTGCATGTCTTTTGCTTATCGCATTTTTCAAATAATGATCTTGGTTTGTCGCTTGTGTTGGACGGATGCCAATGTGCATGTCTTAAGTTTTAAGGAGGAGCCATAAATGCCTTGCGTGGTTGTTTATTTGTTGTTGTTTCCTCTTTTCATTTTCATTCTCTTCTTTTATGGGATTTATCGATGTTGGTGCACAATGCAAGCACAAATAAGATTTAAGCTTATGTTTTGGCAGGTGGAGGGAATAAATGGCACTGGGGAACAGGTGCCTGTTTCAAAGCCTGTGGCACCGGGAGATTCTAAGCAGGACTGAAATAGGAAAGTTTACTTTCCAGTCAAGAATGCCTAATGTTAATCATCGTGAATCACTATCTCATATTTAACTATCTTGTAACTTGATGGGAGTGAAACTGTTGGAATGTAAAGCTCATCTCTGCATGGGCATAAGGTCCGTTTCATACAAACATAAATTGCTCACGGGATGCATTTTGAGAGTATTATAGTACCGTGGGGTTACTTCCGTGTAGGAAGACTAATTGCTTGAGGAGTAAATGAACAATGCATTATGCAAGAATGATGCAGGCCTTCAGGGTAGCCTGCTAGAAGTTTAAAATATTTGTCTTCTTAAAAAGTTCAATCAATTGACAACAGGGTAAATCAAGTCAAAGTCATCTGAGCTCAATCCCAACGAAATGAACAAATAAAGAGTAGGATGCCGTGGCTGATGGTTATGGACTACTGAACAACTTCGAGTGTCCTTGCTTGGACCAAATTTGCGCTCATAGATGAAGCCCATCAGTAAATTGAAAAAGTTGGAATTAAGATTTTATCAGAAAGAGAACGATGAGAGATGAGTCATGATGAGCTAAGCCTAAGGGCAAAAGTAATGTGATTGTTTGGCCACATGCAAGTCAATTCAGTTCATCCGAGGTGGAGTGGAGAATCTTGAAGCGTCCTAATTAGCACAAGTTGCTGGAGTTTCCATGAGAGTCAAGCTCGTGGATTGAATTCTTGCAATATTTTATGAGAAATATGTCCCTACGTAATATATTTTAAAGATTTGACAAAGACTGCCGGCAAATGACAAATGAAAAACAGGTAAGAACTTAGGACCATTCTTTGCTTGAAAATGACTATGATGGTGGTGGAATTTAATGCTAAGAGGGCTGTCCCAGTGCCGGAACTAAGACATCATAGGCTTCCCAATTGACCAAGATATTGATATGATATTACATAAAAAAAAATCATATATCTCCCAATCCAGACAAAAGGATAAAAGATATAACTCATATATAGCCTTTTTTTTCTAATTTCAAATTCAGAATTATACTCAGTAAAAATAAAAGTAAAGCATGACAGCAACCATTCAGAATTTCTTCAGGAAAAGAAACGAGTAGAAAGTCTAATTTGATGCTTAACCACGTCAATAATTGCGACAACAGTGGAAAGTAATTTGGGAAGTGTACCTTTTATTCGATTTGCTTTTGTTTGGGAATCAATTAGTAACTGTACAAGACTGAAGAAGACAAGAAAGAATCGTGGCTTTGGATACGATTTTGAGTGCCGCCCAACACCAAACCATGCGTGACTTGATTAGCTAAACGTAACACACTAGACAAGCATAGATAAGACTTCATTTGTTCCCAAAATTCCTATATTTTAGATCATGATATTTAGGTCAATAGAGTTTTGGCTCGTACCAGAAGAACATATTCCAACAATTGTGGACCAAAAAGGATGAATAAATCCTTAATAATAACAATTTTCGATAGAGTATTAATATTATGATGACAATAGCTTAGACATTATCATTATCAAAGAATTTAGTATTTTTGACTTGAATTGTATGAAAAGGTTTAAAATTAGATCCGTTCTTTTTTAATTGAACTTGAAACACTTTCAAAGTTAGACCCGCCTGTGTGGAAGACGGACAACAATGAATGAATGGCCTATTTCTAACGATAACGTGTTGGACTGGATAAGAACGACCTAGTAAGCAAGTGATGACCTCCACAAGAGTTGGGAGCTGATTTGTGGTTGAATCTACGGGAGGTTGCAGGATGCTTTGCATATCTTTCATCAGTTGCCCCATATGAAAAGTTAAAAGGGTCGACCTCCACAAGAGCTGAGAGCTGATTTGTGGTTGAATCTACGGGAGGTTGCAGGATCTTCTGGGTATCTTTCATCAATTGCCCTATATGAAAAGTTAAAGAGGGTCGAAAATGACTTGACCTGGTTACTCTCTCTTTCACCACTTTCTCCAGTTTGTGTTAAAAAGTGAGCTCTACTGCTTTTGTAAGACTCTCCTTCTTTACTATTTATAAACTTAATCAAGTTTTAACAATATATAATAGACATATCGATCTGTAACCTTATAACATAAGATGAAAAAGGGTAGACATTCCAATCTCAGAGATTTTATAAGGACTTATGAAAAATAAACTAAATGCATCTCTCAGTGGAATCTTTGTCCGCCCACTGCCTTGGGATTACATGATACTCCCCCCGTCGCCTGCAATTCAGTTCACGCTCCAAACAGTAATAAAACAACTTGCGCATTTCTATCAAGCTCTCCGCTTTGTAAAAGTTTGGAAAAGGTTATAATATATATAACCTTTCTTTTATATTTTAATCCTCTATAAAAGTGGATATTAAAATATGTAAAGTGTTTGGAATGAACAGTAAAGCCTATTATCAATCGACCGACCTGTTAATCATGTATTAAAGTGGTGCAATTATACAAATATATTTTAGGATATGGTGGGGATGGACAATTGAATTGACAACAAACACAGGGCCAAGGATTAGGTGGTACGGATGATTATATATATATAAATAGAATGAAAAATTTTGCAGGTTTTATTTTTTATATAAGTATTAAATAATTTTAAAAAGTATATAATAATTTATTGATTGTAAATAATATAAAAATTATTTTTAAAGTTGAAAAATGAATTTGAGCGAGAGACTAGTAAGAGTTTATGGTAACTCCTTGTCTCTTAATAAGGCAACAGAATATATGTACATAGTAATCTTTTACACATTGAATGGAAGTGATAATAATTATTTTATTTTATTTTATTGATACTTTTATTCTTATTATAAAATTATTTATAATTATTTAAAAAATAATAATTCCATAAATGATAGAAAGTTTTTGTTTAATTATTTATTT
>JAOQML010000004.1:29636228-29652000 GCA_027568935.1 Erythroxylum urbanii
TCAACAATAAAAATATAACTACATTGACATTAAAAATTAAATAAGTTTTATTTTTATTTAAAAATAAACAAAAACTAAAAGTAGGAAATAGAAATTAAAAATTACTATAAAAAATAGAAGTATAGCCAAATAGCCCCTAAACATTTAAGGATTAGATTGTTAAGATAGGAGTCACAAATTATGTGTCACTACCTTATCGCCCTGCCAAATTTGGAACAAAAATTGAAAGAATGCCACAATATTTTATGTTGTAGTTAGTCTCATGTTTAAATTGGTAAGAAATATTAAGAAAAATGTTTACAAATTTCTATATTGCCAAGAGAAATTACCTTTTCTTATAAATATTAAGAAAAAGGTCGGACAGGCCGTTTTTGCCATTCTTAGTAAAATTAAAATCTACCCAAAATAAAAAACATAGCTGGATGACAAATAAACAACGTCGTATCCTTTATTATGACAACAATGAATGCCACCATGGGTGGGGTCGGGCAGGCCCGTCATTTGGTTTTTAAGCAAAAAAATTTAAAAACGACATCATTTTAAAAAAATGAGTGGCCGACTATAGCTCGACCAACCCAGGCCAAAAAAGGGCTAGCCGGATCGTTTTTGCCATCCATAGTAAAATTAAAATCTACCCAAAATAAAGAACATAGTTGGATGACAAATAAGCGATGTCGTATCCTCTATTATGATAGCATTGAACGATTCCCTATCTGTCCAATATCTATCCTTGCATGTACTCCGATTCAGCTTTCCCTTGTAAGCCTCACACTTCAGAATGGCTTCAATCGGGTCTAAGAACATCCGTATGCTATGAGAGGACTAGGTGACATCTTCCCGGAAACAAATCCATTATTATTATTATCACCGATGCTCTCTTAAGCTAACATCCTCCCTGGCTTTCATCAGCCCATCTTCTAAACACTGACCTTCTTCTTAATCTGTGCAGATACAAGATAGGTCATCACTGGTCCCTTCACTTGCTGACTCAAAGTCATCGGGAATCCTCACTACTATGAATCTGTAAATCGCTTCTAACTCTTCTTATCCCTGTAATCTTACATGATTGTTCTTCAGAAAACCCCAATTAGTTTTACATAAATTCCTTTAAGATTATGTTTGATTATGTCTATTAGAAGCTAGGCACCATTGCCTTAAATATGTAATCCTATAAGTAAATCTTTTTAAAGAGTTATTCATATAAAGGAGAAGCGAAGCTAATGATGAAAGGAGCCACATTATGGTAATTGACATTCAGGATTTCTTGCGAAGTGAATATCACATGCATATAGATATAGCTCTAGAAAATGAGATATAGGAAGGCTTTAAAAATCAACATTACATTTGAAGACATAAAAATCGTTCATTGTATTTTATCACTATATCTTATACCTTCTTCGTAGCTTAGCACCATTTCTCTAGACGTGTTGTAGTTAAAAAGAATAGGCAAATAACACCACCTTGTTTTATTGCAATACCAAGACCCAATGCTTTCCACGTTGCCCCGTCTTTTTCTTTTTCTTTTTTGTCCCTCAAATTTCACTAATTAAAAGGTATTCAAAATAAATTACCTTTGGATCTACCTTCTTTACCCATCCACCAAGGGTGTTATCAATTTTGAAGTTTGATTTAGGTTATGCTACCCTGCACTATTCGAGGGTTGTTGATGTAACTTGACCTTTTCTTTTGAATGGAGCTTCTTAGATAAAAAAA
This sequence comes from Erythroxylum urbanii, assembly GCA_027568935.1. NCBI lineage: Eukaryota > Viridiplantae > Streptophyta > Magnoliopsida > Malpighiales > Erythroxylaceae > Erythroxylum > Erythroxylum urbanii. The sequence continues at coordinate 29,637,942 of JAOQML010000004.1, forward strand.
AAAGACTACCAATTAAACTTACAAAACCCAAACCTTAAAAGAAGGCTTACAAAAAGCTTTAATCTAAAGATCAAGTGAAAGGAGAACAAAATTGTGAATGTTTTACCAAAAAGAAATAAGCTAAAGCATCACTTTTAATGTTAAGTTTTATATCAATCAATAAGTTTAACCGTAACACTCTAGAAAGAACAATTATAATCATAATATTTAGAAACATTAAAATTGGACCTTACCAAAAATTTTAACCCCCTTTTGTTAAGTGTCAAGTCAGCTCTGATTTGATAATTTTTAATAATTTTTATTTTTTTTAGATCTCATAGTGTTATGTCATTATTAGCGTGACAAGGTGAAACCTACTTTTTAGAAAAACATTAAAAACATATATATATATATATATAAAACCTAGGCTTTTACTCTCTGTCTTGAAGATCACATTTTGATAAGAGTTTTTGCTTGATGCTGTGGTTACGCCACATAGAGAAAGCCTCGTAGGTTTGAGATTGGCAAGTTAAAAATAGGTAACTTGAGAGCTTTGTTCTTAGAGAGTAGTAAGTCTCTGTGCATTTTTGCCTATCTCGAAATAAAGTTTTGTTCGATCAAAAGATCTGCCAAAAGAAGGCTGCGACTTATTCTGATGAGTACCCACCATACTCAAAATTGTTCACCTATAATAGAAGAAACATCACTAGTGTGAATGGAGAGACATGCATAGAGTTTTCATGCAAGTTATGTTCAAACTTATGCTTTACTGACTTGAACATAAAATAAGGGGGAAAACTGAGGATCTTCTTTATCAATGTTGTTCCAAAGAACAATCTCAACTTCTAACTTCTCTGTGTCCTTCAAGTCAATAAACATTTCCAAGGTTATTGGAATCTTTGCCTCAACAAGCCTAGCACCTCTATCATTAGACATAATCTCTAGCTCTCCATTACCATGTTCACCTCTCCTTAGGCATCCATAGAGTATGGGTTGCTCCACCACAGTTCTCATTAATGATTCCTTAAACCACCCTTCGATTTCCCAACTAGAATGCACCTTCATGGCCTTGTTATAGTAAAGGACTATGTTAAGGCTTCTTTGAAAACACGTCCATAATGATGGTGTCTTCTATGAAGACTTGACATGTCTGCTGAGGCTTGATCACCCTAGGAGGTGGTACACTTTGAATGGTCCAATAAGGCCCGAGTTCGTGCTACTAATCTCCACTGTCTCACGCCTTTTTCCTCTAGCGACCCCTCCTTAATCGTTCCCCTTATCCTCCTCCTCCACCTCTACACTCACAATAGCCGCTAAAGTTATGGTTACATCAACTCTATGGAATATTCAAGCCTTCAATATCAAGAAACTAAAACCAATCAAATGTTTAGAAAGGGAAAATAAGCGGCCTGCGCCACGTCAAATTCCTTGAATATGAATGATACACATGGCAAGCACATACCAAATATCATCGATTACATGCATAAAGACTCCAGTTTTTGTCAAAAGAAAGTGAAATATTGGGTTTTCGAAGATGCTAGCCAAAAGAAGCAAAAGTTGGAAACTTTACATAACATGATCAAGTAGACATATATCATATACAAAATACTGCTCATAACATAACAATAGAGATAAGCATGTAAAACTAAAGGTAGAAACATATAAGTTTTGATGAAGAAGAGAATAGCAAGGGAGATTACAAAACTAAAGGAGAGAGCAGGAGAAGAAAAGAAGTCTTTGGTTTGAGAAATAAAGTAAAATTTTAATATATTTTCAAAAAAGTGGGACACGACATTAGGGGCTCAAAACAAAGAAAAATATTAAAAAATGTTGACTTGGCACTTAACAGACAGGAGTTAAAATTTTCATTATGGTGGGTTCAATTTTAACATTTTCTTCATATTAAGGTTATAATTGTTCTCTCTAGAATGTTAGTGTTAAACTTATTGATTAGTGTAAAACTTAGGGTCAAAAGTGACTCTTTTGTAAAAGAAATATCTTCACAAGTTCTCATACAAATGATCTCAAAGATCCCCATTCTTTAATGAAGGCTATCAAAAACCTTTCAGAAGACATAAACGATGTAGATTTGTTCGATTCTGTAAACGAAGAGCTCCTTATGCTAAAAAAGTAGATTGATGTTTCCTTTGTGGCAAGCCAAAACGTTTTGCTTGACAATGTCCTAACAAGATGACAAAGGATTTAAAACTGTTTTGATCCTATAAAAGTGTTATAAAGCCCAATATCTTACTTCTTAAAGCTTGAATATCTTATGAAGAATATTTTACTGTTTCTGATGGTAGTTTATTCAAAATTGGGCTTATCACAAAAAGAAAATTGGGATAAGGTTTTTGCCTAATTGTATTATGTGGACTAAAGCTCTTAGTAGTCATTTACCTAGCCCAAATGGTATGGATGTATATTGTAAGACATCTTCGTTACAAATCCTGCCTACTGGTATCAATGCAGAACCAATTTGAGTGCTTATATTGATATACACAATATGTTCAAGCTCACTTAGTTATTTCCCTAATATGAAGTATTGAGAGATCAATTTTTATAACACTATCTTAAGAACCACGAACAATGATCATATCTATAATCTCTTTGGAAGAATCCACAATTCTTCATTGATTTACCCTTCAAAAAGAATGAAGATATCAATTCTACCAAGGTTACTCACAAAGAACCCACAATTCTTCATTGGCTTTGTTAAAAGGTATGATGGAGGGCATGATGACACACTTTATATCAGTTGAGAAGTAGCTAACTAAGTTGACAGAGCAGCTCTCTCTGCAAATTGTTGTTATACCAAAGATTAACTCTCTTTGCAACACTATTCAGCAACATGTTGACATAATAGATTTGCTGCAGAAATCCATCTCATCTCAGCAAACAGTCATGGTAGACATGATGATTAACTTAGCCAAGCTGGAGAAACCACCCTCACAGCTGCCTTTCTTACCATTACCCTCTATGCCACCTCCTGCTATTCCTTTCCTTGCTTCTACTCCAGCTTATCTCATTTCATCCTCATCTTATACAAACCTCACACCACCATCATAGCCACACATAAAACTCTAGAGGATCAAAAGTTGACCATCACTGCCTTTTATAAGTCTGGGCTCGACCATCCAATGGTCCTACTGGATAAATACAACCTCACATCTCTACATTTAGGCATCATTTACTTGTCAGCTCGAACTTAGGTTTGGACCTTTTTCCTTCAACAACCATACGTTGTTATACAAATTGCACTAAACTGCTATTGTCAATGCATAGTTGACTGAATTCAAGGCTCTATTGACTAGCATTTAGGGGTTAAGCACTACTAATATGCTGAATTGTTTCCTTTCTGGTTTAAAAGGATAAGGTGCAATATCAGTTGCTTCTCCTTAAATCTCAAACTCTTTCTGATGCTGTGGGGATGGCCAAATTTGTTGAAGACAAATTCAGTATAGCCCATTCTCAAACTTTCTATTATCTAGCTTCCAATTCCAACAAATCTAGCCCATACACTAGCAAGGTCATTCCTAACATTTTATAAGCACGGTACAAAGTGAAAGAAAAAAAGGCCTTAATGAATAGATAATATAAAATATGTAAACTTTAAAAGTATTTTTTTATCATTAAAATTTAATATAAATATATAAGTGGCTCAAATTATAAGTCCACATACTCAATAAAATAATAACTAACATAACAACAATTAATAACATATTATAAATGTTAATAACAATGAACTCACTAAAAATAGAAGCAGCAGCAACAAAATAACAGTAGCAGCAACTGAACAATAATATCAGATTGCAAAATAACAAAAGAATTATACTAACAAGCACACAAGTAATCATGAAAAATAAATTTTCTGCATATTTCTATATGTAAAATCATTAATAATAGTTTCGAGATCAATATTGTCCAACATATCTTTTTTGATACATAAAATAACTAAATCATTAAACCTTTCTTGTGACATTAATGACGTGAAGTAGGTTTTCAATAATTTAAACTTTAAAAACCTCTCGCAATTGATGCTACAAGTACAATCAATTTGATAAGCAATTGAAACATTTGGATAACAATTTACAACTTTAATAAATTTAAGAAGTTCAATGGATAACATTAACTTATTTGACAAAGTCATTTGTAACACTTTTAATTAAAAAAATCATCTAAATCCATATTTGACACATTATCATAAGAAAAATAGTTGTAAAATTAGTGCAAAATTCTCTTAGTTCATTATCATCCAAACACCTCAACTTCTTTGAATCAAATAAGAATTCAAAATATTATTAAATGTCGTCAATTGTTTATGTTAAAAGAGAGGTGAGTCATTAGATACGGCGTATAAAGATATGATATGTCAATGAATGTACATGTTCTTTTAAGAAAATATCAAATATTAGGAAAATGTCACAATAATTATCTTTTTTTTCAATTTTTTAACATATACTTTTAGATAAATGTCCATCCATTCTAGCCTAATTACTTGTGGGGCCCATTACAACTTAATTTATCCTAGATGAGATCTTATCTTACTTATTTAAAAGTTTAAAATTTTTAAAAAGTTTTATTTTTTAAAAATCATCAACCCCACCTGAGGGGTCATCGAAACTTTTTATTTAAAACTAGAGTTTAATCAAAAGTTCAAAGATTGAAATTCTAATCATATATTAGGATCAAATATTATTATATTCAAAGATTGAAATTCTAATTATATATTAGGATCAAATATTATTATATTAATAAAAAATAATTTTTTATAAAATGTTAATGTATATCTCATTGATGGTTGGAACCGAACTCCTCTTTAGCTCTATGCAATAAAGCTTGAAATTCAAAATAAGAAATTCAACCATAAATGTTTTCTTTTCTGTTTCTACAAGGTAGAATGGCAAGAAACCTTTTGGTATATATAAAGATATTGAAGCATATTTATTGACTTATCAAAATTTACCCCTTTTAATGAATAGATAACTTTTAAATTTTCAACTCTTTTAATAAATAGATTTATTAATTTACTAATTTATAACTTTTTTTAATAAATGGGCATTGGATATAAGTTTGTACTTTTGTTAGGAACTATGTTAACTTTTCCTTGTTCTTCCTTGAGGCACTTACAAATTTTTCCCTTTGGATTCTTATTTGATGATTCATCTATCACCTAGCGGTTGCAAGTTCAGATGACTTGCCATGATGGGGTATGTTTTTGCCAATTTCTTATTCTTTCTGCATAAGTGATCTATGATCTGAATTTTGTGCTTGAAATTGGATTTTCAAGGGTTAGATAAACAATGCAATTTCAAATCCTAAAGTTGTGGAGGGAGTTTAAGTTACTACAGATGTAAACATGTGAATTTATCAAAGAGTTTATAGACTTATGAATATTGTAAATTAATTAAGAATATTTGGAAAAGACTTAGAAGATAAAAAGAGTTGTCGTTAAAGTCGTTGTAAGTATCTTTGAGATACCTGAAACCAAAATCTCTGCTTTGGCGGAGTTTGAGGACAAGTTACAGTTCAAATTGATGGAATTTGCGAATTCCCTTCAAGGTTATGAACAAAAAACATTTTAGAAACTAATCTTAACCAAATTAGCACAAACGAAGTAAAGGTGAGTAAAAAAGTTATTAAAAAAAAAAGAAAAACAAAATAAAGGTTCAAAATCTTTTTCCTGGCGAGAACAAGATTTGAAAGACTTTCAATTTCATGCTGAGTAGGACAGAATATTACTCCCAATGATTGAAGGATCATTTGTCGACGAGTTACTAAATAGGTTGTTTTAAGCTCACTTGATGACTTTCATTTGCAAGTGAGAGCGATTTTGATTCCTTTCCAAATAGAGAGGCCAAGCAAGTAGTTCCAGTTTCGGCTACAGCCCACAAGCCAAGGCTACTTGTACAAAAAATGTACTAAAATCATATCAACTAATTACAATCAGACAGGGACCTACTACTCTTAACAAAATCCTACTTGCAATTAACTAATACCAGCCAGCAAATACCAAGGTGAGTAAACAGTTAAAATAACTTCATAAGCACTCCTATAAAGGAATTGGCGTCAGCGCTCCAATTAAATCTAAAAACCGAAACAAAAAGTCAGCATTTGTCTTGTTATGAAGAACTTGTACATCAGTACCATTACAACCCAAAGTAGTTACAAGCTGACCAGTTTCAAGGGAGAAACAGAAGGGTATGGCTGAGTTGGGTTTTAAGAATGTGTTGAAGAGCTTCAGCTGGCAAGTACTTGCCAGCAGATGGTTCATGCTGTTTGCTTCACTCCTGATCATGTCTGTAAATGGCACAAGTTACATGTTCGGTCTATACTCTGGTGAAATCAAGTCATCGCTAGGGTATGATCAGACCACACTCGATACTCTAAGCTTCTTTAAAGACCTGGGTGGCAACCTTGGATTCGTAGCAGGTCTTGTGTACGAAGTCCTACCACCTTGGCTAGTCATCTCCATTGGCTCAATTATGAACTTTTCTGCATATTTTCTGATTTGGGAAGCCGTATCTGGTCGAATCGCAAAACCCCACGCGTGGCAAATGTGTCTGTACATGTGCCTTGCTACAAATGCTGCATCCTATCCTAATACTGGAGCTCTGGTCACATCCGTGAAGAATTTCCCTGAAAGCAGAGGCAGTGTTATGGGGCTCTTGAAGGGTCTTATTGGCTTGAGTGGAGCAATTTTGACACAAATCTATCATGCTTTTTATGGAAATGAATCCAAGAATCTGATCTTGCTAATTGCTTGGCTTCCTACTGTTATTCCTCTTCTATTTCTACCTGCAATTCGTATCATGAAAATTGCCCGCCATGAGAAGGAGCTGGATGTATTCTATAATTTCCTATATCTTGCACTTGGACTTGCTGGTTTTCTCATGGCCATCATTATCTTACAAAACAAGTACAAGTTCACAAGAACTGAATATATTGGAAGTTCAGTATTTGTTCTTTTCTTGCTTTTTCTTCCACTTGCTATAGTTCTAAAAGAAGAGGTCAATATATGGAAGATCAAGAAACAGTCTCTTGGGGACAGTTCTCAAATTCATGTTGTAGCTGAAACTCCACCACTACGATCAGTAACCGAGGCCAAATTTGACCCACTCTCTTGCTTTAGAAACATTTTTAGACATCCAGAGAGAGGTGAGGACTATACTATATTGCAAGCCATTTTCAGCATTGACATGCTTATCATCTTCATCTCTACAACTTGCGGAGTTGGTGGAGCCATAGACAATCTGGGTCAGATTGCTGACTCTTTAGGCTACCAAAATCACAACATAGTGACCTTCATATCCCTAGTGAGCATTTGGAATTTCCTAGGCCGAGTTCTCGCAGGTTTTGCCTCTGAAATAGTCTTGATAAAGTACAAGTTTTCTCGTCCCCTAGTGCTTACTTTCGTGATCCTGTTCTCTTGCATTGGCCATATTCTAATAGCATTTGGAGTGCCTAATTCTCTTTACCTATCATCCATCATTATCGGATTCTGCCTTGGAGCACAACTACCGCTGGTAGCTGCAATTATATCTGAAGTCTTCGGCCTTAAACACTTCTCTACTCTGTATAGTGTGGGGTCTGTTTCAAGCCCCGTTGGGTCTTATATCTTCAATGTAAAAGTTGCTGGCCATTTGTATGATAAAGAGGCATTGAAACAAATGAAAGCTTTAGGTCTTACAAGACAAACTCGGAAGGAGCTTAGTTGCATCGGAGTTTATTGTTTTAGAAAGGCTTTTATCCTAATTACCGCTACTACGTTCTTGGGATTTCTTGTTTCAATCATCTTGGTACACAGGACAAGAAAATTTTACAAGAGTGACATTTACAAAAAGTTCAGAGATGAAGCAACAGCCAGAGGACAAAGATCACCGGACAAGGAAGATGTGAATGCTACGGTGGCCGTCTTTGTTTGCTCCGGAGCCGTCTCTTCCTCCACATACACTGCCGTGAACCGACCAACATAAATTATTAGAACATGTTGGATATAAAATGCTAAGCATTGTTGTTCTTTTTTGTTTTTTTTTTGCCCTTCTTAATTACTTGTTACGTTACTGTTTCCTGGAACATGAATTTTGGGCCTAGTACGTCGTCTACTCATCTTGTAATAAGGTTGTCTAGGAACAAATCAACCCACTTGGCAAGAGTGCCTGACAGTTAGAACCGCAAACAACTTGAGTGGCTTTACCATAATTTTTTTTTTTTTGAGAAGGAAAATGAGATTTATAGATAAATAACGGAAAGAATATAGGAAAGACAAAACGTTAAAGGGTATACCTTTACACTTCTTACACAGAGGTATAAGAAAGACAACATATAAATCAGTGAGAAAAGGAGCAAGCACACAGGTGTTCATACGTTGAAAAAAGTTAATATATCAGCTGGGCAAAGTTGATGGAGGTTCTTAACGATCAGGAGGTCACAAACATATCGTATAATATCTAACAAAATGGATTATTGTGTTGAACATCGGTTTGCAAATTTCCTGTGATTACATTCCTCCCAGAGTATATACACACACGTCCCCAACACTAAGATGAAGATACGGCAGATATGTTGCCAGCGAGCTGTCCCAATTGATAAATTCTGTATGATATCTGGTATGGTACAATCAGGGGCATTCACGTGTATGGTACTATTTATACATATGCATATGGTACTATTCACATATACGGTATTGTATATACATACAAATATTATTCATGTGAAATAGTGAGCTAAATTATGTTCTTGATAGAAGCAATGGCGGCAAATTTTAAGATTGAAAAGTTCAATGGAAGTAATTTCTCATTATAAAAGTTGAAGATGAAAGCTATCTTAAGAAAAAATAATTATCTAACGGCCATTAGTGAACGGTCAGTTGGAGTCACAGATGAAAAGTGAAATGAGATGAACGGGAATGTTATTGCAAATCTTCATCTGGTACTAGTAGATGGGGCATTGTCAAGCACAGAGGAGAAGAAGACGACAAAAGAGATTTAGGATCATCTCATAAAATTGTATGAGGCTAAATTACTCCACAACAAAATTTTTCTGAAGAGAAAACTATACGCTTTACGCATGGAGGAATTCACTTCGATGACGGAGCACTTAAATACTTTAAATACTCTATTTTTCCAACTCATATCACTGGAGCACACAATAGAGAAAAGTGAACATGCAGAGCTTCTACTCCAAAATCTACCAGATTCTTATGATCAACTCGTCATCAATTTAACAAACAACACAGACACACTAGTCTTCAACAATCTTGTCGGCGCAAAAGTAAGGAAGACAGGCTAGCAAATTCGCAACAAGCAGAAGCCTTGGCGATGACGAGAGGAAGATCAATAGAACGTGGCCCAAGTGGGAGTCATAGTCATGGCATATCAAAATCCAGGAGTAAGAGAATTTCAAGTGATACAATAGTAGCAAGAAAGGGCACCTGAAGAAGGATTGTTAGAATTTGAATAAGAAAGATTCTATTCTTCAAGGAAATGCGGCAACTACTTCAGATGATGGAGGTGTAATGGTCTGTGAACCGGCAATGACTATTGGAGGTAAAAGAAGATTTGTTGATCTATGACTTTTCGATTCAGCAGCTACTTTTCATATGACCTTTCAAATAGATTGGTTCCATCAGTATGAATATGTCTCTGGGGGATCTGTGTATAGTTGTAAAGATCAAGCTCTGAAGATCGTTGGTATCGATGCCATCAAGCTAAAGATGTATGATGGGACAACTTAGACTATTGAAAAAGTGTTACATATAGAGGGCCTGAAGAAGAATTTGTTATCTGTAAGACAATCGAATGATCTCAGTTTCATATTTGAGATTCAAAACAAGATCGTGAAAGTAATTACAAGAGCGCTGGTATTTATGAAAGCAGAGAAGAATGTTGCAAATTTGTACATGCTGAATGGAGTAACTTTGCAAGAAAGGGAGGCATTCGTTACGGTAACTAGTGCAGATGACAAATCTGTAATAACATGGCATAAAAAACTTGGACAGATGTCAGAACAAGAAATGAAGATACTTGCAGAGAAGAATCTACTTCCAGGTCTCACAAAGGTATCAGTACCCTTCTGTGAGCATTGCATTGTGAGTAAGCAGCATCGATTGAAGTTCAAAACATCAAAGTTCAGAAGCAAAGAAATTCTATAATTGATTCACTCTGATGTATGGCAAGCACCAATTACGTCCCTAGGAGGAGCAAATTTCTTTGCAGCATTCGTTGATGATTATTCGAGGAGATGTTGGGTGTTTCCTATCAAGAGGAAGGCAGATGTGTTTCCAACTTTCAAATTTTACAAAGCGCGGGTGGAACTCGAATTTGGTAAGAAGATCAAGTTTTTGCGGTCAGATAATAGAGAAGAATATGCTGGTAAAGAATTTGATGAATTTTGCAAGCAAGAAGGCATCAAATGGCAGTTCACGACAGCATACACTCTTTAACAAAATGAAGTAGGAGAGTGGATGAATAGAACTCTGTTGGAAAGAACAAGAACAATGTTAAGAACATCAAGCTTAGATAAGAAATTCTGGGAAAAAGCAGTCAATACCGCCTGTTATGTGGTGAATCGAGCTCCATCAACTGCAATTGAGTTGAAGACACCGATGAAGATGTGGACTGGTAAACTAGTGGATTATTCCAACCTTCATATATTTGGAAGTCCTGCCTATATGATGTTCAATGCCCCAGAAACTATGAAGTTGGATCCAAAATCTAGAAGATGTATTTTCTTGGGATATGATAAAGGAGTAAATGGGTATCGTTTATGGGATCCTACTGCCCACAAGATTGTTATCAACATGGATGTTATCTTCATGGAAGATAAGGATCAAGAGCAAACAGAAAATGTTGGCACAGTACAAGAGAATCCAAAGACTACAACAGTACAGGTGGAAAGGGAATTTGCTCAAAATGATTCTTCTGAAACTGCACCAGGGCACGAGGAGCAAGAATCAGTCGAATATGATGTTTTAAATACTTGGAGAATAATTTGCACAAGAAGAACATCGAGTTGGCACTCAGATTATATTATGGAGAGTAATATTACATACTGTCTTTTAACTGAGGACAGAAAGCCATCAACTATTCAAGAAGCAATGAATAGTTCAAATGTATCTCAGTGGATGACAGCAATGCAGGAAGAAATTGAAGCTCTGCATAAGAATAAGACATGGGAGCTGGTATCACTACTATAATGAAGAAAGCCTATTGCCAATAAATGAGTTTACAAGATCACGCGGAGTGGTGACGACCAAGCGGAGCGATATCATGCTAGATTGGTGGTAAAAGGATATGCTCAAAAAGAAGGTATTGATTTTAACGAAATATTTTCTCCTGTGGTTCGACTCACTACAGTTTGAGTAGTTCTGGCAATGTGTGCTATATTTGATTTGCATCTTGAGCAATTAGATGTGAAAACTGCATTTCTTCATGAAGATCTTAAAGAAGAAATTTATATGCTCCAGCTAGAAAGTTTTGAAGAAAAAGGGGAAGAGAACTTGGTTTACAAGTTAAACAAATCTCTGTATGGTTTAAAGCAGGCACCGAGGTGTTGGTATAAGAGATTTGATTCCTTCATCATGATCCTTGGTTATAGCAGACTGAATGTAGACCGTTGTGTATATTTCAAGAGGTTTGAGAAAGATGATTTTATAGTCTTGCTGTTGTATGTAGACGACATGTTGGTAACAAGCCCCAACAATGATCGTATCAAAGAATTAAAGGCATAATTGGCTAGGGAATTTGAAATGAAGGACTTAGGACCAGCAAACAAGATTTTAAGGATGTAAATTCACTAAGACAGAAATAATAGGAAGATTTGGCTTTCTCAGAAGAATTATTTGAAGAAGATCTTGCGGTGATTTAACATGTAAGATTGTAAGTCAATTTATAACCCTCTTCATATTAATTTCAAGTTATCCTCAAGTATGAGTCCTAGCAATGAAGAAAAGGGGATGGAGATGTCTCGAGTATCATATGCATCAGCAGTGAGAAGCTTAATGTTCGCTATGATTTGTACAAGACTAGACATTACACATGCAGTGGGAGTGGTTAGTCGATACATGGAAAATCCTGATCGAGAGCATTGGAATACTGTTAAGAGGATTCTCAGATATATCAAGGGAACCTCAAATGTTGCATTATGTTATGGAGGATCAGATTTTACTGTCAAAGGATATATTGATGTTGATTATGCAGATGATCTTGATAAAAGTAAATCCAATACAGGATATGTGTTTACACTAGCTAAAGGAGCTGTGAGTTAGGTTTCAAAACTACAATCAGTTGTGGCTACGTCAACAACAGAAGCAGAATATGTAGCAACTACACAAACCAGTAAAGAAGCAGTGTGGTTGAAGATGTTGTTGGAAGAACTTGAGTATAAACAAGAGAATATTTCTCTGTTTAGTGATAAGCAAAGTAATTTACATCTTGTAAGGAATCTAACATTTCATCTCATTCGTGAGAAAGTGGAAGAAGGAACAGTGGATATTCAGAAAATTCATACCATAGATAACCTCGCATATTTTTATGACAAAAGCAATCAACGCTGACAAGTTTATGTGTTGTTGATCCTCGTGTGGCCTGATAGAGACGTAAGCAACATGAAGCGACAAGGTAGAAAAAATGGTATGAAGATATGATTGATTATCAATCAAATCTTTAAGTGAGAGAATTGTCAATAACTGCAGCTGGTAGGCATCGAATTCAGTGCCTACCAGTTACAGTTATTGACAATTCTTCCACTTAAAGATATGATTGATAATCACCAAAGCGGAAGTCAAATATGGTAGGCATTTCTATGCCTACAATGCTTGGTCATATCTTTATTCTCCTGCCTATAAATAGGCAGGAGATGAACAAAGAGATAGCATATGGGCATAAAAAAAGAAAGAGAGACGTGAGGTGAGAGAGAGAAAAAAGAGAGACAAAAAATATTCTGTGTATTTTTATGGGTGTAGTTTTCTCCTTGTAATTCTCCAATTTTCTTAGTAGTGAAATTCTTTTATCCTTGCCCGTAGTTTTTACCATGATTTAGGAGTTTTTCACATAAAATCTATGTGTTCATTACTATTCTTTCAGTTCTATTTAACTTTGAACCTGCTCTAATCTGGTCGATTTTCACAACAAAGAAAAGGTGATTATAGGTTTCTGCATGGAGATGACACATAGGATAGTTCCTGTTAATTAGCATGTAAGGCAGTTTGTCGGAAGTATTTAGCTTGTTTTCGATTACGAGCTAGAGGTTAAAGGATAGCCAAGGAGTACGAGCTTTGTTCCAAACAATTTTGTGCGAGTCCACTTCGGGACATCTTCTTCATAAGAGATCCTTGGTGATTTTATTGCCAAGGGAGTGGATCGAATAACCTTTCTAGTGGAGAATAACAGCAAAATTTGGATCATTTCATGGATTACTTGTGATATCATCTTTAACCATATCTCTCAATGTGAGCAAATGTTTGAGAAAATGAGAATGGGAGGAGCTTTTACTCAGTTGCCAGATGCTTCTTTCTTGAAGAAAACAAGAATATAGCCATCTTATCCACTATAAGTGTTTGTCAATGTTAAGGCCTCCTTCTTTCTTAGAAAGGCATATGTCAGTTCATCTAACTTTTGTTGTACCTTTAGATCCATGTGAATGGGACCATAAGAAATTCTTAAGCAATCTTTTGATAGTCTTAATAATACTTTGAGAAAGAAAATATGGGAACTCTAATATAAATGTAAAGAATTCAGCACAGATTGAATGAGTTGTAGTTTACCCGCGTAGGATAGCTTTTTATTTACCCATGAAGTGATTCTTCTTTGAATACGTTCAATAGGGGTAAACTTTCCTGATAATTAAGGTGCTTGGTAGTCATTAGAAGTCCCAGATACAAAATTGGAGGGTTGGTGGATTGACAAAAGAGAGATAATTTACAAGATATGATCTATCCGTATCAGACATATCTATTTCAAATATTGAAAATAAAAAGAGCATCTTCTTTTCTTACCTATGGATTTTATGGAAAATATGGAGTTTTGCATACCCCCCGAATCCCCCCCTTTTATTTACTAAAAATTCCTATTGCTGGATCCGA
>JAOQML010000004.1:29652100-29672083 GCA_027568935.1 Erythroxylum urbanii
CCCTTCAACACAACATAGGTCATCGAAAGGATCTCGGAGACCCACCCAAGCACGAAAGCCAGGATCTTTCAAAAAATAGATTTCTATTCGAAGAGTGCATAACCTCATGGATAAGGTTGGAGGTCCAAGGCAACTTTGGAAAGAGTAAAGAGGCTCTTATTAAGATTGATGTGCAACCTAGAATAACTTTTAAAGATGTCCAGTACCTTCATAAGAGTGTTGATAAAACTCATCTTAGCTCTATAAAAAAGAAGGAGATCATCAACGAATCCATAAGTAAAGCAATCTTTTTACATTTGAAGTGATATTTGATGTTCGGGTTAAGCTGCACTTCTTATTTGATAATGGAGCTAAGAATTTCCATATATAGGATGAAGATTTAGGGGGATAGAGGATCCCTCTATTAGAGACTGGCTGCCTTAAAAAATTTTTGTGGGACTACCATTTATGAGCACAGCTAAAGAAGCAGAGGTAATACATTGCTTTAACTAATTGATGAAGATAATCAGAAATATGAAAGATTGGAGCATGATCTATATGAATTCCCAGCTAATACTATTAAAAGCTTTATAAAAATCAATTTTCATTATACAGTTGGAAGCATAATTGGAGCGAGAGTAGCCATTGAGAAGTTTTTAGATAATAAGAATATTATCACCAATATTGCGATCCTTCATATAAGCTCTTTAGTTCTCACTGATCAAAGGAGATAAAACCTTTTTCAATCTTGTAGCTAGTATCTTAAAAATGATCTTATATAGGAAGTTAGTGCAAGCTATAGGTCGAAAGTCTCCAAAAGTAAAAGGATTGAGACATTTAGGGATCAAGTAGAGAAAAGTTCTATTGATTTCCTTAAAGAGTATCCCATTTGTGAAGAATTCCTGAATTGTTTGTTTCATAAAACCACCTATGATATGCCATGATTTTTAAAAGAAGTGGCCATTAAATCCATCAGGCTTGGGTGCCTTCGAACCATTCATCCCAAAGACTATGCTTTCAATTTCATTGTCTTCAACAGGTTGAATTAGAAGATCCTAATCTAGAGGAGAAACTTGATTAAAATTGAGTTAATGAAGCTCAGGGAGGAAGACTATCAACTGGCTAGGCAATCTAAGAAGAGAAGTAAAGTAACTAGTAACTTCTTCTTGAATGTCTTGAGAATTCGAGAGTAGGAAACTTGCTATGGATTTGATATAGTGGATTTTGTTGAAATTTCTCCTTGTTAGAATGGATTAAAGAAAAAACTGAGGCATTGATCACCATCTTTAAGCCAGTTAACATTTGCTCTTTATTGAAGCAAAGAATGGTAGTTGCTGACAACTTGAAGATAGTTGCTAGTTGCAATATTTTCCTTATCCATGAGATTCTGATCAGTGGGGTTCAAGGCAAGCATTGCTTGTATAGCTTCAAGATCTGATCTTCTCAAGTGGATAGCAGATATTGTGGAGCCTCGTATAGACTTCAATCGTTTAAGCTCATGCTTGATGTATTTCAATTTCTGGACACAACAAAATTATTTAGTACCTACACAATAGAAGTCAACACCTATCCTACAAGCCTTGGGAAAGCTAAGATCATGCACAAGATAACTGTTAAATATGAAGGAAAAATGAGGATGAATTTTCTAAAACAAACTATCAACTATAATGGGAGAATGATATGAAAATAATGGATCTTTGAAGTCAGCAAAACTACTTGGAACTACATTTAACTAAGTATCATTCACCATTACACGATCGAGTTTTTTCCTTATGTGCCAAGATGATATCTATTTATTTGACCAAGTAAAGGTATTTCCAATGAATTTCAGATCAGTCAAGCCAATGTATTGAGCATAATCTTTGAAATCATTTGAATGGTTTTTTAGATTGCAATGACCCTAAGCTTCTGAAGGGAAGAGTATGAAATTAAAATCCCCACAAATCAACCATGGTTTAGCAATATAGCTACTAAATGTTCTGAGATTGCTCCAAAGACTTCTTCTCTAAAATGAGTAGTTACTCACGTAGATGAAGGAAATGTTTATATCAACATTCTCCCATAAAAATTTCGAATGGAGATGTATAGCTTGCTCATTTCAGCCCAACAATTCTACCTTGAATTAGTCCTTTTTATAACAAAGGATTATTCTTCCAAAAGTATGATGTTGGTGATTGGAAAGTAGACTCTATTAGGGACCAAGGACATGTAGCTTGCATAGGTTCTATAATTTTATTTTGGTTTCAAGAAGAGCAATTAGCAGAGGTTTTTCATGAAAAACAAAGTCTCTTAAATCCAAAAGCTTAAATGGGATATTTATTCTATATACATTTGATGTTATGACTGACATTAAATGGAAGAACCTGTAAAGCTTTTACTTTAGCCTCGTTTTGATTGTCTTCTCTCCATATTTTGGAAAGTCTATCCATTCACTGTATCTTTAATGCAAAGATCCTCTACTTGAGTATTCATAATAGAGGTGGATTTAGGTGATTCATATTTGGTAGAAGATGTCGGGGTATCACTTGAAGTACTAGAAACATTATCAAGTATGTAGTTTGTAGCTTGTGGTACTACCTTGCTGTCAGGCTCTTGGATATCACTGTTGTTTGGCAAATGTTCTGTGGTGCAATATGTTATTATGTTTTGGCTTCTGGCATCATAAGATATTGGTTAACTAGCTTTTAAGAGATTCATTCTCTAAATTGAGGTCAATCCAAGGTGGGTGTCCTGCCTGAAATTTTGTATTATAGCAAGGCACACTTACTCCACTGGAGAAACAGTTAAAGTGGAGTACGTGGGAATAACAGTCAGCTACGCTTAGGATCTACCAATGATGAATTTCTTCCCCTAGCTTTCCATACTTTCCCATGCAATTTGGAAGGTGGTCAGCATTGATGGGATATGGCAATGGTGTCCTCCCATAGCTTATTTCTTCTCCTAACCTCATTATAGGAATCACATTCGATAGCTCCTTAAAAAGTTCATTGCTTACACAAATCCAGGTGCAACCAATTCTTCTTTTCATAGCAGTATGTTCATCCATGCATAATGGTTTGCCAACATGACTAACTAATAAGCTTAATCCCTGGGTAGTCCAATATTTTAAGGAAACATTGCGAAAGTTATTCTAGAGAGGGACATTTTGAGTCTTGATAGTTTCAAACCGTAAACTAGGTTACCAAACTTGTAAAAAGATAGGTTGGTTTTCAAGATGCCATGGACCATCTTCAAGGATTTTCCGAGCATCGGATATAGATAAAAAAGTGAAGAGTACGAGGTTATCCTCTGTGAGTAAGACATCTGATAAACCCTTTGCTTTCCATATTCTAGTGGCCGAGTGTTGTATGAGAAGGAATGCAGGTCTTTGATCAAAGAAAACTATGACAATTGTTGATTCCCGACTCTTAGCTCCCTTTTAGAGAGTCAAAATTTAAGGACATACCATAAGCTTTCCACTCAACTCTTAAGGTGGAGTAAAAGTGAGGGTTGAGGATGGTTTATCACCAATCAGTTGCTTCTATGTTTTCGAGGGAGGTTTCTCGGAAGGTGAAGAAGTTAATGGTTTCTGGGAAGGTAGTGTCAAAAGTAAAGACAGGGATGGCTACTGGGATGAGTTCTTAGAACATGAGGATGAAGATGGTTTGGTAAGAAAGGGCAATGGGAGAAAATCATAGGGCTGCAAGACATGATTAACTGATATATTGCTAAATAAAGGAGGGGGCGAATTGTAGAAAGGGAGTCTAACAGAAGCAATGTGAGGAAAACGGTAAGATGACACTGGCAGGAAGAGGAAATTTAAAGAGAAAAGACACGAATGTCTTTGGGAGGTCAAAAATAGGTTGTGATAATGGAAGAAAAAAGCTAAAGCCAATCCGCAAGGATGGAGAAAGGGAAGATGTAAGGAACAACTTTTTATTCTTTGTTATATTTGCTCGATGTATTAACAAAATTATCATAGTTTTTATTAATAATTAATATTAAATAATATATATTTAGTTGGTAGTAAATTAGATTATGGAAAAATAAAAATAGAAAATACAAATCACTTTTTATAATTTTCGTAAGTTACGAAAATTGAAATAAAACAAAACTAAGAATTCAAACAAAACTAAAAAAAGTAAAAACAAACAAACCCTAAACATTTTTTTCATTGTGTTTTAATGGTAATAATAAAACACTACATTTTGGCACTTGCACTTTTTTTATGTAGTATTTCTACGGTAATAAATTGCATTTCTTAAGTTGATTAGTATAGATCAGATAATTACATTTTTTTTCCAACTTCAATAATTAATTTAATAGTTAAAATAAACATGTCATTTAACCAATTATATTTAAGTTAGATAAATTGCATTCAAACACCTTTTTATTTCGTAGTATTGGAGATCTAAACCCATGCGGATTGTGAGATGATTTTTTTCTTAAAAAGATCAAACTGCCTCATTTTTCTATGTTTCATCCTCGTTAGGCAGTGCTCCTTAACATTAAATCAGTACCCGATTATAGAAAGAAAAGTTGGCTTTTATGTGACGCCTTATCCCTTTGAACAGAACATAGTGAAAGTTTCCAAAATATCATCCAACCTGGCCCCACGTAGATAGTACTCTTACGTTTATGGCATCTTGGGATCATTGACTTGGCCATTTCTAAAGGCACGTCATGTCATGCCCACTTCACACACTAGAATAGACATGCTGAGTCAGTCCAATGTTGACACACTGTTGTGACTATTTTACTCAAAAAGCAATAACCCTTTTTTCATTTTCTAAACCAAATCAGTTGTAAGAGTATTTTGACTTTGTCGAACGAAAACACAAGTTTGATCTCTTCTCATGTCATCATCAACATGTCTATTTTATATGTACTTAGCCAGAAATCAAAGTATTTATGGCTTTTTTCATCTTTTAGTTTCCTGTAATATGATAATTTCAAAAAAATCATAAATGTGGAAAATGAATTATAAAAATTGATAGTGCTGATCAATGGACGGTGAGATATGATTAAGATGTTACTTAACCTTAGAAAACTACTGGTCTGTAAATGAATCGATTTTGTTTCAACTTTCTTAGCTTTAATTATCTCCCACTATCCTCACTCCCATTATCTCTCTCTCTCTCTCTCTCTTCTATCTAAAATTATCTCTTTCTCGCCCTGTCTTTTATGGGATTAACTGACGCCGTTGATCATCTGACCGGCATTCCGTCCATCGGCTCCAATGACTGGCCATTTGGATTCTGGTAGAGGAAAGTTTCATCTTCGGCTTCTGTCTGAGATCCCTTTCTGTTGATTTGCTGATATACAGATCATAACAATTTGATCCTTTTCGCTGTGATGTTGTTATCCAATCCGTGATGATCCATTGAAGCACACTGAATCCGGAAAACTTGTCACCGTCCGTTTAACAATCCGTGATTGAGTTGTGTTTTATCGTAATTATTTGTTTTAGGGTTAGGGTTTGAGAAAATGTTCAAGAAGATCATGAAGCGTAAGCCCTCCAAATCGGAGGGCAACGAATACGGGTTCGGGCCGTCGGGTAGGAACTCCGGGTCGGGTCCCCCCTCAAATGTGGTGGTTAACCACGCGTCACGCACGGCTCCGACTACTCAGGGCGGTTCAGCGGCGGTAAAAGCTCCGCCACCAATGCAGGCGGTGGAGCCGCTCCCTAT
Source organism: Erythroxylum urbanii (assembly GCA_027568935.1). Lineage (NCBI taxonomy): Eukaryota > Viridiplantae > Streptophyta > Magnoliopsida > Malpighiales > Erythroxylaceae > Erythroxylum > Erythroxylum urbanii. The sequence goes on from JAOQML010000004.1 coordinate 29,657,749, forward strand.
GTTCCGCGACGTGCCGGCTTCGGAGCGCCAAAACCTGTTTCTCCGAAAGCTCCAGATTTGTTGCTTCCAATTCGATTTCAGCGACACGTTGAAGTCCGCTCGTGAGAAGGAAATCAAGAGACAGACACTTCTAGAGCTCGTGGATTTCATCCAGTCCGGGTCGGGTAAGATATCGGAGGTTTGTCAAGAGGAGATGATTAGGATGGTCGCCGTCAACATTTTCCGATGCCTGCCTCCGGCGCCTCACGAGAACACCGGCCAGGAAGCGGCCGATCCAGAAGAGGATGAGCCGACCTTGGAGCCGTCATGGCCTCATTTGCAGCTTGTGTACGAGCTTTTGTTGAGATACGTCGTTTCGTCTGATACGGACGCGAAGGTCGCGAAGAGGTATATTGATCACTCCTTTGTTTTGAAGCTGTTGGATTTGTTTGATACGGAGGACCCGAGAGAGAGGGAGTATTTGAAGACAGTTCTTCATAGGATTTATGGGAAATTTATGGTTCATCGGCCTTTTATAAGGAAGGCGATTAATAATATATTCTATGGGTTTATATATGAGACTCAGAGACACAGTGGGATTGGAGAATTGTTGGAGATTTTAGGGAGTATTATAAATGGATTTGCTTTGCCAATGAAAGAAGAGCATAAGTTGTTCCTTGTACGAGCATTGATTCCTCTGCATAAACCAAAGCAGGTTTCATTGTATCATCAGCAACTGTCTTATTGTATTGTTCAGTTTGTTGAAAAGGATTATAAGCTGGCGGATACAGTCATAAGGGGGTTGTTGAAATTCTGGCCGGTGACTAATTGTCAGAAGGAAGTTCTCTTCCTTGGAGAACTTGAGGAAGTGCTTGAGGCCACGCAGTCTGCTGAGTTTCAACGCTGCATGGTTCCGCTTTTCAGGCAAATTGCTCGCTGCCTTACTAGCTCCCATTTTCAGGTTTTAGAATATTGCCAAACTTATTACAAGAAAAGAAATGTTAGCATACTTTATTTCTTGGAGTATTTGGATTTCGTACTTTATGACGTGGTGAATTAAGCTAGAATACAGCCAGATAAATTGCAAACGCTAATTATGAAAAACTGCGAGTGAAATAACTTGTAATTCATCTTAGACAAATGGTTTTTGATGATTAGCGTATTATTTACGCTTTACAAGTTATCGTTTCCACTGTAGAATTCAATATTTGTCGGCCTTTAATTATATTGAGTTATCCTGAAAATAATGTCTGCGCACGTGATTGGTGCATTTAACTGCAGTAATTGCTATATGTTTCATGCACCGATTCGCTGTTTTTTCAGTTACCTTCTTTTAGAGAAAAGAACGTATTGCCTTTTTTATATTCTGTAAATGATGGGTGTCATTGTTGAATGTTTGAGATGCTTTCATACTGCCTGTAAATGTAGTACTGCTTCATTAATGAGGTTTGGCGTCAGTGTTGATGTGACTAATTTGACCCATGTGATTTCATCTTTGTTTGTTCTATGTTGGTGATTCAACTTGTAAATTATGTTTCAGTAGTTTATATGTGCCACATTTCATTTATGGTAATACTGATATGGCTTGTTATAGAATTACAGAAACTGTATTGCTAAATGCAAAATATGCTCATCTGTTAACCCATTCTGATGTCGCATTATTCAACTTGTCTGACGTTGGAACAGTTTGTCCTGGCCATGTGCTTCTATTATGGAAATGTTTCTTGTGCATTAATTTATTCAATCCTTGAGGATTTTATGGAGCATTTAAATGTGATGTTATTTGGAAGGAGTCATAGTAACTGAAGCCTTATTATTTACCTTCTTCTGTCCTCTAAAATGAAAGCTTGTCATTGCATAATGCTTTATTTCCTTTTTTCTTCTGAAAATCAATTGCCCGTAGTTGTCCATCAACTGATTTCAACTGATATTTCAGCTCCGCTTAACCTTTTCTCTTTGGTTGGCATAAACTTGTTTCATGAAGATCTTGACTTCAGCAGATTGCAGAATGATCCATTTATTTGAAGACTTGATTTTTATGATTCTTTCTGAACTGAAATCTCTTTCAACGAACTTGGTTTTAAATTTTTATTCTCTTGGTGTTTTTGTTTAACATGCACATAGAAAGTTTTTCTATGACCATTTGGCATGGACTGTGGAAATTGCTATACCTTTTTTATTTCCTCTTTGTGAAATGTTCCCTGCTTATATGGAAATTCCTGCTTGGGATCTCAGTTCTATACATCAGTAGTGGTATGCATTATCTCCACCCCTATACTGGCAAACAATTCAATTCATCATTACTTCCAAGATTCTACCCTTGTGACCATTAAGTAGAGCGAACTCATCTGCTCTAGTTTTTATTTCAGAAACTACAGTATTTGCAGCATGATCGGTGCATTGTGGTGCCTTAATTTCCCAAAAAAAGACCGCTTGTGGCCATTAAGTAGGATAGCGAACTCATCGGCCCTAGTAATTTCAGAAACTACAGTATTTTCTACGTGAGCGGTGCATTTTGGTGCCTTAATTTCCGGAAAAATACCCTTATGGCCATTAAGTAGGATAGCAAACTCATTGACTGTAGTAATTTCAGAAACTACATTATTTTCTATGTGATAGGCGCACTTTGGTGCCTTAATTTCCAGAAAATACCCTAATGGCCATTAAGTAGGATAGCAAACTCATTGACTGCAGTAATTTCAGAAACTGCAGTATTGCAACATGATTGCTGCATTTTGTTGCCTTAATTTCCAGAAAGTACCCTTATGACCATTAAGTAGGATGGTAACTCATTGCCTCCAGTAATTTCAGAAACTACAGTATTTGCTACGGTGCATTTTGGAGCCTTAAATTTCCAGAAAATACCCTTATGGCCATTAAGTAGGATAGCAAACTAATTGACTGTAGTAATTTCAGAGCCTACAGTTAAGATACAATTATTTGGTATTTATTTCTTGTTCTTCTTCAAACTGTTTTCCTGGATGCATTTTCCTATGAAGTGTTAGCCAGATCCTTCACGCTTCTTCATTAGCAAATTATATATTAGGACATAACTTAATGCATTGGATGCCACGTTGTGCCATAATGCTGAAACAATTCATTTGGAGCTCCCATGAGTTAGGGTGGTGGAGAAAATAAAAATCCGGTGCAATATTTCCTTCATGCTACATTATTTTCAATAAGTGGAGGCTATTTATGATTTGGGAATTAATTTATTAATTCCCCTTCTTTCTTATCTGAAAATATATTCTCACACGTGGTAGTTTTTGTCCATAAAGGAATACTTGAAATAATTGTTATAAAGGAGTTTCTACTTTCTGGTGACTGGTGATGGGGAACTTTGTTGAGATACCTTTCTTTCTATATTTCTTCTGTCCCTTCCAAGAAGCTATAGCTGCAGACATGGAATCAACTATATTGCTACTCAATCTTGTTACATATTACTGCGAACATATGATGCTACTGTTCTTATTGTTTCTGAGTATTTTCTGACATCAAATTCCATTGGCAGGTTGCAGAGCGAGCGCTATTTTTGTGGAATAATGAGCACATAGTTGGCTTAATTGCTCAGAATCGTGGTGTCATATTGCCAATTATATTTGAGGCACTGCAGAAGAATATTGAGTCTCACTGGAATCAGGCAGTTCACGGGCTGACAGTCAATGTTCGAAAAATGTTTGTGGAGATGGATGCGGAGTTGTTTGAAGAGTGTGAGAGGCAGTACGCAGAGAAAGAGGCCAACGCTAGAGAATTGGAAGAGCAGCGAGAGTTGACGTGGAAGAGACTGGCAGACGTTGCAGTAGAGAGAGGGGGTGAGGATATGATTACCGTTTAACCCATTTCTGATCGTTGGATTAGATGGTTCATCGTAATGGAAACAGAAAAAGAAAAACGGAGAAATGCTCATCCTCGTTTTGGTAATTATTCTTTTTTAATTTTGTCTTTTTTTTAATTAAAAAATCCCAATTAAATCATTAAAGAAATCAAGAATAGCAGCCATAAATGTAGTTTGAATAGAAAAAACCAATGTATGTGATTTGTAGGCAAATATGCTGCACATGAATAATGATTTGTGAGAATCTCATCCTTTTTTTTTTTCCTTGTCCTTATAATGTTCCTTCTATTTAAAAAAAAGGAAGCGAAAATGATTGGAAAAATGGGTTACATTGAGCATAACTTGATATTTATCTTCTTGTACCTTTTTATCAGATGCCAATGATCTGTTCAAGCAAAGGACCAATGGATCTCTGCAAACTTTTTATAATAATTTCTAGATCGTATGGTATGGTTTTGTGAAGCAAGCAACGTTATCATTTTATCATTATCCTTTTATTCTGCCTTAGTTACTTGTCTCTTTCAGTTTCATGCATTTTTATTTTAAATTCTAATATAAATATTTCAAAAATGGGGATTAATCTACAATTCGTAAATAACCTTATATGTTAATTAAAATTTAAAACTAACAAAAGACCGGTGAATGGAGTCTAATTTGGACAGGAGACCCAGCGGCATAATTGCAAATCGTCATTTACGCCTCACCCGACCCGATCCTTGCCATTTCAGAAGTGAAAGTATTCCAAAGGTTAAAAGGGAAAAGAAAGAATTGGTAAATACCAAATTGTATTATTATTATATTATTTAATCAAGTCAAACTTTCACTTAATTTTATGGTCCCATTCTTTAATATTACGAAAATTAAGTTAATATTAAATTGATTTCTTGGACTCAATTGAAAATATTAAACAAGTATGGGGACTGGTGAATGTTATTTGAAAAATCACACGGGTACCTTGTGAAATTTCATATTTTACATTTAAGTCTTCGTCTTCAGCTTCTGAGGACAATTGTAAGGATTAGATAAGCGATAAGAGTAGAAGGCTTCCGACTTAACTCTGTGGACTGATTAATGTCGACTAGGAAGGGAGGAGCAGCGATTCTTCAAAAGGACGCTCCATGGCGAGCAACCTCCTCCAAACCCATGCCTAAAATCCACCATTCCCCTCTTCTCCGAGTCTCTCAATCTCCTTATTCCAGTTATGCTCTCGTCGTTATGAAGGTAATTTAGTAACCCCCTATTAATATTTCCTTTTATCCGGGTTTAATTTATTATTATCATGACTTTGGTTTGGAATTGGTGTGTGCAGCATCCTAATCCTGTGGGAACTGGATTGGCGGTGGATGCTGTTTTGGAAGCTGCTGGTCCTGATTGTATTGTTCCAGGACAAGTCAAACCTATTCGCATTGTTGGCGTCAAGGTCTATATATTTCTTTTATATTAAAGAGTTTTTGTTGTTATCGGTTGCATTTTTATTGTTCGCTGAGGTTTTTGGTTGGGCAGGTTTGGCCTATTGACGTTAACCTGAAATTTCTGGAGCCCGTTGGACGAGAACTTAAGCTGCTTGGAAAGGTAACAGTTCATTTATTGTGCTTCTGTGCAAATATATAATTACTAATAGCTACCATATTGAAGTGGATCAAAAGGGTGTTCTTGTTTGTAATTACTTAAATGAATGACTGCTTAACTTGTGGTTTATGTGGTCGAGTAAAATTTTATATTGGCGTGGAAGGTTGACAGAAGATGTTTTGTGGTAGAAAAATGGATGTCCAATGTCTGTTTCAGTATTTAATCTATAATAATTTCAGTTGGATAAGTTGAAAATTTGAACAGAAAAGAAAGCGCCTTCAAATGGGTGAAGATAATCTTCGTTATCGTTGTAATTACCAGTTTTAAGCATCACATTAAGTGTGGCTAATAGGGACCTCATTTTGCTTTAATGATGTAATTCTGCGGCTCCTGCATTTCCAACTAATGCATGTGTTTTTTCTTTTCAAATTTTGTGGTTATGTATATCTATGTATCTGCTTTTGTATATGGATATATTTACAAAAGCTTTCAGTCAGAGTGAACAAGAAAGTAGTGAAGGAATGGTTCATCCCTAGAAAAACCCTATTGAAAAACAATGATCATTTGCACTGTCTTTTGTGGTTTGAGAGGAAACTTAACATATGTCGGACAAGCCTGGTTGTCCTAATTTGATTTTTGCAACATTTGAAGTCAATTTGTATACTAGTGCCAAATGCGTTTCAGCATACTGATTTTGTAAGAACAAACTCATATGACATCTTTCAGTTTCTGGCCTCACGATTTTTATTGAATTTTCTTCCCTCTGCAGTTTATGGATGATGCTGTCAACTTGATGAACAAATCGTTTATAGATCGCTAGCAGATTAAGGACTTATTGGTTGTTGCCAGCAATTCCTGTTTTGAGACTGAAGAATTGAAGCCCAATTAAACAGACTACTCTACATTATACATACTTTAATGTTGTCCTTTGATGTATTTTTTGTTCTGATGATTAGTATCAATGTCACAAACAGGGAGGCGATTGTTAGACAGTAACAATAGAGTTTTCTGTTTTTTCTTTGTTTATTGAGTTACAGATTGTCTTCTGAATCTGTGACAGAGACATGGACTCATTCTTTGATGATTGCCCTTGAATCGCTTATGTACATCTCGCCTGATTATGCCCTCTTGAATTCATTATTTTACTGGTTACAGTCTTATTATAACATGCGAGAGGAAAATAATGAATGGATGGAAAGATAGAACAGCTGCAATATTGGGTTACTCGTCTCCGAGTGATGGTGAAACTTTTTGGTAGCGTTATTTAGCGATGATAATAGCGTCTTTCTCATTGTTATCCAAGCCCAGGGATCAATCCGTTGCTGTTGGTCTTCGTTCAAGGCTCCAGTCCAGATGGGCTCTTATAGCCTGCTTATGTTGTTTTTTTGAAAAGTTAAAATTGTATTGAAATAATAAATGAAATAAAATAAGTGTTTGTCCTTCGTTCGGTAAAAGTGAAAGATAGAGAGCAAGCTCATTCCATGAAATGCACTAAGCGACACTGTATAGAGACTAAAACGACTTCGTTAGAGACCCAACAAAATCGACGCATATCTCTTCCTTTAGGGTAAAACACTTTCAGCATCTGCATGCTTCTCTAGAAACTTCCAAATTAGGGTAGATTTCTCAAGGCTCTCTTTAACTCTTACCTCTATCAATAGCAATAAAGGTAAGAGATTTCAGTTTTGCGTTTATATATCCTATTATTGAATTTTGATATTTTTGGATAATTGGACCTAACAAATTGTTAAGATATATGATATATATCTTATTATTGAATTTTGACATTTTTGGATAAGGGTTCAGTTGTGATATAATTCTATTTTAAGTAGGATATGTAAAGAAGATAACGATTTTTTTGAAGTAGGCTGAAATGAAGTCATAAAATTTAGAGATTGTGTGTGCAGTGAGTTATCTATAAAGTGAACGTGTGTGTGAAGACTTCTTGGTGATGTGGGATCTTAGTTGTACAACATAAAACAAGTTCTACGGTGTTAAATTTAGTGCAGCTACGCATATCTCCACTTTTTTACATTCATTGGTGGTAGGCTGCGTAATTGATATGGTGAAGTCCTTCTGCCGCAGATGTAACTTGGATCTGGAATGCGCATGAATCAACCTATTTTGTGTGAATAACTTTATGATCTATTTCAGAGGAGCTGAACCTATAGGGAAGATGTTTCTGTCTCAAGTGTTTTTCTGTTTTTGTTCTTAGTTAGTCAATCACTTGAGTTATTTATTTATTGTTCTTTCGTTAAAAAGAGTGTTGAGAAAATCCTTTGACGAGGTTAACATGAGTTGGTCATGTGATTGGGTATGAAAACTTTCACGGGAAGTGAAGTTGAGAGATAATGTCAAGGGTTGAGTAGTGTCGGCGCAGTAAAGCCTCGGGTAAATCTATTATACTTTGGTAAAAGTATTAAGTTGGGTGAGGGCCCTGCAAATGTAGGTAAGGTGTGTCGAACTGTGTTACTAAATTTTGGTATTGATCTGTTTAATTTCGTATTTATTTTTTGGTTTTCGTTTGTGCTGAAAAATTAACAATTGCTGATACAGTTACTTTATATCTAGTAACCGACAAATACAGTTACAAGTAACTACAGTAGAACCTTATAAGTAACTGCAATCAAATTGAAGTTTTTGCGAAACTACACCCCTACGATTTTTTTCAATTAGTATCAGAGTGAATCACCGAATTAGAACTTGGTACACCAAGTTGGTGCAGATCCATGTTTCGTAATTATGGCCATAAGAGCAGGAGCATCAATTATCAAGCCATCGTTGTTGGACGGTTTCAATCATCCTGCATGAAAATCACGGATGAGGGTCTTTATTCAGGCACAGGGAACAAGAGCATGGAACTCAGTGTTATATGACTGTACACGTCCGATGATTACTGACGATAAGGGAGAGACAATTCTAAAAGATCCATTTGAATAGATAAGAGTCGAAGAAGAGAGGGCATTTGGAAACTCATAAGCAATGCACACAATTTTCAGTGCTATTGATGAAGGACGTTTTTCAATGTATCTGCCTGTGAGTCAGCTAAAGAAGCGTGGGATACATTACAGACTATTTATAAAGGGTCCAAATATGTGATAGTGTCAAAACTACATATTTTAGTTATGAGGTTTGAAGAACTAAAGATGGATAAAAATGAGACTATTGGGGACTTTTATGAAAGATTGCGAGATATAGCAAATTAGGCACATCAACTCGGAAAGAAATATTCCAATTTGAAACTAGTCAAGAAGATGTTGAGATCACTACCTCCAAGATTTATTCTAAAAATTGCAGCAATAGAGGAGGCCCATGACATCAATAATCTGTTATTAGAGAAGGTAATTGGAATTCTTACAAATTTCGAAATGAATCTTTTAAAGGACAAACAAGAAAAGAGCAAAGAATTGACACTACAAGCTGAAACTGGAAAAGGTATGAATGATGTAGACGATGAATCTGACGAGAATGAGGATATGGAGCTATTAACACGAGAGTTTATTAAGTGGCTGAAGAGAGTGAAAAAGGATAAACCCGAGTTTAGGCAAAACAGCGGGAGCTCATTAAACAACAACTTCATACAACAAGCCAAAACTCGCAAGGGAGAAAGAACGGTGAAGAGAATTCAATGTCATGAGTTTCAAGGCTTTGGACATGTTCAAGCGGAGTGTGCTAACATCTTGAAGAAGAGAAAAGAGAAATCCTATACAAGAACTTGGAGTGAGTACGAATCCGAAAGTAAATATAGAAGCGAGGAAGAAGTTGTGAATAGTGCTGAATTAGTTACTTGCTTAACAACAACTGAGAAGGAAGTAACTGAAGATGAAAAAGGGAGTAAATCGGAAAATTTCAAGATAAAAGCAGACAAATCAGTTCAAGGCTTGATCTCAGATTATGACAATGATGAAAGTGGTTCAGGTGATAAAAAGGAGAACATTTATGAGACTTACAGATTAATGTAAGAAAAATAGGTAAAAACATGTAGGAAGAATGAAAGGTTGAAGGAAGAAAACTTCTCTATGAAGAATACTATTCAACACTCAGAGAAGAAATTGATGTCAACTTTAGATGAGCTTGGTGAAGCTAGACTGAAACTAGTAAGTATTGAAAAGGGATTAAGGATGTTGAATGGAGGTACAGAAAAGTAATGAAAATCGTAAGGTTAAAGGGGATTTTTAAGGCACTGGTTACAAAGGTGAATGTTCCAAGTTGAATGATGAAAAAATTGGTGCGACCAGATCTGTCCAAGGAGAAGTCTCAAAGAAAAATCAAAGGTCCATACCTACATGTCACTTTTGTAGAGTAATCGGGCACATAAGACCAAAATGTTACAAGCTGTACAAATGATGTTTCAAAGAGGTCAAAACTGAAAATCTAGACACTCTCTACTAAATTTTTAGCAACAACCTATGTTATCGAAGCACTCTTGGGTTAGAAAGGGTCAAGGGCAAGCACAAATACGTAGTGAATGAAAAATAAAAAAAGTGTCCAGATTCACAGTTAGTTACTGCTTGTGAAGAAACTGTTCAGACAGTGGATAAATCAGTAACTTCAGAAGAAGAAACCGATGACAAAGATAATATGACAAGGAATAAGGCCAGATTTGAATTTCTTCGAGGGGCACAGGGATTGTGTACTTTACATTTTTAAAGTATAGTTTGATGTTATTTATTAGAAAAAAAAGATTTGTCTTCTTTAGTTCTTATGTTGACACTGTCATCCCATTTTTTTTGGTAGTTTGCAATTTGGCTTCTATTTGGCTCCACTGAAGATCCATCATCATCCTCATCAAGCTTCAGCTCTCTTATAAATCGGGCATCATTTTGGACTTATCTCTTGGGCTTTCTTCATTTTGACACTGTTTTATCCTAAGGGGGAGACATCAGATTGTTTTTGGTGATTGTTCAATTCAGGGGAAGATTTCAAGGTATATACGTGACTATTCTTCTTACTTTTTGGCATCTTTTTATCCTAAGGGGGAGAAATTTGAATGATTGGATAATTGTGATGTTCTTTGGAACTTAATGTTTGATTAAGGGAGAGTATTTGTCTTATGAATTGTGAATTTAATACTTATATGTCCAATTATGTTATTTAAGGGGATCTTAAGAGTTGTGACAAAAATGTCAAAAAGGAAGAAATTGTTAAGATGTATGGTATATATTTTATTATTGAATTTTGACATTTTTGGATAATTGGACCTAGCAAATTGTTAACATACATGGTATATATCTTATTATTGAATTTTGGCATTTTTGGATAATGGTTCAGTTGTGATATAATTCTATTCTAAGTGGGATATGTAAAAAAGATAACGATTTTTTTAAAGTGGGCTGAAATGAAGTCATGGGATTTTAGAGAATGTGTGTGCAGTGAGTTATCTATAAAGTAAACGTGTGTGTAAAGACTTTTTGGTGATGTGGGATCTTGGCTGGACAACATAAGATAAGTTCTACGATGTTCAATTAGTGCAGTTGTGCATACCTCCACAGTTTTTACCTTCATTGGTGGTAGGTTGCGTAACTGATATGGTGAAGTCCTTCTACTGTAGATGTAACTTGGATATGGAATGTGCATGAATCAACCTATTTTGTGTGAACAACCTTCTGATCTATTTCAGAGGAGTTGAATCTATAAGGAAGTTGTTATATTTCTATCTCAAGTGTTTTTCTGTTCTTGTTCTTAGTTAGTCAGTTACTTGAGTTATTTATTTATTGTTCTTTCGTTAAAAAGAGTTTTAAGAAAATTCTTTGACGAGGTTAACACGAGTCGGTCACGTAATTGGATGTGAAAAACTTTCACGAGAAGTGAGGTTGAGGGATAGTGTCAAGAGTTTAGTGGTGTCAGCTTAGTAAAGCCTTGGGTAAATCTATTGTACTTCGATGAAAGTATTAAGCTGAGTGAGAGCCCCGCAGACGTAGGCAAGATGTGCCAAATTGCGTTACCAAATTTCAGTGTTGATATATTTAATTTCGTATTTATTTTTCTGTTTTCATTTGTGCTAAAAAATTAATAGTTGTTGATACAGTTACTTTATATCTAGTAACTGACAGATACAGTTACAAGTAATTGTGGCAGAACCTTACAAGTAACTGCAGTCAAATTGAAGTTTTTGCGAAACTACACCCCTACGGTTTTTTTTTTCAGTTTCTTCATCTAGTTCTTGATCAATGGTGTCTTTCATTAGGGTTCCCGATGAATCCTTCTTACTGCTTGGATGGATCTATCCAGTATAGGTGTTCTCTACAGATGAGCGTCGATATATTTTTGGTATCGGTGTTTGCGGGCGATCGAGGAACTGCGAAGACATTAAAGATTAACCTCGTGACGTAAGAGCTTTCTTCATCTCCATAGTTACGATTAGAGCTAATCTTCTTCTTTTAACAAGCCAACTTTTCAAATTAAGAGCAATCACTAATTGAATTTCCTCTCTCCGATGATGGTGCTTCCGATACTCCTCTACGAGCGTTCAATGGCACTTTCAGACAAAACTCTATGGAGTCGGGCTACTTTCATCAGACACAGAAATCTGACTCTGTTGAGCATGACAGGTAGTATCATCCTTCTTGCTTTGATTTGCCCCTACTTTATAATAGTAGTTAATTCTCCAAGAGGAGGCTAGATTAGGGCATAATACTTTTGACCTAGTTGAACAGAGGATTTTCTCTTTGATTCCCCTAATCAAAGAGTTGGGTACCTCCTTCCTTGTGCATGTCTTATGCTGAAATCTTTTGTTGTTTCTCTCTCGCCCAATCTCCTTAATGAAGGAGGCGAAGGTATTTACAATTACTGCTTTAATTATTCAAATTGATATGATGCCATGTGGAGTATTGTAGTGATCGCACGTAGCGCTCCCTTATCATAGGATATGTATCGGAATGACCTACGAGCGTCTCAATGCGTACCTTACGGTGAGTCAGCCTCAGAAGCCAATCAATGGCTTTTGTGAAGTTGTACCTGCATTAGAGATAGAATTTAGTGCCTTAATTCACTCCCATATAAACTGTAAGAAGAGACATTTGAAGAAAAGGTGATCCCTTGATTTTGGCTCTATCACACATAGAACACAATCTGTATTTGTGGACATGAAGTGAAGTCTATCTTTAGTACTCAACCTGTTGAGCACCGTAAGCCATAATAGGGTAGAGTAGCTCGACATGAGTGATTTGTGCCAGACAATAGGAAACCAAGTTTGTCCTAAATTGTTGCGATTCTGCCACTTCCTAAATTTTGCAATGATGAAGGTGTTTGGAGGCAGGTTGAGACAATGGAAAGAATCCTCCCTTTATAGGTTTGGTTGATAGTTAGGTGTCAGGTACTGTAGCTCAGCTTGAATGTTCCATTGACCTCTTAGTAGGATAGTTTTAACCTTCACATTGCTAGGAACATCATGCCATAGTTCAAGAGCCCAAGGATGTCTAATTAAGGATCCTTGACCTATCCAATTGTCATACCAGAAATAAGCCTTATCTCCCTTCCCAATCTTGCATGAGACCAGAGGTTCAAGCATAGGTTTAAGCTTCAATAGCTGGGACAGGGCCATGAGAGGGAAGGTTTAATAGGAGTAGATCAAATACTAGAGCCTTTTAGAATGTAGCCGTGAAACCATCGGATCCAAAGAGATTTCTTTTCTTGGAGAATATTCCATAGATTCTTGATCAATACTGCTCTATTAAAGGAGGCAATTGAAATCAATCCTAATCCTCCTTTTTCTTTCCTTTTACAAACTTCTTTCTATTTAACCTTGGCAAAATGACTGTCTAAATTAAGATTTCCCTATAGGAATCTTCGGAAGAGTTTCTCAATAGATTTGATAACCCCTTTAGCTGGAGAAATATTTGAGGACCAACATATGTAAAGGGAATTCATCACTGCTTTAATAAGTTGTAACCTCCCTCCGAATGAGAGTACCCTATCAGACCACATTCCCAATCTTCTCTGAATCTTATCAATCAATGGCTGGCATTCTAAAAATTGAATTCTTTTTTGTTATGGGTAGTCCCAAATAGATCAGTGGGCTGGTTTTCTGTTTATTCCTGTTATTTGTGAGATTCTGCTCTCCATTATGTTGGCCCATGCAGTTAGAACAAATTGAATTTTGTTAAAGTTAATCTTCAAACTTGATAGCTCCCTAAAAACAGATAGGGTTGACATGAGTAGCTCGATAGACTTGCCATGTGCCTTAGAGAAAAGCAGTAGATCATCCGCAAAACATAAGTTGATCAGCCCTACCTTCTTGCATTTAGTATGAAATTTAAAAGATTTACTATTTTCCACTTTCTGTTGGATGAGCTGACTGAGGACTTCCTTCCAGATAATAAAAAGTTATGGGAAAATAGGGTCACCTTGTCTTAAGCCCCTTACACTCCAGACAGCATCTGTTAGAGTACTATTAACTAGTATGGAGTAAGTAGGAGTGGTTATACAAGCCTTAACCTAATTGACAAACTCCTCTAGGAACCCCATTAGTCTTAGAGTCTGAAGGATGAAGTGCCATTCAACATGATCAAAGACTTTCTTAAAGTCTACTTTGATGATACAATTTAGTGGGCTGTTCTTCTTTTAGTATCCTTTCATCAACTCCTGAATCATGACAAAATTATCACCAATTCTTCTACCGTGTAAAAAAGCACTCTAGTTATCGGAGATCAACAAATCCAGGACCAACTTCAACCTATTTGCTAAGATTTTGGATATAATCGTATCAAGAAAATTGGTGCATGCAATAAGCCTATAGCCATCTAAAGTAAAGGGACAAGAGGTTTTGGGAATCAAGCAAATATGAGTCTTGTTGATCTTCTTCAGTAGAATTACCCTAGAGAAGAATTCTAACACTGCTTTTTTAACCATAGGTCCAATATTTTGCCATGTTTTTTTTGAAAAAAATAACCATTAAATCTGTCAGGGCTAGGAGACTTATTCAGATGCATCTGAATAAGTCTCCTAGCCTTG
>JAOQML010000004.1:29688349-29699243 GCA_027568935.1 Erythroxylum urbanii
ACCCTAACTTAGGAAGATCTTGCAGTTATCTCTCAAGTAATTCACAACTAACTCTCTTTATCTACGTTGTGAGCTAATCATATATTTTATCTCTCAATTTCAATGCACAAATTAAATAATCGAATCTTCAACTCTCTTTCCTTTAATTCAATTAATTATAAGAACAAGGATAAATCTATAGAAAAGTAGAAATTTATTAAATCAAATGATTCATCAATTCAACATATCAAATCCTATGGTCTGTCTACCTAAATCTATATCTCAATTAGTTCATAACTACATAACAAATAACCACATAAAATAAGAAAGAAAATAAAAATAAGAAATCATTGCCATGAATCTTGAATTTTTGGTTTGGCCCTCTTCTAAGATTGACTTTTCTTGATTAATAATTGTGAAAAAAATGGCTTATAAGTTACATTTTTCTGCTTTTAAGCTCTCTTCTGGCCAAAAATCTCTCTCCTTTTGTTGCCTCATCTTTTATTAATTTAAAATCTTAATTTTTAATAAGTAGCACATTCCTAATACGGGTCCATGTATTTTTCGTATTATTTTTTTACATTTTGTAATTTTTCTTGTAAAACATTATTGCCAATATAGGACCAACATAAGGACATATATGGTTTATGTTGCTTGATCAAAGGTGGAACATGAAGGTGTGTAGGATGGCAAAAAAGAAATAAAATTATCCATCTTTGAACACTGACCCTAGCACAATGGCTTATAGGTGTTATGCTCTATGGGTCATTCTTCACTTCTTTTAAAATTACTACAAATTGATCTGATTTTTCTCTAAATTCACTCTTTTTTCTTGAAGACGCATAATTAAGACTTAGAAAAAAATATTTTTCATTTTAAGTATCTAAAACAAAAGTATAATGATATGAAAATCATATTAAAAGTAATGAATATTTAGAATACATGCGTAGGTTTCGTTTTCTAACTCAAATAATACAATTGAGCTTAGGTAAGAGAGTAAACTTTGATCATACAAATATGAACATTTTAGTATGTTTTATGAAGAAACTGGAATTGATACTAACATATTGCGCCTCGTACTCTATAGCAAAATATGGTCAGTTAGAGGAACAACAAACTCGCTAAGAAATTATGGCCATAAGGAGCCAACAAAGTTGTTTTCCATTGAATTGGCAGGCTATAAAGGCTATAAAGGGAAACATTCAACTTGCAGGAGGAAATATAGATCGAGTAGATTAAGAGATTTGTAGTAAAAATATATGACTACAAGGTGACTTTGTATAGTAACCAAGTTCCGAGGACTTGATATAACAAAACTGATAAGCATTTATTAAGTTTTCGTTTTACAAAAAATTAAAGTATTCAACTCTACATGTTAGACATTATGATATTTTATTATTATTATTTTTATATATGAATGATCTCTTGGTAACAAAAAAGCAATGCCATTTTTATTAAGCAAATCAAATTGGAGATGATGCATGTTTCTGAAATGTCTGATATTTAGGAACAACGGCATACTTGTCTCGAATGAAGATTAGATAAAATCAACAAGGTGTAAAGAAAAAGTATGTTAAAAAAAATTCAGATAAAAGCACACAAGTCAACTACTATTCCAATAAATGAAAAGAGGAAATTTGTAAAGAAAATGTCTATAAAAACTTTTCTAGCATTTCAAAGTAGTAAAACGTGTTCTCAAATATATCAAAAGAACTATTAATTATAGAACATGAAGAGTTTCTTAAAGTACCACTTCACACGAAAACTTTACCGTCTCCAATAATTCAGGCATCCATAAAAAGACCATCTAATTTAAGAAAGTACTACTTATGAGAGTAAGATATCCAAAAAATTATAACCTTATCTATTGCATTTGAACCTTATTGCATTGGATTTGGAACAAAAGCTCTTTATGAAATAGAAATATTAATCTACCTCTACATTATCACCTCAAAGTACCCTGAGAACAACTTTGAAGCCCTAGTTTGTGTGATTTAGAGGGCAAAAACCCATGAAGTTGTGCCTTAAAATAGCAAAGATCTAGTTGCCAACAAAATAGTGTATATGGCTCCTTGAGCATTAGAATAGTAAAGATCAAGTAACCCATCAATACAGCGATTGCGTTGGCTACTAATGGCAGGGCTACCACTACCACCGATACCACACTGTCCCGAAAAACAGCAGTCTGTTGATAACAAGACCCTCTTTAACAAGAAGACTTGAGAAACATGTAGACATTATTCCACTCGACTGAGCAAGATTCTTGCTAGGATAAGGCATCTCAAGAAGTCATGATCAGATTTTTGCTCGAAACATTTGTGGATGAATCCATTATCTTACAACACTAGCTGAGTAATGCCCCAGATCCAAGCCACTACTGCAAATTGCCTGAAGTTGAAAAATCCAGGTACCTCAAATGGCAAATTGGGATGCACAGATAGAGATGAAGATCAAGACCAGTCCTCCCAATTGTCTGCCTCAGTTACCTTCTCTTTTCCCATCAACTAACTAGATGATAATTGTACGTATTAAGAGGAAAGGAACATGAAGTTAGGGTAGAGGAAACATTGAATTGTGTAGAATGGTTATTCACCCTCGTGAATATGATACTTCTACCCATTAAATAGTACAAGAATGACTATGGATTCAGAAGAAGCACAACACCAAGAAACAACGAAGTGCTCCATCGTGATCACAGGTTATAAATCATACTTGTTACAAGAACCAATTGTTGAAGGCAACTCCAAGTAGAAGTGTTAACCAGAAGTTATTCAGCTCATAATCTCTTCCATCCTTGATGAGCATGATGTTGGCCCTCCTCTTGTCTGCCTTGTATTGTAAGATTTGCATTTCAAACACTTGTGTGCTAAAATATGGAAATTCACTTCAGAAGTCTCCCCACAGTCATTACAAAGGATCCAAACCTACAATAAGCCAAATTATTGGTCGGTTACCATCTTATTTTGACCCATAGGAAAGAACTGACATTTGAAAATCTCAATTATCTATTGCTTACCATCTTATTCTGATAAATATCAGGCATGGGTGTTGAAGCAACCTGTTAATCAAGCATATTCAGTCAAGAAAGTCAGAATGAACATTAGATAGAAATATCCATCACACTACTATATAAACTTACCTCCTGATCAAGTTTTTTCCACACATGAGACATATCGCGATATGATTTTGAGCAAACAGGGCATGCATACCTGCATTAGAATACTTGGGTTAACTAAAAGGTGTCAAAGTTGATTATTGAGGTTTCAAAATGACAACCATTACTAGACTTACTGGGCATGCTGCTCCATCTCTTTAAGACATTCCAAATGAATGGTATGTCCACACCGCAACACAGTAATATCTTTTGTTGTATCAAATAAAAACTGTACCAACATGACAAGTTTAAGTCACTGAAGCATTTCAGAAAACAAAATCAGCATTCATATTTGTTGTTTCAACCTGAAATTTACCTCAAAGCATACGGGGCAATTATGATGCATGGCTTTTTCAACACAATTGTGTGAATCCTTCATCACAGTTGAATAGCAGCATCCTACAATTAGAAATATTTATCTCAGCTAACTATGATTCAGTATCAAGCTAGAAGACAATATAACCAAAAAATTAAAAAAAAAATCATGACAACGATGTAAAGACCGAAAAAGAAATTTCTCAAGTATTAGGTGTGATAAGAATCTTACCACATCTATTACAGTGGAAGAAATTTTCCTCTCCTCCAGTTCTGCAATACCAAATATAAACATAAGTTACAGGGCAGTGTATAAAATGATACGAGACGAAAGCAAAAATTGTCAAAGGAAAAAGGCTAGTTCAAATGCTGACCTGCAGATACCACATTCATTGCAATGATATTGCCGCTTTGAAACCTAAAGAACATTTTGACCCATTAATTAAGTTAAGAAAATAGCAGAATAAGCAATCGGAAAGATTTCAAGCAAAGGAGCTCACATCATCATCAAAAAACTTGCATTTGGAGCAAAAGTATTTCCCCATGCAAACCCCACACTGGACGCAGAACTGTTGAACCTGGTGAGACAACAAAAAGTTATTAAAACCATTCAAAAGACTTCCAAAGATTATTTTGCGCTTGTGGATACTTACATCTTGTTCTGTGTGACACAAGGAACAGATGACCTGAAAGACATTAGTAGCAAAAGCAACCGTATTAGTCTCCTTTTCATTTTCTGAATGTTGTGCTGAACCAATTATGTAAGGAGGAAAACGATTTTGGGATAGACGATGATAAGGAAAGACAGTGGAAACTCAGGAAAAACAGATAGTTTTAGGACTCCGAGAAAGTGAAAAAGATAAGACGTTGAGCCAGATGTATGAATCATTCAATCAACTTCAACTTATTTCTGACGCCAAATATCCAAACAAACAAGATCTTCCCAAAGCAAAAACAAACAATGAGATGACCCACACGCAAAAACAGATAGTCCCCCGTCAGAAACACGGTATACAGAGAATGATAGGAACGCAAAAAGCTAAAAATCTTTTGTGAGCTAAGTAAAAGCTCAATTGGTTTATTTTTGACAAGTTATAAAATAGAACATCAGGGATAAATGACTAGCAACTAACCCTTTTCAATTCCAGGCGAGGAATGTCATGACGATCACGAGGATCAACTTCCATCGCATTCTGCAAAAGGGAAAAACAAATTCAAGTCAAATTTCATGTTCAGGCACAGTTAGCCGAAGTTGGAGAAACTATGAAAAACCATAAGGAAGGAATTAACAAAGATAGAACAAAAATAGAACCTTGGATTCGTTATGACAATGCCTGCAATCGAATATCTCACCACAACAGGGCGCTCTGATCTTGCATCTCCTTCTGTAGTGTGAGCACCTTAAAAAAAAAAAAAAAAGAAACCTCAAGAATCGAAATAAAAATTTTAACTCAATAATTGAAACATAGAGAAACGACGCATCTTTAGAGAGAAACACGGATATACGAAGTATAAACAATTAGTCCCGAGCAGAATGAAAAAATTGAAGCATACCCGTAATGCCCAAATCCCAGATCCTTTGATGAAATGCCCCCAATAGCCAAATATGTCATCCCAGGCTCCAACCCTCTCTCCATCTCTTCCTTTACCTGAAAAACACAGGAAAACCAAACTCATCTCAACATTTATTCCTATTCCTGGTACTCTAAGTGCACAAATAAGCTGAAATAGATTGAAGAAACGAAAAAAAGAAAAAGAAAAAAAATTAAAAAACTGACCCCCAATTAACAGATAAAAGGGAGGAAATTTTCCCTTCTTTTCCAGGGAATTACAGAGTGGTGATCAAGAGCCAGGAGGCTTGAACCACTCAAGCAATCAAAGGAACCTTGCACATTGGGGAAAGAGGGAGGAGCATGAAAAGAAAAGCAATACATATAAGTAGCCTTGAATTTATATATACAATTGCGCGTCAGCCCTCGTAAACTTTTGGGTTTGTCTCACAAGTCAGAATTAACTTCCCCATTTTCAAAGAACAGAGTGATGACGAGGAGACACGATATGGTTTGACAACCGACCATAATTATTACATGACACAACTAAGAAGATATTTTTCTCCGTGTCTGTAGTTTCCAAAAGAAGAGGTGTGGAAATTAAAAAAAAGGAAAAATTATCTACGAAATATGACTTCAAGAAACGACGCCGTATAACACATACCAGCATTTTCGAGATTGCTTCTGCAGGCTGAGTTGCTCCCAGTCACTGATTTGATTGAACAGTGGATATGTTAATGGGTATTTATACTTGTCCGATTTAAGGCCAGCAAAAGCCAAGACAAGGTCTGCCAGCAGCTTGGAATTACAAATTAACCCTCGTTTCAGAGCTTGAGCGAGGCTACATAAGATGGTATTATATGGGGACAGAGGAACTGCGAATCTTCCTGTCGAGCAGTAGATAGGCTTATACGATTCGATGACGAGGAACTGGTCCCAATCTGAGTCGGTAGCGTGTAATCCGACCACAAAGTTGACAACTAAGACATGGGACTTTCTCTATTTTTGTCACTTTTTGTATGCATACATGTCCTATTCCCGACCTTTTTCCTTAGCTGGTCTCTTTTTGGAAGTTACAACGCAAGCATACATTATGTTCCTGGAAACTTCTCGATAAGGGTAACCTTCACTCTATCCACACATTGTTCTCTGTTTTCAGGCATTGGATTGGACTATCAGATTAAAAGTGGTTCGAAAAAGATCAACTGGATTTGGTTTTGGATGACAGAAATAAAGTTCACTTTGGTAATAACGAATCTTGATGCAAAAAAGGAAAGAAAATTACATGTGCAGCTAGTGCCAGTAAGGAAAAGATTCACTTTCGACTGGTAAAGTAGCAAAAAAATGTTCACAGACTGATTTCGGAATCCTGATCGTTCTTTTCACAAGCGAACATGGGATTGTTGGGTAAACGTAAAACAAATGATAACTTGAAGAAGAGGTAACTGGAACTGAAAGGAAGCCATTGTCAGTGGCTGGATCGTTGCTAACAAACCCTTTTTCCATATATCGCAAGGAATTTGGACAGAAAGTTGCAATTGGATATTCCTGATTTCCATGAATGATGAATACACGGTTAGAATCTGCTGTCATCCATAAGATCCGGGACTAACGTTACGCCTCCTGACAGCTACTGGAACGGTAAGTAACTTATTAAGAACCCGAAATTGTAAGCTAGTTCTCGTTATGGCCAATCTCATTTACCTTTTTTCATTGAGAGATCATATTTCTTCAAACTGCACAGTAGATTAAAGACGATAGACAGGAAGATAATAAATAACAGCCTTCTTAGATTGCAAGTCGTATTAGGTTTGGACCTTTTATATGCAAAAAAAGTTCAAATTTATTGAACTTGGTTAATCATTTTAGAAACTTATGATTTTTTAACTCATCTTTTTAATATTTAAATTTTGGTTAGCGGTGATCAGGTAAACGTCCATAAGAAAGGGAGAGAGAAAAGAAAAAAATAAGAAAGCAAAATTTTTAAAAATCAAATTTGATTTTTATTTGATTTAAATTCGTTGTTATTAAATCTAGTTCAAATTTAGTTTTGAAGTTTCTAAGACATTGCTCTATAATTTAAGTGATATAGACACTAGTTATAGGACTTTAGCTGCATTTTTTAACTTGTGAATAGTAATTCAACTTTTGGTGGTATCTCTCTTGTCACTACAACAAAAGAGCTTTTAGCAACATACAAAAGCCTAATTATAAATATAATTATTATTGTCTTTTTATTAAGGCAATATAATTCATACTGTTAAATAAAATAGCACTGTTATAAATATAAGTAAACAAAATTTCTTGATTAGGCAACAAAATAAATAATCTTGCTTCAAGTTTTGACTAAGACAAGATAATAGTATCAAATTATAACGATAATATTGAATAGATGTTACAATAATTTAACTCTTTATAAGGCAAAAAAAGTGAGTTTTTTGGACAACAATTTGTAACAACAAAAGTAATAATTTATTCTTTCATTATCAATAATATGTTAATGCAAAAACAAACTCTTGTCGTTAAGTAGACAACAATCCATATATATACATTAAAAGCAATATACATACAATAACGTATGTCTTCATTATGTACGTACTGTTAAATGTAAACTATAAAAGAAAACTATATTTATATATGTTATATAATCCATCAAGACTTGTAAAATTCAACCTTTAACATATTCAAAATACAGAAGCAAAAAATCACAAACTAAAATATTCACATATATTATCTTCATTTTATATGGAATATAAGTGAATTAATTTAAATACTAAACAAAACCAATATGCATAGACACTCCAAAATTCTTCACCAAGTGTCTCCTTATCTACTCCTGATCATCACCTTCCTACCAAAAATAAGGAAAAAAAGAAACAAAGGGTAGCTTAGAATTGCAAAACTACTACGGTCGTAAACATGTTGATATATCTAAAGAATAAAATAATAACTACTTTATTGAAACTTCAATTTAATCAAGACAAATAATATGGTAAAAAAACTAACAATATAATGATTCAATTCTTTTTGTGAACAAATTCAAAAAGCATGAACATAGGTAATTACTCTCAACAAAAAAGATAACAAGTTGATGTTAAGGAAATTTGCCACGTGATATTCGTCATATTGATTGTATGGTTTAGAGGAATAGAAGATTTCTTCCTTGATTGACTAGATGCAATCAATTTACAAAGCATGTCTATGTTTCTGGTGTTAGCTTGCCCAAACTAAGATTGAATAAGGGAGGACATTTGTTTCATCATTTCTTCTCTATCAGCTTTTTCTTGTTCTAATTGCCTTTCCATTTACTTTCTCTTATTATAATTCCTTTCTCATTCTTTACTTTTCAATTTCTACTTTTTGGTTCGTCTCTTCTTCCAATCCATTCTTGGTGGACTGCAAATACTTATTAAGAAATTTATACAAGGCTTCACTTACTGTGTTATTTTAAGAAATTTATACAAGGCTTCACTTACTGTGTTATTTTTTTTCATGCTAGATGCTTTCACACACCCCTTCCAAAAATTTTATTACGTCCAGGCCTTATCACTCCATATCAACCATAACTTCATCAAGCTTTTGACTATCATTTCCCTTTTGCACTTGTTTAATATGAACCTACAAAAGAAAATTTGCAGTCACACTAATGTATGCAAGCATCATATATGATTACAAAAAACCTACTATAATTTTAGTTATACTATAAATAACTAATTTTGACAAGAAGAGCAAATCAACAATATAAAAAACAAATAAAATGAAATAAAAAACACATGTAATAAGCAATAAATTTGGTCATCTCAACAAAAGTAGCAACAATAAAGAAAATTATTACAAGACAAATATTACTCACAATTTTCTCCTTTATAGCTTCAGTAGATTACTTGTACACTTTTCCAGGCTTTCTTTTATAAGTTGCAAGATACTTTTCAACATTAGAGAGTGAAATTTTATCCTCTCTTTCATTTTGCTATTTGCTGAAACAATTGTTAATCATAATTTAGGAAATTTAAACAGTTTCTTAATAGATTATAACTCATTGAAGAACTTATCAACTTAGCATAAACACTTGCAAAGCTCTTACGAACAATTGTGTGCATTTCAATTTGTTATTTTCTATTTTGAATATTTGTTTTAGTAATTTGCTACACATTAAAGCATTATATTGAATAGATATAATGTAAATAATTTTTAAAAAGTACTAATAATTATCATATCTTCACATCTGGGATGTTCCAATAAAAAATAAGCTCCTCAAAGACTTTTTTTGCTTATATAGCTGGGATGATTAACCATTATTTCTGCATCTGTCATATTTTATTTGAAATGATTTCACTTCACTATAGACTTATAACTTCTCCATGCATAACCAACAATATCTCTTCTGCAATGTAATAAATTTTCATTTAATTTCATAAATCAAAACTAAAAAGAGCATTAAGATATTGAATTTTTTACATAAACATATTCCTAAACAGGTTGTTTGGGAATCTTACGCCAATTAACATGGCTTAGAGGTGCGAGATTTTGTTTACGAGCCACAGTATCCAAGAAAAGTGTGAATTTAGTCAGCGCCTTCTCATCAGGATCAACTGCCTGATTAAGAGCATTGAAAAAAATTGTTTTACATTATTCCATGGATTTTGTATGAACCTCCTTGAGCAAAGTTAAACCTCTCCCCTCCTTCTTCACAAATTCTATATTGAAAATAATTATTAATGTTAGTATGTAGAAGATAAATTATTTAAATATTAGTATAATATATGATTATCTTTGCATTGAGTAGTGGCAATTTCTACCATATACATGCTTATATCATGTCCATTTTCTTCTACTAGATCTTCAAATGGTTCAAATTGTTGTTTCATAATTTAGTTTTTAGTTATTGTCACCTTAGAAAAGCATACTCTTTTTAAACAATCACTTCTCCTAATTCGGTTTCTATTACATTTTCAAGTATTTCATCCCCTCCATTTATGGTTGTTCCTCAACAAGTTTCTTTTGTTTTTTTCATCTTAAAAGGTCAATAAGATAATAACACTACCTGAAGGACATAACGGTTGTGGTCTGTCACTCTTTTTTAAAGGATCGATCTTTCCCTTTCTATTAAAATCTGTGACAGTTAAAACTAATGAAAAGAAAAAGATAAATTAAAGGTTTTTTAATTTATATCAATATCAAAAAATGTTCATTCACATTACAAAGATGGTCAAAATAACTATTATTATAGCAACTATATTGAAACCAAATTTAACAGTATAATAATCACATATATAGTACTAAAGAAAATGTAAAAATATGTACCTTTTCTTTAATGAATTGGCATTGCTCTTCACTGTCCTCCAAATGCTCTTCCTCTCTATGTGACAATTTAGATGAATCGTTTAGTTTATGAATGAGTCTTCTTCTGCTGCTTTCTCAAAAAGCTATCTATAGTGTTGGGCCCGGGACTCGATTTTTAAAACTAATCCCGTGGTTCGATAAATGACTATCTCGTGAGGGTGGTGTGAAAGACAAGTGGATAGCATTGGATTTAAAAGAGATTTTAGAGTGACAGTTGTGGAGGGTTCGCCATGGTGACGAATATGTTTCGCCGCGGCAAAACCATGGAGATATCTCCAGGGACCCTTTGGGAGAAGTTCGCCGCCGTTAACTCTTGGCTTCACTGCGGCGAAGCTCCTGGATTTAAATCAAGCACTCTCGGGACAAATACGCCTCAGTGAGCTTCTGACTTCGTCGCGATGAAACTTTCAATTCCGAACCAAACTCAAAATTCTGCACTCACATTTACAACCCATGCCAATACTAACAACTCAACTAAAAGGATAATTCTAAACATATACAAAGAAACTTCTTCATTTCATAAATAATTCAAAGAGTTTGAACAAAATTTATT
>JAOQML010000004.1:29702347-29720059 GCA_027568935.1 Erythroxylum urbanii
GTTCATTTGTTTCTAACATTATTATTATTTGATTGTCATCAAAATTAATCATCGTAAAGTCCTCTTGACTTAACACACATGTCGTCGTCAACACCTCCTCCACCACAATCTCCATAAGCATTCTCTTACTTTTACTTATTTATTTATTTTATTTTTATTTCCTATTTATGTTATATTTTTAGTTATCCCATTGCATATCATTTTCATACATTGAGGACAATGTGTCATGAACACATGGGGGAGTGGTATGCAATTACAATTGCATTGCATGTTGCTTATATATATGACTCATTGCATATTGCTTGTATATATGACTTCCCATGTTTGTGTAATGTGCAATTTTTTCATGAAATTTCCAAATTTTTTCCTTTTATCTTTTGGTTTGCATATGCTTGACTGTGTGAATAGGTAATGGTTGAAATTTTAATGAGAATTAGCCTACTTTTGTAAAACATTGTTTAACTTGTGAAAATATATTGACTTAGGAAGTTATTTGTTAATTGTCTTTAATATTAATATGTATGTTAATTAGGATATCTAACTTAGTTTTAAATTTTTTGTCACTCGCTTTCAAGTGTTTATGATTAGAAGTTGTTTAAATAGGTACATAATCCTAGTTACCTTTCAAGTAAATAATTGTCAATAAAGAAATGAAGTAGGTTAAAAATGTGAAAAAAGAAAAAAGTATGTTTTTTTAGTAAATAACTATTTCACTGACCCGTAGGGTTAAGAATAGAGCTAGTAGCCAGTTGTGAGTAGCAATATCGATAACTAACTGAGGAAATTCAGCATAAATGTTTATTTTCGCATCAAAAGGCTAAAATGAGTCTCCAACCATGTTGAATAAAAAATGTAACCTAGTTAAGTAACCAAGGCACATTCACTATAAACCATTTGCTTTCACGTCAAAAGTATAGGTTAGCACTAAAAACTTGAAAAAGTGATGTGTGTGAATACGAACCTATTGATCTTTTAAAAATAACAATAATTTTAATGGGAGGATAATCAGTGGTAGTTAACCTTTTTAATTTATCGATAATAGTAAACATATATTTGTAAGTCTCATAGGTGTAAGACTAAGTTGTTTATATCTTCATTACTATGTATGTTTATATTAAAGAGCTTAAACATGATGGAATTA
This sequence comes from Erythroxylum urbanii, assembly GCA_027568935.1. NCBI lineage: Eukaryota > Viridiplantae > Streptophyta > Magnoliopsida > Malpighiales > Erythroxylaceae > Erythroxylum > Erythroxylum urbanii. Next base: position 29,703,489 of record JAOQML010000004.1, read on the forward strand.
GTTGATATATTGGAACTTGTAAATAATTGTTGTTTAAGACCAAGTTAATTACATAATGTTGAGGCAATTGAACCATTAATTTTTATGGTGCATGTGTGCATGCTTTTATGAATAGGTGTGCATTGTGTTGTGTTTTATTTGATTTTGCTTAAGGACAAGAAAAAGGGTAAGTATGGGGGAGTTGATAGGTGATATTTGTTATAGGATTATCTAAGTCACTTTATATGATAATGTGTATGCTTATTATATAGACTAGGATTTTTAGCTTAGGTTTGTGTTATTTTCATATAACATGCATGTGTATGTGATTGTCTATGATAAATTTCATGTTTGGTTATAAATGAAGTATTTTGCGTTTAGGTTTAACATGCTTTTCATGTGTTTTGATGTACATACATTCTGTAAGGTTGTATGTCAATGTTTGGGTAGGATTTGAACCTTATTTGTGTTGATTATCAACTTATTTACATATGGAATTGTTGTAGGTATCAAAGAAAAACAAAAGAAGAAAAATAAGGCTGGAAAATAACAGATCACGATCGTGACCCAAGTAGAAGCTGGAATTTTCCAGCTATCTAGCTGACAATTCCAGCTTGCTCCACTTGCATCCTAAGTTAATTTATGCTCCTAAAAGGGTATAAAAACCCCATTTGAAAAGCTTATGAAAGGAAGAGGGTTGGCCAGCACACCAAAACGAAGAAGATGGACACATTTTTGGGTGGATTTTTAAGGAGAATCAAGTGATTTCAAGAGATCTCAAAGCTACCACGCTAAATTTCAAGTTTTCTCTTCAACTTATAAGCCTTCTATTCTCTCTTCTCTCTTCTCTCATTTGTTTCTATTAAGTTATTGTATTGAGAAGATGTTGTTAATGATTTTAATGGAATTATATGTAGATTTTAGGGTTGTTCTTATCATAACTATATAAGAAATCACCTTGATTTAATGTATGGTTTGCTTTGATGCTTATGTTGTGTGGACTTTATATGTCTTCCTTACATTGAGAAATGGATTTATGAAATCAATTTGGATTTACCATGAGAGTGGGTAGCCTAGAGAACACTTCACACATTAAGCTAACATGACATTTAGAGAGAGATCTTCGATGTTTTAATGGTTGTCCAATAAGTTACTTCATATTCACTTAACAGTTAAGTAAGGTGCATAGGTTGAGAGATCACATACCGAACTTTAATCATTACTTCGGGCTTAACTAGTTTGAATGTTGAGAGGGAAAGGGCCAATACATTAGAATGCCTAGGGCTAAGCATGATTACATTACCAAAGTGATGGATTACATGGTATAAAGAGAATGACCCTAACTTTGTAATTTAATTCTCCAAACTAAAATTATTTTCTTATTTTTGTGACATCTTGAATTGTGTTTGCAAGCCTTTAAATTGTGAATTTTCTCAATTTCATTCTCTCAATATTTGGTTTATTCAAACAAAAGTCAATTTGAATTACAAGGTGACTAACCAATCGTTAAAGGAACGATACCTTGCTATACTATTTTATACTAGTCGTATACTTGTGGTATAGCAAATTTAATTAATTTTAAAATTTTGAGTTAAACACAAAGGAGCTATCAGTAGTAAGCTTCTCAATTATGGCTTTTAATTTAGTTAGATGTTTCTAAATGCTTTAAAAGTAAATTTATAACATGTAAAAAAAAAAGGCATACAGACAATGAACTTATTTATATTGTTATCATGAAAGTAACAAATTGTATAATTAAAATTTTAAAAAATATAAAAGAAGAGAAATTCAATAATTCACATAATGCATATGAAAAGATATAATTACATATTTTCTTAGAGTCAGTTATAGCCTAATGGTGCATAGGAAGTTACACATATATCCAATTATTGAATTTAAAATTTTCTTATGCAAAAGGAAAATCAAGCTTTGACTTGAAAACAATGAATAATGTATACAACAATTGATCTTTCATGAAACATGTCTAAATTGAGAAAGCAATACTAAAAAGTGTATGTAGTTTTAAGCATGAAGCTAGAGCTTTTAAAAATGTAATTATGTTTTATATAGCCCTTTAGTTAGTTTATATTAAATACAAAGTGTGAGATTATGGTGGCCCATTTCTAGCTTGTGGATGCCCATCAATTCTATTTACATTGTCACTATGTTTTAACCCATAAATTCATGATAATATATAGTAAAGTTTATGATGCTTTTTTTTATTCAATTGGCCATCCAATCAATAATAACACACAAATTTCATTCATGAAAAGTGTTACTATATGGCCATCGTTGTTATGGGTAGTAACTATACCATTCCCATCATTTACATCAACATGTAAATTCTTTTTCTAGCAACATATAATTTACAACATGAAACTTACAATTTTTATAAATTACAAATACATTAAAATGTTTTCAAAACAATAGTTCTCAATCATATTTATAACTAGTGGAAAGTAGATTTCTATTCTACTTGGTAATATTTATTTTCAAATTTTATGGCCTAGAAGTTGACAAAAATGGGAAGGGAGATGAGATGTAGCAATTACAACCTCAAAATCTAATTTATGAAATATATTATTACAAGCTATAACCACCACAAAGAAGATGGAGAGGTGATCTGGATCATAATTTAACTGTAAAAGAACTGTAGGCCAGGACTTAGTTTCTTAAGTAATGCTGATGATGGTAATTTAAAAGAAAAACTCAAACTCTTAAATAGTAGGAACAAGAGTAATATAAGAATAAAATCTATAATCAAACCTTTAAACTATTTTTATAATTAATTATTTTTTAGTTGTAAATAAATATCATTAACTAAACTTTATGGGTTCTACATTATATAAGATTAGAAATGTGAATTTAGAAGTGCAACTATTTCTCCTAGAAATAAAGAATTAATTATAGATAATGATAATCACTACTTAAGTGAGGAAATTCCTATCAAAAGTATTATAGATAATGATAATCATTCAGAAATGCTAATGCTATTGGTAATGTTTGTTAAGTTATTAACGGAGAACAATTTTCAGGTGTTATCCATGATAGAAATAAAAACTAATCATTAATTAGTTTAGTTTCCTTTTTTTTCTATGAATTAAAGAGTAATTGAAAGCTTTTGAATTTCATTACACAGTAAATCTTAAGTCTAGAATTTTACAGAATGGCAGATCACAACAAATTATTAAGTTAGAGAAAAGCAAAAGGCATGATTTATTATTTGTAAATTAAAAGTCCTAACAAATAAATCAGAGAACTACTGAATTTTGCAATTAAGAAATTACATCACTTCAAAACCTAAAATTTACACCATAGATGTACACAAGAATTCACCTCATGCTATATCAAATATAGGGAGATAGATAGATAGATAGATAGTGATTAGTGATTAATAAGATTAGACTAACCTTATCACCTCTTTCTATCATAATCAACAATATCGAAAAAGTAAGAAAACAAACAACATCATTCAAATCAAATAAAGCCAAGAAAGAAGAACAACATAACCATTCATTCGAGCCTAAGTCCTTAAATAAGAGATTTTAGAAAAACACCACAACATACAAACAAGAAATGGAAAAAATAAAAATACAATATGAATTTTGTACTACGTTACACAAAGGCAATTATTTAATGTGTGGATTAGACATATCCTTTAGAGACATCACAGATCACGAGGTCTGATGTGTATGAACAAGTAGAGTGACAATTAATATGTTTTTGCTTTTTAACTAGCGTTTAAACAATATGAACGCTATACCAATGCTTAGAAGGAAAAAAAAACAGTATGAATGCTACACCGATGCTTAAAAGCTTTTTAAAATTATCAATATTAAGTTTCGATGAGGGAAGAGATGAGTGGAAAAAGAAAATGGAAAAATAACCTTAACAAATTAACCAAATAAACCACAAATGTACGATTTATTCCTTTACATATCGTTGGTCTATGTGTGGGAGTGCTTAGTAGGGGTTCAATTTCACCTATTCATGGCCACCGTTGCCAAATAGTTTTATCTAAAAATTAAAGGGAAAGTTAAAATTCTAAAATGTTTTGCTGCCTGTGTATAGTCCTCTAATAAGTCCTATTATATATCACCTTTTTTCTCCCTAAAATATTATCAAAGGTATAATATATGCATAAACCTACTTCTTTGTTATAAATAAATAAATAAATAAATAATATTATGTTATATGATACATAATTTAAAATAATAATACTTTAATTGTTGTTAGTTATGGCAAAACTTGCCCATTCCAATATGATCTGACCCAACTCGACTTAAGTTAACCAGATTTTAGGTCTTTTTCAGTTTTTTAATATTTTTAGGTTTCAGGTTTAGCTCGAATCATCCAATCCAACCTGATCCAAACTTTAAAATTTTAAAAGAAAATAATATTAAATTTATTTTAAAAATTAAATAATATATTTAATTTAGTTTGGTTTAGGTTGATTGTGCGTAAGCTTATACCAGAAGTTGTAGGTGAGGCATGAGCTCAAATACAAAATTTCAAGTAGGGCTTGGGCTTAGGTGGGTGTAATTCTGACACAACCGATTGTCATCCTTAATTATTGTTTAAAGTCGCAATAGATTTAATTATGCTTATATAAAATTCTACAACAATTACATTTTAATTTTTGATACCATTTTAAATCTATGACAACAAATTACTATTATTGTTGCCTATGAATATTATTAAAGGCCATGCTTTAAACATTGCATTAAATTAGTTTTAAGAACATATTTTAAAATGTTGCAAATTTAATATTGCCTAAAGTACTTTTTGTTGTAGTGAGACCTAAAATTTTTTGAAATCACTAAAGTTAAATCAAACTATTGTCACTTAATAATGTTTTGTTTTCTACCATTCATAAAGTCAAGATTACATTGCAATCACTTAATCATATTATGCACTTAATTTTTAATAATCAATTTCAATAAAGGATTATATATATACTCATACTATCAATCCTATAGTAACTAATGTAATCCTTACTACAACATAAAAATAAAAGGAAATTAAAAAAATTATAAGCCTAAAACATACCCAACTCATAACTAAAAAAATAGTTAACACATAAACCTAACAAAAAATCTTAGATCTACCTTAACATTTAAACATGAAAATTTCCTAATTTTCAAACAAATAAGATAATAGAAAAAAGTATGAGAGAGAAATAAGGTACAGAAATCTCTCCTTTATGGATACCAAATTGGTGAGGTAGAATCTATAAAAGTCCATTACAAAACAACTTATAAATGAAACTAAAGTAAATGTTATGAGAAATTTATAATAAAAAATAAAAGAAAAGTTATAATGTTAGGTTTTCCCAGTAAGGATGCCAAAATCTTGATCATATTAATTTGGAAGTTTACATAATCAATTTTAGCAAGTTTATAAATTACTCTGGACTCTACCATTGAACTTATTAATCCTAGCCAATCAACAAATATAAGTAAAACAAGGATTTAAGAAAAATAATTTAATGATGAATTTTTTAAAAAATTAATTAAATAATCAAATTATAAATAAAGAAAAGAAAAAAGTTAGGGCTTCAAGATTAGGAGGTCATTAACTCTTAAATATAACCTATGATGTAATAAAATGGGTCATATGACACAACTTAATACTCCCTGATTTTGCTAATTTCCTTTTAAATGAGAAATTGCTAATATTAGAAGGAATAGTATAACTCAATGGATTTTTCATTGTACGTGGTAGGTTCTCTTACTAGGTACAAAGCACTTCTCACTTAAAGTTTCTACTATCAATTTCTTGACAACCTTAGTTTTTGGCCCTCCTCTTTCATTTTCTTCTTCTCCTAAATATTTGATTTTCTAGGTGTGTCCAACTTTATAACTTCCTCCACTATAGCAATCCATATATGTAACTAAATATATAAGTTTAGTTATTATTAACATCTAACAACAACAAGGAAATAAGAAAAGAGTAGAGCATTGAATCTAGAAGTCTTCTCTGTTTTGTCTTGAGCTAGAAAATATATAGCCTTATTCTTGAGAATTCTTTTCTTTGACCTCCTCTTTAATTATGTTTATGTAGCCATTAAGTGGTGCTTTAAACTTCTTTATATACTCTTAAGTCTTCTAGGGTTTTGTCTAGGGTTTTTTCAAGTGTATATCTTTCAAAAATAGCCTCGAAATGTTAAAAATATGAAAAACTTGCATCCTGGAGTCATAAATGATCATGCATGGGACTACTCTAACCCTCTGGCATGATTATGCAAGGCTTGCATGATCGTGTTATAGACTTCCAACCTACTGCTTACTTGTTGCACGATCATGTATAGATGGACTTATTTCTCAAGCTTTTTCTTTATATTTTCTTCACTTGTTCCTATCCCTAGTCATCACTAAACACATTAAACAATCCTTGAAATATATAATTAAGATAAAAATCTTGCCTTAAATAGTAATTAATTAAATAAAAAAAACATAACAATAATAAGAACATAAATTTAAGTCCTAAACACATGATTATAGTTTAGGAAAACACTAAAAACACCTCTAATACATAGAAAACATAGTATAATTTACACTTTTCAACATCCTCACACTTAAATCTTTGTTTGTCATTGAGGAAACTAAACTACAAAACAAATAAACCTTAAAATATAGGAACACCCAATTATGCAATAATATAATAATTTGACATTGACATAAAATCTCATGAAATCAATTTAGCCATAAAAAATAAAATGTTCCAATACATTAACTTATTCCATTCATGTATAAGTGTTTTTATTTAAATACACATACCAACCAAAATATCAACACTTAGTTATAAATTTATGACACTTCAAAATATGCACTTATTCTTAGATACCATTTAAAAAGGAAGATCATCACTAAATATCCATTCATGAAATTTGTTTTGACTTTTAATAAGAAGATCCATAGGTTCAATTTTACTGTCAACACCATATTATCAAGCTTGGTTAGAGTTTCATTCTAGCCTTTAGATGTCACGACAAATATTTTGTTGTGAATACGCCCAGTTATTAGGCTATATCATAACTTACAACTAGCTATTAGCCCTATTCTTAAGGCTTTCTAAATAGGTCAGCATAATAGAAATTGTATTTAGCACATTTATATAACATACTTTAGTGTTTTTTTTCACATTTTACCTATATCACTTATTCCTAGTCAATCATTCCAATGAAAGGATAAAATGATATTTACCAACTTAAATGAATTTAGTTACAAATGTATCCAAATGAGTTTCATAAATTGATATCATAAGTAAAATATTCTAGTCAATATGCATATTCATCTAAATAACACTTAAAATATAAAATTCACAAGCTAATGTTTCATTAAAATTTAAATTCTTTCCAATTTTATGTCATTGACATATTCACACAATGCATACATTTTGCAACAAAATTTTTACATAATGCTAAACTAATAAAAAACTACCATAATGAAATGTAATTTCACACACAAATGATATGTATGTGCATATATGTCCCTACACTTGAATAACTAATAAATGCATATTTGACTATATTTATACACCCAAATTTGATGTATTTTGCTTGATATTTGTAATTTATTGCATTTTTGGTATTTAATTTGTTACAAGTGCATTCATAGGTTATAATTGCCTTTATGGACCAAAAGGAGAATAATTAAGATGAAAACGCGACATAAACTAGGTTTTAAAGCAAATTAGAGATACACGACCATGTTTGTTCTCATGTAAGTCTTAGAGCTTATGAAAAATCATTAATTTTGGAGTTTTTAATATACACAGTCTCTTAAAAGCCCATATATCAGACCATGTATGTCCCGAAAACCATAAAATTTCCTATAAAAAGACATGAGCGGAGGAAAACTATAACAGTAGACTTTTGGAGTAGATTACAGATGTATAAAGTTTATAGAAGGGATGATATTGATTCAAAGATATGGAGAATAAGAAGAAATCATCAAAAGATCCAATAGATTACAACATCAAACCTCAAACTTGTAAGAACATTCAATAAAATAGAAAGGGAGATTTAGAATTATGAATCCTTTGTTTTCTATATGTTTATCTTGGATTTTGTTTTCTATTATGTATAACGAAACATATTATTTATCTAGGTGTGATAAACCCTAGTTGGGATAGCAATATATCCTGATTCTTTTATTTAATGCAATTATTTTTATTGATCTATTGTGATTCAATTATATGTTTTAGCATGTTTTAATGGATTCGAAATATTAGTGATAATTATAATTTACATTATGTTTTGGTACGTGTTTTAGTGTGTTTAAAGGTGTTGATTAGATGATTATTTCATGTTTAGGCTTAGAATTATGTCAATGTGATTTTGTGTTTATGTTTTTAAGTGTTATGTAGTTTAGGGCATTGTGTTGGACCTTAATCATATTTTCTTAAGATGTTTTGATGTGATTGTTAGTGAATGAAACTAGATAAACGAAAATTGAAGAAAGTTGGAGCATGCTTAGGCTAAAAAGCAAGATCACGTCCTGGTGTCACAATTGCGACACCCCATGTCCTGATCATTGCAAAAGAAAATTTGGCGATGTCACGATTGTGGCACCTTCTGCCATGTTCGTGATAGATACTATCCAAGTGTGACTTGTTTCGTATCTTTTGACATTTTGGGGCTATTTTTTGAACAAAATGACCTTGGCAAGTCCTAAAATTAACCCTAAGATATAAAAGAACAAAAAGAGACAAAAATAAGCAACCTCCATCTTACCAAATTGAGAAAGAGCTAAGGAAGATCAAGAGGGGAAAGAGGAGCAGTAGCAGCAGTCCAACCATTCAAAACCAGTCCAATCAAGTTCTTTCAATCTTTCTTTTGTTTATTTGCTTCCATCCTAATGTATGAAGTGGGATTGAGAATGTTGAACATGTTGACGATGTTTTAATTTCATTTTAGGATTTTGTCTTGAATCATTTTTTGACTTGATTGCTTTTGATTTCAATAAATGTTTTGGGTGTTATGATATTTATAGTTGCTTATACTTCGATAATAAATTGAGAGATTGAATCGATAATAATCTAATTAGGTTAGGTAATGAGAGTTAACTAACTAATAATTCACATAAATATCAAATTGATAATCATATGAAGAGAGATCTTGTGTGAGGACTTGATTATTTGATAGATTGCTTAAGAACTAGTTGAAAATGTTAAGCTATTTTTGTTAATCGAAAGATAGAAAAATTGGAAAATTGAAATTAATTGGGGTTAAATGATTAGGTCTTAAGAGTATTTAACCTTTCGAAAATCTAGGATCGACACCAAATTGAATCATAAATGATTAAGGGAGAAAAATGACAATAAAACGAATCTATACATTCATACTTGATCATCTTTGTTTTATTATGACAACTCAATTGTTAAGTGGTTTAGTTCTCAATTTTATTTGATTTTTTAATTTCTGAATTTTATTTTCTATCAAATCATATTTCAGAATCTTAGACAAAGTTAGGTCCATTTATTTTTAGCTAATTCCTCGTGGGATCGATACCTCAATTACTACAAGTTTATGATCTGTATACATGCAGATACTGAGAGTCTTATATTAAGTAAAACTTGCTCAACAATTAGTACATGATATGATTTCATATCATTGAGATTGAGAAATCCTTTGTATGAATAAATCTACCATGATTGCAAACCTAGAGATAGGTCGACCTAAATCCTTTGGATTAGGGTCAAACCTAATAATGGAATAGATAAATAGGTAATGCAATCCTAGGAACTTTAACTAGAAAAAATTTTAGTTAATCACTTTACGGATTATTTTTCAGTAGTTTAGAGAAAGTTATTAAAATAAGATAGGAATTTCTACAGTCCAATAATCAACAAACTAATTGTATGATAAACATTAAACTATTTAATGATTTTGGGGGGATTTATCACCTATAAGCTAATCTTTGATATTGAGTTTTCCAAGTAATTTCCTTAGTCTTCTATATTCGCTATTGTTTCCTATTTTATTTTATTTGTTTAAGTTTTTAATTCTAATTAAAAATCTAATATCCTATTCCTATGCTAGATAATAGGAGAAGAGTAATTACTAGTATTTATTGTCTTCTTGGGATGGATCCGTACTTGGCTGTGCTAGCTACAACTATACTGTGCACTTGCGTTTAATTTAAATATTGGTATAGAAATGACCAATCAAGTTTTTAACCTCATTTTTGGGGACAATTATATTAGGAACTTTTAGATTTTATTATTATAGTTATTTTATTTTATTCTGTTTTATCCTTTTTTTTATTTTACGTTATTTTATTTGTTTAGTTTTCTTTCTTTTTGTGTAGAATTGAACTCTTGATCAGTTTATGACCCAAAGCACATTTGAGAGCTTAACAAATGCAGTTCTAGAGATTGAAAAAATAGTGGGTAGGAATCTTTGACAGACACAATTAAAGGAGTTTGAGCTAGATTGTCAAATAGTAAACTAGGGTGGTTAAGTAGACACTGAAGAATTGCAACCCATAACTGACCAACTGAGAACCATGTTCAACTACAGTAGAACATACTTAAATGATGCAGAGTCAAGCATTGTGAGACCTACTGTCGAAGCTAATATCTTTGAGATAAAGCTGAGCATAATCTAGATGGTGCAACATTCAGTCCAATTTGATGGACTTTGAGATGAGGATCCCATTGTGCACATCTTTATTTTTGTAGAGATCTTTGATACCTTTAAAATTAATGGAGATAATGAAGTTCACTCTACATAAAGATGAAGTTCACACGTTTATTTTTGTAGTTCTTATATGTTTTAGGATAGGAAATCAAACACCACAATAATGAGAATTTACATAATTGATGTGTAGGGTATGCATATTTACGTGTCATAATGTTTAACACAAAATTTTCTACGCTTGAGCATCTAATTTTAAATTTGCACACGTTTATGGAGAGTTACATGCTCTTTAGACATGCTAGTGTAGAATTACTCATTTTGATACACTTCGGTGTACCAATCTGTGTAAGTTTGCAAAAAGCTGTGATTCAGTGATGTACATGCTCAAATATACTACCATGTATCAGATGGTGTATGTCTGTGATGCACCTTTAAAACCCCTAACCTCTCAAGATTTCTCACTTTTCTTCTTCCCTCTCTCACTACTGACATCGCCCTCTAATTCTCCAACCCCAATGTTTTCATTTTTCTTGCAATCTATCAACTAAGTAATCTTATCAATTTTGCTTATTTATGCATGATTAATTAAGTGTTTTGCGGTATTTAACTCATTTATGCTTAAAAATGCTAGAATTGCAATTTTAGGGTTTAGTGAGGTTTCTTGTGATTTTATGCTTAATTGTGATTTAATAGTTGATTATTTTCATTGCACGTTTAATTTCAACATTTAATTTGAATAATTGCAAGTAATTTGGGTGAAAATTTCAACTTCAATTACGTAATTGTGTGATTTTTGCTCATTAAGTGTTTAATTGTGACATTTTTGAGATAAATAAGGTTGATCAGTTGTTTTTGACGTTAATTGATATTGGGTTTGTGTTTAATTGCATGTTAATTTTTCTTTTGGCATGCTTTTAATGTTTAATTTTGTCAATTTTATGTAATTATGAAGTTAGGGTTTTTAATTTCAATTTAGAATTGAAATTTGTAATTTAACAATCAGGTTAGCTTACTTTGTTATTACGATATTTCTAATTTTAATTTTGAGATTAATTAGATTGTTAAATAATTTTAACTAATTTTATTTTATTTTAGTGTTTCTTTATTCATTGGATTTAATTTATTATTTATTCTTCTGTGTTTAATTTTTTGTTGTTAGGCTACTTTCACCTTTAATTACTTAGTGAGCACATATAAAAAATTTTAAGATTGGGGAAAAGTTTATTCCTATAATTTATTTCCAAATTTTCTCAAACTTACTCAAAGTTTGTTACACAATGATGACACCACAGAGAGAAAAGGAGATTCCCAAGAAGCCATAAGGGGGAGAAGGTTTCTTAACCACATCCTAACTCCTAAAGCATCCACGAATGTTATTGTTTAATGCATGTGCCAGGTGGAACAATACCAACGGCTGAAGGATAAAATGTTTGGTAATAGCAAATTCATCGACTAGGAGGCAACGAAGCAAGTTGGTCTAACTCAATAAGTTTGGGACCTAATTGATGTAGGTGCATTATTCCAACTTTTCGAGATTATAGAGCCCTCCTACAGGTAGCTTAAATTAGAGGTTCTCTCCACATTCTTTTCAGGGAGAGGTAGCTATAATAGGGATCGAATTAATATGATCCAGTTTTAGATGATGGGAGATATGTTCCGAATAAGCAATTTAGAGTTTTCCATCAATATGATTCTATACTACCAGGAGTACATAGGGATGGTAGAGTACATCACACTATGAACTGACTTTCCATATAAATTATCTCCTTGGAACTTCTAGCAAAAGATTAGCATGGAGCACGATTATGACCTAAGCAAACCTAAGGTGGCTACACTGTAACATCTAGCGCTAGGATACATTTATGGTATTCTAAGTCATATCTTAAGCAGTTGAGGTGATAATAGGGGAGCTGTCTGGAACATGGATGTCTATTACTTATGGAGCATGAGTGAGATGTCAATTTACCTGGGGGCATATACTTGCCCAGTTTATTAGATGTCAAAGTGAAGACATAAAGGATGACACAATCTATGTTTGGTCTTATGTGACCAGACTGCATGATAGATGGTCTTATTTGATCGAACACTACCCATGCTTCATATGAGTACCATGGTGGCGCTTAATCTAGAAGTGATGCAACACATACAAATAGTTAGTAGATGTTGGGGACCCATGGGTGACATATTTAAACTTATTAGGGAACCCAATGAACGAGCAGCAGAGGTTGGAGATAGTGTGGGGCAACATGCAAAGGGGCAGTCACCGTAACCATAACCACCACCACACGAGATGGGAGGTACAATATAAGAACCAGATAGTCCAAGAGCTCACAAAACTATGATGAAACTATTAGGTTTTCACTTTGCATCACATGCATCAAAAAGAGAAAACAGTAGTGGAAATATAAAACAAAACCTAAAAGGCCAAGAAATTTTAATTGCCATTAGATATAACTTTAATAAAACATAACCTTAAGATGTGTACCTTACAGTCTCCTTTGATCTTTATTGTCTTCACCTCTTCTGGTTGTCGTAAACCATAACGATGAAAGGTGGATGTCTCTAACGATATCCACGCAAAGAGCAGAGGTTAAAACCTCTTAGGAAGAATGGCTAGAAAATGCACAAAGTGCTAAATTTGTGATGTAGTTTTTGAGAGACTGTTTGTAGAGAGTGAGAGAAGATGATGAACACCTCACTAAAAAAAACTCTTATTTTCATATAACACTTGCATGAAAATTGATGTTTCTTACACCCTTTGGCCTTCCTCTAACCCTCAACATCAGTGGAGAGTTAGTGGGGATTAAGTGGCTTTTAATCCCACTTAGTTTAGTATGAAACTTCCACCCCTTATTTAATGGGTAATTTGTCATCTTTCTTGTTAAAAGGTAATTTTATCATCTTATCTAAGAAGCAAGACTCACATGTGTCATACGATTCACAATTAAATGACCGTAAACTACCACACTTGTGTAGCTTAATCATGTATTTTCATATATTAGATCCCCGTCCAAAACCATTTTACTGATTCTTCGCATCTTCAATGCGTGTGATCCATTAGGTTCCTGATTATGTTGGCCACTTGAATTAACACTTATTTCAAGCAAGTTATAAATGATATTTAGCAACAAATTATAACCTCTAATTGATCGGAAAGCTAGTAGTTTGACTACGAACCCTTCTATAGACAATGTTCCAATGCAATTCATCCTTTCACCATTTATACCCCACTTAGTTTAGAGTATGGTTAAAGTGTCAACTTCCACTAGATTGACTATGTCACATCTAGCTCAAGTGATCTTAGTTCTTGTCTTTGAGGCTCATTATTCAATTAGACATGTCACTGAAGACTATCTTTATGACATTTCTACTCTGGCTAGAGATTCCTAAGTAATGATCCCTATAAGAAGCCATGGGTATCATCTCTTTCTATTAGGCGTGGTGAATCCTTTATTGGCTACTCAATAATCTTCGAATACCTCAAGCTGTACCCAATCACTGCCCTATGAGCAACTTCTAAAAGGTAACAAGGAATGAACTCAAAGTATAAGATTAGTATCCAAGATATCCTTGAGCACCTTAAGTCTAAGGATATTTGCACCATTGCTATAATGAGACTATCATTAACACTAGAATAGATTATCCATATGATTGTCTCATGGCAGGTCATCCAATATACTTACTACTCTTGGTAAGAATCCACATGTTAACTTTAAACAACTCATGCTTATAGCTTATGAGATCCACTGCTTGATGTAATCAAAAGTATAACATGTGCTAGTCTGTCTAGATTAATAATATCCTATCTCATTAGTCCAATAACTAGTGATAATTTAGTTACTAACATAATTACACATGATAGGAATCTCATTATCATGATCTCATTATGATTTCCTTCATGCTATGTAAAGTATCAAGGACTTCATTAATTCGATTTAAGATCACTATCAATTTATAAAGAACATGAACATTAAATTAACGAAAAAGCCTTTTTATTAATTAAAAAGATTTGTATAATTACATGCTTAAGGTGATTTTTGTGGTTAACGAGGCAGAATTGCTTGAGGCAGAAATAGATGCGGAAACGCAGATGATCATGATCATCAATAGCTTAAACTCTTCTTTTCAGCAGTTTAAGTTGGACTACAAGCTCAACACCAAGAATTACACCTTGAGTGAGTTGATGAATACCCTTCAAATACGGAGGAGATATTAAATATCAGAGCCAATGGGCAAGAGGCTTATGTTCCATCTTCTTCTAAGCCCAAGGGTAAGGGCAAGCAAAAGAAGAAGGGTGTAAAGAAAGGGAAGGCCTAAACAGGGGTCAAGGCCTAGCTCCTGAAAAAGAAGGCCAAAGAAGACACCAAAGGATAGTGTTTCCACTATGCTGAGAAGGGCCACTAGAAGAGGAACTACGAGGTCTACTTTGAGGTCATTAAGAGGAAACAAGGTATAGGTTTCCTAAGTTTGTTAGGAACTAGAAATATGGCAGATTCATCTGCTTCTTAGATAATAGATTCAGGAGCCACTGTCCATGTTTGTAATTCCATACAGGGGTTCCAGCAAAGGAAAAGACTACTTAAAGGCCAGTTTCAAGTCAAGATAGCGGATGGATCCTACGTTTTGGCATAAGCAGTGGGAGTAGTTATCTTAGACTTTCTTAGTGGTTATAAGTTATATTTAAAGGATGTATATTACATCCTAATGGTTGTAAGGAACATGATTTCTATTTTTTGTTAATAAAATCTGATTATTCCTTATATTTTGAAAATATTGTTTCAATATATAAAAATAAAGATTTTATTTGTAATGCGGTAACTAAACAAGGATTGTTCTTTATAGAACCTATGATAGGCTCAGTAAACACAACTAAATTAATAAAACCAAGAAAAGCTAATGACTCTAGCATTGTTTCAAAATATTTGTGGCACTTAAGGATGGGTCATGTGAATCAAAAAAGACTTGACAGATTAGTGAATGATGGGATCCTTACGTGTTTGGATAATGATCCATTACCCACCTGTGAATCTTGCATTGAAGGAAAGATGACGAAGGCTTTATTTCCTTCCAAAGGAAGCAAATCTGAACTTACGTTGGACCTGGTACACGCTGATGTGTGTGGGCCCATGAACGTATAAACTAGAGGAGGTTATGAATACTTTATAACCTTTATAGATGATTACTCTAGACATCGCTATCCGTGTTTGATGCACAAAAAGAGCGAGTCCTTTGAAAAGTTCAGTGAATGCAAAGCTGAAGTGCAGAAGTAGCTAAGCAAGCCATTAAAACAACTTTAATTGGATCGAGGTGGTGAGTACTTATTTGGAGAGTTCCAACAATTCCTAATTGACAGTGGAATTGTTTCCAACTTATCAATTCCCAGAACACCTCATCAAAATGGTGTAGCTTAGAGGAGGAATAAGACTCTATTAGAAATAGTAAGATTAATGATGTCCTACACTAGCCTTTGAGGATCATTCTCGGGATATGCCATACAAACGGCAACTTATCTTCTTAACTTTGCTCCATCTAAATCGGTGTCTAAAACACCTAAAGAGTTATGAACTGGATAAGTGCCTTCATTGCAGCACTTAAGGACTTAGGGCTACTTAGCCCATGTTCTAAGTGTTGGATCGGAAAAAGAAAGCATGCTATATTTGGAGAAACGGTAGATTTCAAAACTTTTAAGAAGTCATTTTTCCAGCAGAAGCAAAAAAATCCAAATCATCATGCCAATCCATACATGATATAGTATAAGGATAATAAAAAACATAAACAAGAAGAAGAGTATTAACGACTCTTTTACTACAATTTTAAATCCTCGCTGCGCTATCCTCTCCTTCTTCTTGTACCCAAATCCTTTGCTTTTCAATCTTTTCCTTTAGCAATCTATCTTCTCCTTGTTGTTGTATCCTCAACCAATTTGATTTACCTCTTGTTCTTTAAG
>JAOQML010000004.1:29720159-29739792 GCA_027568935.1 Erythroxylum urbanii
AATCCATCTTCCCTTACCTCTATTTCAGAAGGTTTACCATTTTTAATCTCTTCTCTGAGCCTGCTCAAGAACTCATCATATTCCTGTAATTCCTTAATCTTTTCATTCAATACTAGCCTTACTCTAAAGTTTGCCAATAACAATCAGCTTCAGCTTATCTCAATGTCACTCTGAGTTTGGCTAATTCCTTCAATAAAGGAATATACACTATCTCCACACGTGCCATAGTCGATTTTCTACTCAGTGCATCCACTACTACATTAGCCTTCCCTGGGTGATAATCAATCATTAAGTCATAATCCTTAAACAATTCTAACCATCTTCTCTATCTCAAATTCAACTTTTTATGGCTCTTCAGATACTTAAGACTCTTGTTGTCTGTAAATACCCTAGTAGTAACTCCATACAAATAGTGTCTCTATATTTTCAATGCAAAAATTACGGTAGCTAACTCCAAGTCATGCGTAGGATAATTCATCTCATAAGGTTTCAATTGCCTAGAAGCATAAGCAATCACCTTATCTCCTTGCATCAACACACAACCCAATCCCTTCCTTGAGGCATCATTATACACTATGTATCCATCATTACCCGAAGGTAAAGTCAAAATCGGTGCACTCGTCAATCTGTACTTAAGCTTCTCAAAGCTTTTCTGACATTCATCTGTCCACACAAACTTTTGATTCTTCCTGGTCAATTTGGTAAGTGGAGCTGCTAATATGGAAAAGCTCTCCACAAACCTCCTGTAATACCTAACTAAACCTAAGAAACTCCTCACTTCTGCTATATTCTTAGGTGCTTCCCATCTCACCACAGCTTCAATTTTTCTCGGATCTATATGTACTCCGTGCTCTGAAATCACATGCCCAAGAAATACCACTTCTTTTAGCCAGAATTCACATTTATCGAATTTGGCATATAACTCGTTCTTCCTCAATGTCTCCAAGGCAACCCTCAATTGTTTCTCATGCTCCTTGTCACTCTTAGAATAAACCAATATATCATCAATAAAGATAATGATAAATCAGTCTAAGAACGATTTAAAGACTCGATTCATCAAGTCTATGAAAGTTACAGATGTATTCGTTAACCCAAAAGGCATAAACAAGAACTCGAAGTGGCCATATCGTGTTCTAAAAGCAGTCTTTAACACATCGGACTCCTTTATCTGCAATTGGTGGTAGCCTAATCTCAAATCTATCTTAGAAAAGACCCTTGCCCCTTGCAACTGATCAAACAAATCATCTATACGTGGGAGCGGATATCTGTTCTTAATGCACATGGTTGAGCTTCCTATAATCCACATACATCCTCAACGATTCATCTTTCTTCTTTAAAAAAAGATCGGAGCTCCCCAAGGTGAAGAGCTCGGCCTTATGAACCCTTTCTCCAATAATTCTCCCAATTGCTCCGCAAGCTCCTTCAATTCCACTGGGGCCATTCTATAAGGCGGAATCAATATTGGCATTGTGCCTAAAGAAGCTCTATGGAAAATTCAATTTCCCTTGGTGGTGCTAGTCTTAGTAATTCCTCGAGAAAGACATCTTGGAATTCTATGACCACAAGTATTTCTTCTAACTTCCCTCTATCTGCCTTTGTGTCTACCACATAAGCCAAAAATGCTTCACATCCTTTCCTTATCAGTTTTTCTGCTATTAAAGCCGAAACCATTCTATTCAAACTCACTTTTCTGTTCCCCATAAACACCACCTTTTACCATTACCAATTTCGAACTCCAAGATCTTTTGTCTACAATCCAAGTTAGCAATATATTTCTCTAAGGTGTCCATACCTAAAATCACATCTAATCCTCCCATCCTCATTGGCATTAGATCCACCACTAATTGTTCCCCTCTAATATGTATCTCATAGTCTTTGTATACTTGACTAATAATAATACATTGGCCAATTGGAGTACTCACCATCAAAGGAGTATCCAATGGGCTTAATTCTCTAACATACATAGTTCTACTCAATGACACAAACGAATGGGTGGAACCCGGATCAATCAAAACAATAATATCCTCATCAAATAATTTAATCATACTAGTTACAACTCCTAGAGTTGTCTCTACATCCTCCCTCGTCATAGCAAAGACTCTGGTAGGTGCTTGTCCCCTTGATCTCCCTGGAGGGTTCCCTTTCTTAGTCACATCAGAATTGCCCACTTCCGTTACTATCCTGTGTCCCACTGTCTCAGCCCTCTTTGAAGCTTGCATCTGACATCTCTTATGTCTTGGATTCTGAGGGCACTCTCTTGCCATGTGTCCTTTTTCCCCGTAATTGAAGCATGCACCAGTCAATCGGTAACATTCCCCTCTTTGAAACCTTCCACAGTGATCAAATTTGGGAATGGGTGGCTTATCCCCGTCTCCCCTCCTACTGCCTCCAATCGTTGAGGCTTGATGTATGACAGTTTTCATCTGTATAGGCCTGCTTGCTCCACTTCTCCTCCCCTCAGACTGTGCAAGGAAAGTCCTGGCACTCCTCTTTAACATAGGAGTACTGCCTCCCCTCTTAAACTATTCTCTCCCCTTTCTCTTCTTGTTTACGGCGCTCTTTATGTTTTCTATATTCTCAAACCTCAGTACCGCTTCAACCAGCTATTGAAAATCACTAAAATTTTGCACCACCACTTTCTCTCTGATGGCTAAGTGCAGTCCCACTTCAAACCTTCAGCACCTAGCCACTTCGCTTATCATTAACTTAGCTGCATATTGGGCCAATTGTGTAAATTGACGCTCATATTCACTCACCGTCATCTTCCTCTGGGTGAGGCTCAAAAACTCTCTCTGCTTTTGTTGGATGTACACTTCAGACTAATACTTCTTCTTATAAACATTCAGGAAGTCCTTCCAGGCTAACACTGATGGTTTCATTTGACTTCCCAGGATACTATCCCACCAATGCAAAGCATCCCCTTGTAGCAAACTCGCAGCATATTCAACCTTCTTGTCATCTTCACAATCCATCTGCTCTAATATTCGTTCCGTCTTTCTCAGCTATGTCTCAGTTTCCTCGGGATCAGTGGTCCTGTAAAAGTCCAATGTTCCATACTTTTTCAACTTGTTTAACTGCTTCCCCATCTTAACTGGGGCCGGAGCAGAAGATTGTGACATATGTCCCATAGCTTGGACAAACGCCTGAGTGAAAGCTTAGAACATCCTCGATCCAAGGTAGGTCCTTGTTCTGACAGAACAGGCGACTCCCGCGTCTGTGAGCGAGAGGGCCCAATATTGTGCCCTACATAAGCCTCAGCATCTCTTGGGGCTCTAGACTCATTCGTGCCCTCCTCTTTTAGTGGAGGGTCAGGTGCAACCGATCCTTGCAATATTCCTCGTGTCCTCCTACGAGGTGGCACTTCACTCCTTCAATGGAAACACTAGCAATTAACTTACATTTTATTCCTACATATATGTATGATATGCATGTCATTTAATACAATCCATCAATTTAACAATGCAAACAATTAATCGCATAGTATAACAATTCGTCCTATTATGCATTTTAAGCTTAGGAAAAACCCAAGCTCTGATACCAAAAAGATGTTGGGCCCTGAGTCTCAATCCCAAAACTAATCTCGTGGTTCGATTCATGGAGATCCCGTGAGGGTGGTGTGAAAGACAAATGGATAGCATTGGATTAAAAAGGGATTTCAGAGTGACAGCGGTGAAGGGTTCAAAAAGTTCACGTCATCTCTAAGCATATCCAACAACTGTACCACCCATACAAAGCTCAGATCTAGCAACTTGACACTGATCTTCGACATTACACTGCTATGTAATATTTTAGACCTAACTTCGACGTCAAAACTAAAGAACTCAGGAAGATATAAGGAATTGTGTAAAGTATGAAAGCTGATATGCAATTTGCACAATCTAAGACTGTATACGGCTCATCCTCTTCAGTATATCCAAATATACAACCATTATACACTCCTTCTCTGTATCAGATGTACCCAGAAGTAGCTGACTATTCAAAGGTCTTAAAGTTCAACTACCCTTTGATTAGATAGCATATCCATCCTCAGGTAGCTCAAGCAAAACCTAAAAATCAAAACCCAACCCAAAGCATGAACAAGTTCCTAAGCCACAATTTCCTGAGTCATGACCTTCATATACTAAACTTGAACCAGTTAACTGGTGGAGTAAACCATTACATATTCATACACCTCCCACTTCTCCACTACAGTCTCAACCTTCCACCTCTACTGGAAAGGATAAAGCGCCTCTGACAGAGTCCATAGCAATTCTTGCACCTACACCTAATGCAGAAGATTCCTCTACCCAATCAGATAATTCAGAAGCTTATTATGAAGCCTTTGTACCAACATCTAAAGTCTCTGCAACAATTTCTGATTCATCATCTGAACAGATCTCTAAACCGTCTTCTGATTCCTCAGCCCAGTTAGTTAATCTATTAGACTTAGCATAAGTTTTGATGACTATGCTTGAACCTACTAAAGCTGAACCAAAAATAAGTGAAACAGAATCCTCACGTACTAAACCTTTCAAACTTACACCAGCACCACAGGCAACGCCAGCTCAACCAACTGCACAGATCAAGCCTACTTCAGGACCTTGGTTTACTTTTAACGATCTTCCCCTAAAGAAATGAAGAGATCGCTTACATGAATTCAATGCACGGATAGATCTTTAAATGACTCGACCAAACAATCATTTACATCATATTTTGTTTGAGTTTACTTCTCATTTCACTGGTACTTTGCGAGAATGGTGGCAAATTATTAACGACTATCTAAGACTTCAGTATATCTAATTCACTACAACTAGAGCTCTTCTTGGGATAATCCATAAGGAATTTGTTGGTGAATTTTAACTCATAGATATGCAGATCCGTTAGGAGTATTTTTAAATGAAATGTTGTTCCCTTGACAAGCATGATCTACAAAAACATTTTCAACGTATGACGAAAAGATATTATCTTTTGAATGGATGGAATGATGTTAATCTTCGATATACTTTTATCTCATTCCTTCCAGATTAACTACAAACAGAGCTATAACAGACCATTGTTTCTTTACAAAGAGATATTGCTAATATATCTCTTAGAGAAATCTACCAGCTTGGTTTAGTTTCTCTTGATAAGCTTTGTGATCAACACGCCTTATTCAAGAACATCATTAAAGGTGGTATAATTCTTAAACAAGCTTGCAAGAAGCCTTATCTTCAAATTAAGTGCAAAGACAAAAAGACATGTGATTGTAGCAATAAGAAGAAAACTCATCACAATCATGTCTATCATCAACGAAACTTCAGCAGACAAATGGAAGGTCACAAGCCCTTCAGGAAAACTTATGTGAGAAAAGATGGAACAAAATGAAAGTTTGTTTGATTCTTCAAGAAGAAATCCCATCATTCTTAGAAAGTTGATCGATGTCTTCTCTATGGACAATCAGGACACTTTGCATGAACTTACCTCACAAAAGCAAAAAAGATGTCAAGTTATTAAAGCAGATGCAATCAATCTTGCCAATTCATTCTTCTAATAACTTTGAAGATCTTATTGAGGAACAATCTACTGAAGATGAAGACACTAAATTTGTTGTTTTTGTTACGACCTTTGAAGATGAATTCTCTAATTCCTCTATCTCTCTTGGGGATGATTCTCTATACATGCTACAGCAGGCCTGTATGAAATTAGATTGTACTCTAGTCCAACAACCATATATCCAGATCCAACTCTTCAGATAAGAAAAATATGATCGACCCATCAAAGCCATCGGATTTATGAATACTAGATCCAGTCGTACAATTATGAAGCCCAACAATTTACCTTCTGAGGCATGGTCCTCACATGATGAGTACTTTACTATTGTAGATGGCAATTCATTCAAGATCGGGCTGATTACAAAGAGAAAGATCAGGATACAAATCTTTCCACAGTGTACAATTTGGACTAAAGTGCTTGGCAGCAATCTACCTGGCCCAGATATTCTCATTGGTATGGATGTATACAGCAAAGCCTCACCTTTACAAATCCTACCCACAGGCCTCAGGTATTGATCATTTTACAGTCCTTGCATTGAATTGAAAATGTGATTGAACTTTCTCAAGTTCCTACACCATATATCTCATTGTGAAATAAATTATTAGACTACTGTCCTGAATCACATGCATAGTTTTCTCATCCATATCCTCTGTGAAAAAATGTTGAATTTTCATAAGTCTACCTTTTAAAAAGAATGAGGATATCAATCCTACGAAAGCCACACATCCAGGGATGAACCTTAATGACCTCAAACTTACACAAGATGAGTGCACTATCCTTCTAAAGCAAGGAATCATTGAACCTACAAAGTCAGATTGGGCTTACGAGGCTTTCTATGTGAACAAATGTTCAAGCACGATAAAAAGAGATTGGTAATTGATTAGAAGCCTCTGAATGCATTCCTGCAAGATTACAAGTTTCCTCTCCCTAAGATCAATACTCAGGTACTATTTTTAAAAGAAACTGTTATCTTTTCCAAGTGTGATCTTAAAGCAAGATTTTGGCAATTGGGTGTTCACCCAACTGAGCGGTACAAAACTGCATTCTGCATTCCCAATATACAATACCAATGGACTATTATGTCATGTGGGCTTAAAATTGCCCCATCACTATTTCAAAGAACCATGACTACGATCTATGAGCCTATCCTCAACAATGAAATCATCTATATTGATGATATTCTCCTGTTCTCAAAGACTCATGAGGAACATCAGGCCTTATTTCAGCAATTCTTGGATCTTACTAAACAGTATGGTATCATGCTTTCAGCCTCTAAAACATCATTGGTACAAAGGAAATTGAATTTCTGGGTATGCATTTCAAAGATAGATTATACCAATTTGATCCACATATTGCATAAGAGTTGTTACACTTTATTGATGAAAATCTCACTTTGAAACAAATACAACAATTCCTCAAGATTGTTAATTACATCTGTGAGTTCATACCGTATGTGACAGCTTACATTTCGTGTTTATCTAAGTTTCTCAAACATAATCCACCATGGCCTCTAGATATTTTCTTTCCTTTTTCTCATTATAAATATCTTTCCTTGTGTGCAAGACGATAGACTGGAAGATAATAAATAATAGAATTCTTAGATTGCAAATCGTATTATGTTTGGGGCTTGTGATCTTTTAACTCATCTTTTTAATATTTAAATTTTGGTTAGTGGTGATCAGGTAAAAGTCTGTAAGAAAGGGAGAGAGAAAAGAAAAATTAGGAAAGCAAAATTTTTAAAAATCAATTTTGATTTTTATTTGATTTAAATTCGTTCGTTATTAAATCAAGTTCAAATTTAGCTTAGAAATTCTAAGACATTGCTATAATATGAACTATAAAGACATTAGTTAGAGGACTTTCCTGCATATTTTAACTTGTGAATAGTAATTCAACTTTTGGTGATGTCTCTTTTTTTTTCTTTTTTGTTATTATTGCATTTATCCTTTGTTTCTCCTTATTTAACAGTTATTTTATACTCACTTTGGAGAGAACCTTTTAGACTCTTTTAATATAGTTTATTTTGTTTAATGAATCAAAGGTATTGTACTTTTTAACATTAATTTGAAAGGAATTTTCACGTGTAAATCTTGATGTCTCTTGACCTTGTGATTTATTCATGAGACATTATTTAATTATGTTAATTAGAATTATCTCTTTCATTTTTACTATATTTTGATGTTTAAATAGGAAAATTAATATTTGTTTTATTTTAGTAGTGACAAGTGGAGATTGCATCAAATTGGAGCACTATTGGTCAAAATCACAAATTTTGGAAAAACCGGACAGATTATTAATTGTTGTGAACAAGGCAAGAGCATGCATAATGTCAAATTCATTCCTAAAGTTTGAATTCAATTAAGAAGCTTATTTCCATCTCTATTATGAAGGGATTTACTTGTTTTAGATAAGAATCTTTGCAAAATAGAAAGGGGAGGTTTTGAGTAGGAAAAGAAGGGAAAAAAACATGTCCAACAACTTCTACACATTATTCTCTTTCATTTCTTTGTAGTTTTCTTTCAATCTTTCATCTTTTCTTCTATTTTTCACACTGGAACTAAAGTTGTGTGGCAAATTTCAAATATTCTGAGTCAAGGATACCTAAAACTCTAGTTGTAACATTATGAGGTTTTTTTCTAAACTTAAATTCATGGTTTAATTCAAGTATTTTTTATCTTATGTTCTTATAGTTCATAAATAATTAATATTAATCGATATGATAAATTAATTTAATATTAATTATTTTATAGCTATCCATGAATTCAATGATCTATAATTTTCATAGATGATTCGTACAAGTAGCAAATAGGTTATTTATGAATTTGCATATAAATTATAAAAAACAAGAAAACTAAGTTCAATAGAGGTAGCTATCTCAATTACTTAATTTAAGGTTTAGTCTTTTTCATTAAACTTATTTATATCATACTCAATCAATTGACGGTAAGTTTTGGTTTGAATGCTAGGTTTGAACTAATCAATTTAGGAAATTTTGGGACTTATTATAACTATCCTAATATGTTTTAGATTAATTGTTTGAATTGTAAAAATTATTCTTTTTAAACTAATGATCAATATTACGATTAGATAAAATATTTCCCTTAAATCAGACCTATTTCTATGACTACTACAAGAGCTTAGAGAATTAGAATTAATTTTTAGGGCTTCAATAACTTGATCATTTACCTTAATCGTATTTATTTTTAGTATATTATACTTGTTGCAACATCATTATTGTGCTAGAGTTTATGTTTGCTTCTTATAAATTTAAGTAAGAAGAAAAATTTTGATTGGGCATTTCATTCTAATGTATGTTCCATTTGTATATATTAATGCTTTCTTTCCGACATTATGGCATCTAAGCTTGTGGTTAAATATTTATGATAACTCTACTTGAATGATGGAGGCAAATATTAGCTAAATTATATGTTTAGTGTTATTAATTACTATAAATGAAAGACAATATAAAAGATTTTTAATTTGTGAAAAAATGCATTTATCCGTGTTTGTTAATTATAAACCCTAGTATATGTCAAATAAGAGTGAATATTAACATGTGGCTATGTTAGGTAATGAGTATAAGACAATATTCTTAATTATGTTGATTATGAGACATATGTTAAAACTTTCTAGGAAAAGTTTGGAATACATTTTACTTCAGAAAGAGGCAATAATAAGATGTTCTTACTTAAACAATTTTTCAATTTGAAATATAAAGAGGCAATCCTACTTTCATTCATTTAAATTATTTTAGGTTATCTTTGATCAGTTGTCTATAATGGGTATAAAGTTTGATAATGAGATATATAAACTTTGGTTGCTTAATACTCTAGTAGATTCTTGGGAATTTTTCGTGTTTCTTTGATCTATTTTGCTGATAGTGTTTAGGTACTATCAAATATATTAACAGTGGTGTTTTAAATAAATAAGTGAGAAGAAAAAATTTAGAATCCACTTTCATCCTCGTCATAGTTGAATGTTTGATTACTGAAGAAAAGGGATAATTATTATTTCAAAGGTCAGAAAGGTAAAGAGAAAAGTATAAACACGTCAAGGTCCAGGTATAAGAACTTTGTTTATAATTAATATGACGAAGAAGGGCATATTAAAAGTACTATTTAAAGTTGAAAAGGAGATGAGACAGGAAAAGAATAATAGTAACAATGAGAATTAAGTTACTACTAATGTTGATGGTGATCTTTTGGTTGTTTGTGATAAAAATGTCATAAATCTAATATGTCATGAGACTAGTTAGGTTAAAGATACCGATACTTCCTATCATGTCATGCCAAGGTAGGAGTTCTTCATTTCTTATACTCTTTGTGATTTTAGAGTATTGAAGATGGGTAATGATGGCAAGATTAGCATGATTAGTATAGAAAATTTTACTTGAAGGTTAACAATGATTCCAAGTTGGTTTTTAATTATGTTAAGCATGCATTTGACATCCACTTAAATTTGATCTCTATAAAAAAGCTTGATAATTATTATTACAATATCTTCAATGATGGACACTAGAAATTTACTAGATGTTCATTAATTGTGATTTGAGTTAACAAGTCATTTAACTTATATATGATGTAAGATTTTATTTCTGACAACTTAGTGAACAATGTAAAGATGATACTCATCTGAATTTTAATATAAAAGACTGAGTCATATATGTGTGAAGGAAATCAATTATTTAGCGAAGAAAACTTTGCTTTCTTGGATTAAGGAATAGGTTGGACAAGTGTATTCATTGATTGGATAAGAAATAGAGAAGGCTAAGACAAAAGTAGAATTGTTTTAACTAATTTTGATTTTCATCTGATATGAAGTGATTCATTATTGAATCAAGTTCAAATATGCAACTTTGAGTGATTTCACTCATTTTCTTCTTTGTTTGTTATTGTTGAATTTATCTTTCATTTCTCCTTGTTTGACACTTATTCTATAGTCACTTTAAAGATAATTTTTTAAGAAACTTTTAGTATAGTGGACTTTTTTGGTGGACTAAAGGTATCGTAGTTTCTATCCTTAACTTAAGTAGATTTTTCACATAAAAATCTTGGAGTATGTTGAGTTTATGATATATTTTATCCATTTATTTAGCATATTATACTTGTTATAACATCATTATATACTAAATTGTTTCCTTGCTCCTTGTAGGTTCAAGTAAGAAGGAAAGTTTTAAGTGAGAATTTCATTCTGATTTATGTTTAGTCTTGTATATATTATTACTTTCTTACCAATATTAAGGTTTCTAAACTTGTGGCTGAATATTTATGATAACTATGTTTGAATAATAGAGGATTAGCTAAATGATGTGTTTAATGGTATTAATTGCCATAAATGGAAAACAACAGAAAAGATCTTTTACTTATGAAAAAGATGCATTCGTCGTATTTGCCACTCAGAAACCTAAGGATTAGGAATTTAAATATTAATATGTCGCCATATTAAGCAAATGAGTAGAAGACAATATTCTTAATCATGTTGTTTATGAGATATGTATTAAAATTTTATGGGATAAGTATAAGAAACTTTATGTTTTGGAAGTATGCAATAACAAGATATCATACCAATAAAGCAGAGCATATTAAAAAGTACTATTTTAAGCTAAAAAATGGGATGAGATAAAAAAATAATAGTAACAATGAGAACTATATTTCTACTACTATTGATGGTGATCTTTTTGTTGCAAGTGATAAAAATACCATAAATTTATTATGCCATGAGACTAGT
Source organism: Erythroxylum urbanii (assembly GCA_027568935.1). NCBI lineage: Eukaryota > Viridiplantae > Streptophyta > Magnoliopsida > Malpighiales > Erythroxylaceae > Erythroxylum > Erythroxylum urbanii. The sequence goes on from JAOQML010000004.1 coordinate 29,731,398, forward strand.
TGGAACTATAGATATTGGTACTTCCCATCATGTCATGCCAAGGAAGGAGTTCTTTATTTCTTATACTCCTCATGATTTTAGAGTATTGAAGATGGTTAATGGTGGCAATATCAGGGTAATTAGCATGGGAACAATTTTCTTAGAGATTAACAATGGTTCAAAGTTAGTTCTTAAGCATGTAAAGCATGCATTTGACATCCACTTAAATTTGATCTATGTAAGAAAGTTTAATGATGATTATTATTACAATATCTTCAATGATGGACATTGGAAACTAACTAGATATATGATTACTGTATATGATGTAAATTTCTATTTTTGACAACTCGATAAATATCGCGTAGAAGACCAAGTCATATGAGCACGAAAGGAATTTTTTTTGGCCAAAAAAATTACTTTCTTAGATTAAGGAAGTTAGGTTAGACAAGTGTATTCATTGATTGTTAAGACACACAGAAGAGCTCCTTTCAAAGTCATACTCCTTTTTAGAAGTTAGATTTATTGGAGCTTATACATTCTGATGTTTGTGGCCTTATTAAGGGTGAGATCACATGTACTTTATTTTGCCACCTATATTGATGATCATTTTACAAAATTTTAGGTTTATGCTTTGAAGACTAAAGATCATGTTCTTAAGAAGTGTAACTACATTCAAGCCTTAATTAAAAGATAAACAAGCAAAAAGTTGAAATACATTTGCAATAACAACAGTGGTGAATATTATGGACCTTTTAATAACTATTATAGAGAGTAGAGTGTTAGACATTAGAAACTCCTCCCAAGATTCCCTAGTTAAATGATTTATGAAGAGGATGGATAGAACTTTGATGAAGAGAGTTAGATGCTTACTTGTAAAAAAAAAGCTATCAAATTTATTTTAGGCATAAGCACTTTGTATAGATGCATATGTTATCAATTTGCTTATATTGTTCCTTTTAATGGTGATATCTCTGATAGAGTTTGGTTTGGTAAGGATGTTTCCTATATTCACTTTTAAGTCTTTGAAAGTAAAGCATTTGTGCAAATTCTTAAAAAAGAGAATTTGACGTTGGATGCTAAGTTTAAAAAGTTTATCTTCATTCGTTGTAGTTAAGATAATTTTAGCTATTATTTATATAATCTAGTAAAGAAGAAACTTATTGTAAGTTACGGTGTGGTGTTCTTTGAAGACCAGATTATTGAGAATATTGAGAAGGCAAAGAGGAATGATTACTAAAGCAATAAGAGTTTGGTCAATGTTAAACTAGTTTCTTTAAATAATACACCAAATGCAGTTGAATATAGTCTTCAAGATGTTGAGATCCAATATGATAATAAAATTGGTGATCAAGTGCAGAATGTTCAATAGGTATAGACACCTAAGGACTTTAGGACATGATTTTCTGGTTGGTCAGCAATCAATAAATAGAGAGGCAATAACTATAAAGACACTATAAAACCTTTATTAAGAGATCTATCAGAGAGAGAATCTTATTATTACATTATCCTTTAATGAGTATGTATTTATCACTAATAGGAAAGAAACTGAAAGCTTTAAATAAGTCATAGATAATGAATAGCAAAAGAAATGGTTTACAGTCATAAAGGATGAGATGAAATCCTTACATGATATTCACACTTTTTATTTGATTGAGCTACCTAAAGACCGAAGAGGTTTAAACAATAAGTGGGTTTTCAGAGTGATATGGTACAAAGCTAGATAGGTTGTTAAATGCTATAGCTAGAAGAAGGGAGTTAATTTTAATAAAATATTTTCTGTAATTGTGAAGATGTCATCCATTTAAGTTATCTTGATTTTAGAAGTATGCCTTGACTTAGATTTTGAGTAGATATATGTTAAGATTGCTTTTCTCCATGGTAATTTAGATACAGAGACATATATGGAACATCTAAATGCTTTAAAGTCAAAGGAAAAGAGGATTATATCTGTAGATTGAGGATAGATGAAGGCTTTAAGAAGACTTCATCTAACCATTGTATTTTTGTGAAAAATATCTAATTATGATTATTATTTTGTTACTTTATGTTAATGATATGTTTATTCTTGGTCAAAATATTTCTAAAAAATTTAAAACAAGATTTGAATAAGTCCTTTGTTATGAAAGACTTGGAGCTGGCAAAATAGATTCTTGATATGAAAATCATCCATGATAAAAAGGCTAAGAACTTATGACTATCACAGTAAAAGTACATCGACTAAGTGCTTCAAAGGTTTAATATGAACAAAGTTAAGGTGGTATACCTCTTTCTAAGTACTTTAAATTGAGCAACACTCAATATCACTATGGCGAGAAAGAGAAGGAAGATATTAAAGGAGTTCCTTATACTCCATCTGTTAGTAGTTTGATGTAATAATTTGTATAAGACCTAATATTGTTCACTTTGTTAGTGTGGTTAGTCATTTTTTTCTAATTTAAAAAGGGATCATTAGAAATGCACTGGACTAAATTTTTTGGACTAGCAAAACCTATTATTTATATATATACATATTCATACATGGAAGGAGATGTTGATACAAGAAAGACTACTTTAACCTATTCGATTATCTATGTAAGAGGAGTTGTATCTTCATAATCTAAGTTGTAGAAATTCATTACTTTGCTAATTGTAAAAACAAATCTTATTTTTATCATTACAGTTTGAAAAGAAATGGTCTAAATGAAGAGATTTATGAGGGAGCTTGTCTTTGTATAAGGAGACATATGCTACATTATGATAATCAAAGTGAGTTCAACTTAATAAGAATTCCACATTCCATGGTAAAATGAAATATATTGATATCAGATACCATAGATTTGAAATATTTTGAATTCTATATTGCTTAAGCTATAAAAGATCCATATGAATAATAATGGCTCTAATATGATGACCAAGTCTTTTTCAAGAGGAAAGATTGATGTATATTGCTTGATTGTTAAGATGATATTCTCCTCCATATAATTGGGAGGGGAAGAATTTTTAGGAACTTTTCCCTCTTATGTATATAAATTTCTAAATTTTTTTCTTTAACCCATTATTTTTAGGAACTAATTATGGTGTTTTGAATTTCTCTTTTAATGTCTAAAATTTGGACTAGCGTTAAGCAAGTGAGAGTTGATAGAATAGGGAGAGAGAAAAGAAGAAAGACTGCAATAAAATTGCTATAAACCAATTCTAGTTTTCTATTTGATTTGGCGTTATTCACCGTAAAATTGATCTTTAATTTAGTCTGGGAATTCCTATCATTTCTATATAACCTGAATTTTGGAGATCTTGTTTGGAGTAATATGGATGCAGTGTTAACTCATAAACTATTATTCAACTTTAGGTAAATTTTCTCTTTTTGTTCTTTATTTTTTTGTTATTGCCTTTATCTTTTGTTTCTTCTTATTTGGTTTTTGTTTTCTAACCACTTTGAAGAGCATTTTGTAAGAGCATTATAGTATAGTAGCGTTATTTTAATAGACCAGAAGTCTTGTAATTTTTACCCTTGCATTTAGGGGTATCAGAAGTTTCAAACTTTCCCAATATAGAAAGATGTGTAAAGGTCCAAGGTCATTCCAATTATCAAATCAAAACCAAATGTTTTCTCTATTCCTTATAATGATTTTAATTCCTTAAGCCATGATGCTCCTTATTTTTAGCATTTGATTGAGGGTTTAAGAGTTTGATTGCTTATTATATTTAATGTTCCGCAAGCTTTGATCATTTATAATGTAAGTATGCATCCATTTAATCCATATAGATTTTGAGTCTGTGAAAAGTTCCATCTCCTATTGGTTAATAACCTTTTCTATTATTTTGGTTAACTTAAAGCCTAAACCATCTTTCCCTATAGGGGAGTAGATCATAGGCTATTTCACTTTGAATCCATGTTGATTATTTACTTAACTAATTCAAAGAAAGTTCTTTATATTTCTTTCAATATCTTTGATTAGTTTTTAGGTAGGAAAATGTGAGAACACTAATATATATACAGGCTATTTAGGATTTTTGATATGAGTTGTAATATACCTATATAGGAAAGAAACATATTGTTGCAATGATTGATTCTTCTATTAATGGAGTCAAAAAAGTGGTAGGTAGTCTATGTAAGTCAACCTTTTATCTTACATAGGAATTCTAAGGTATTTAAACAACAAATTCTAGTATTTTAGACCTGAGATTGAAGTTAGTAGATTGATAAGGTTCAAGAAATCAAATGAAATGTAGAAATAACTCTTAGTTTTGTTGATTGAAAGACTAAAGAGCTTTCAGAAAAAGATAAAGGAGTTCATCAAAATAATTGTAGATTCCTAATCTGCCTGACTAAGGAGTAAGAGGCCATCAACAAAGGAGATATTAAATATCACTAACCTTTTGCACTTGTAATGAAATTTAAAAGCATTCCTTACACAATCTTGTGAGGAATAAGATGAGTAAGGAACTTAATACATAAAGTGAACAAATAGGAAGATAAGAGGTCTCATTGCCTCAATCCCTTAGGCCCTTTAAAAACTTTAATAAAGTTAAAAGCCTTGGTGAAAGCAATTTTTAGCAAACAATTCTTTAGTGTAACATTGCTTTTATAGCCTTTAAACAGCTCTTGTGTTAGGAGGAGATTATCTTTAATACTTCTTCCTTTCTAGAAAGATTCCTGACTAGCACTAATTAAGTTATCTAACACCACTTTCAAGTTTACTGTAGGTAATTTATAGATGATATTATAAATCACATTGTAGTAAAAGATTAGTCTAAATTTATTTAAGGAACTCGATTTAGGAATTTTGGAAATAAGCAAATAAAAGTATTTTTCAATTCACTAAGCATTTTTCTTTTAATGAAGAATTATAGAACTACACTAGTCACCATATCTCCTGTCAGGTGCAAAGATTTTTTTAAAATAGGCATTAAAACCATCCAACCTAGGAGCCTTATAATGATTCATTCTAAACAAGGCTTATTTGATCTCCATTAAGGTGAAAGGCTTTATCATATTTGTCTTAAAGGTTATAAGGGGTTTTTGAAGTGATTATATACCAAATTTTTAATCTCCTCTTATTTACAGGCTAGTTCATTATTATTTTTATTTAGATAGCATAGCTTATTTGTATTCTTCATATTAAAAATTGTATTATGGAAAATATTTTGGTATTCCTGTCTCCTTCCCTTAACTAGTTGACTTTAGCTCTTTGTCTTTGAAAAGAGTGGTGGTCCTCAAATGCTTGAATGTAGACTTTAAAAGCATTTTTTCTTGTTTCTCAATGCAGTATCTTTAAAAAGGAACTCCATACTATTTTGTACATTGGACAACTCTTCTCTAGCTTTGGTAATGGCTAAATTATTGTTTTTTTAATTCATTATTGATTTCTTTTAGCTTCCTTACACATTTGAAAGATCCATAGCCTACTATATTATGCTCTAAGTTACACTTGATAGCCTCCTCGAAGCCTTCCACCTTAGTAATAAAATTCTTGAATCTAAAAGGGTATTTGATAAAGCTTGCTTCCCAACATAACCTCAATAGGAAAATGGTTAGATCATAAAGGGGAGTGGAAATAGGTCATACTTATAGTAAATTTTAAGAGTCAATGTGAATTAACCAGTGTTTGATCAAGTTTTTTTTAATCTAGCAGCTTACTTCTTGATTATTATTCTAGATGAAGACAGAGCCATCAAATCTTAAGTTCGTGAGCCCTAACATATGTAGACAAACTCTAAAGTTATCAACCTTATTTTTATTGCTTAACCTATCACCTTCAGTTTTTTGGGAAAAAAAGGTCATGTTGAACTCTCCTAACACCAAGGATTACTAATAGTTGAGGTTAAAGAGGATATATTCCTCCCAAGCGTATTCCTTTGGAATTCTAGGTTGTAAGCATAAATAAAAGTAATCTCTAAAGTATTACAGTCTTGGTCTATATTGATCACTAAATGAATGAAATGTTCAAAACTAATAAACTGATTTATAGAAACATTTCTATGATCAAAAGTCATTATGATTATTTTGTAGTGGTATGTTTAGTGATTAGTGATCACATTCTAATTATTTTCAAACAACCATTTGTTGTTTGGAATATTATTCTCTTTAATTTTTATCTCTAAGTGACCTATTATACAAAACCTTTTTTAGTGCAAATAATCATGTATTATTTGCTCTTTTAGGCAATTTATACCCTTTACATTTTAAGTTAGGATCATGAGGAAGAGGAAGGGGTTTAAGGCCCTTTTTTCTTTGTTTTTCTCCCAAGTTTCTTTTTGGTGATAGTAGTAGGTGTATCACTAGCATCTGTAAGTTGTGAAGCATTTTTCTTCGCTAAGATTTCCTTGTTTGGTACTTTAGTGTTGTACTCATGGAAGCTACCTAATAAGGTTAAGTTGCCAGAAGATGGCTTAAAGAGATTGTTAATGTCATTTGAGGGAGGTCTCTTTAAGCTTAAAGTGTTCCGAATACTATTATGGAGCTTATTATTTGTAGAATCACCATCGTTAGTTGAGGTTGATTTTTTTAAAAGACATTATCTATATTTATTAAGAGACCTAGATTGTAGGTATCAATTTTGACCAGTTTCTACTAAAGAAGAGACTAGTTTAAGATGGGAACAGGTTGAACTTCAAGATTATAATTTAAGAGCTTTTCTGCTAAAACTATTTTGTGTAAAGTTTCTCCATGGCTCTGTTTACTTTTTGTATTTTAGGAGCTTAGTTTCTATTTATAAGTAATCAAGATTTGATCTTCAACTAACTCATCATTATTATTCTAAGGGATATTTAGTGTCAACTTTAATGTAAATTCTTACAAAACCTACTATTTTCATCTTGACAATAAATCCATCTAAGCATAAGGGCTTCCTGATGGAACTTACCAGATAATTAATTACAAAAGTGGACCAATACTCTAATTGCAGGTTATGAAACTTAACCTAAATTAGTACATGCTTTGCTTCATCACTTTGAGAACCAATGTTGCTCTCTACCTTACTAGGAACAAAGGTTTTCCTTGAATATGCCAAGACCCAGCTTTTATGATTTTTTGCAAGTTTTTTCCACAAGAAATTTTAAAAACGAAGAGGTCAACTTCATTGATGAGCATCTCTTCTAATCCAAGCTTAAACTAGTTGCTAGGAGCCCACCTTTGAACCAATGGAAAGTTAGTCTCTTGTCTTAAAGGAGCTGACTAAAATATTGCATCATTTTTTCCTCCTTGTTTCAAAATATCAATAGAGGAGAAACTACTCTAAAGTAGGATGGCGAGAACTCCGAAGGTGGGAAATATTTAAGGTTCGTAGTGTTTGAGGTATCTCCTACTATTTGGCTCCACATTCTTCTAGCAAGAGTTGGAAGTAGAAACTGGAGGATCTCTAATTCTAGAGCTAAAGGAGAAGCTGATAGGTAGAATACGAAAGTTAAGACAGTGGTGTAGGACTAAGAATAATACTAAACAAAGACGTTAGAAGGGGAAGAAAAGAAAAGTGGAGTTCATATAATAGTGTACTGACCATTATAGAAAAGAATTATTTGATTCCTTTGTTAAAACGGGAACTTGACAAGGATAAAGCAATGTTTTAAAAACCGGATTGAATATCAAACTAGTCAAAGGAAAGGTTTAAAGGTTTAATTGGTATAAAACTGGCATGTAATAAATAAGAAGTAAAAATTATAAGAATAAGTAAAAATAAAATAGTTCATTAAAATAAAAACATACACCAATATTTTGTTTTGAATTTTGATCAATAAATACTAATATTTTTAATATTATAAAAATTAAAATTTACATATTCATCTAATTTTAAAATTTTACTATTTATTTAATCTTTCTTCTTTTTATGAAAATTGAAAAGTTAAAACTTAAAATAAAACAAAATTCTTTTTGTTCGTTAACTTTCCTACTAATGCAACACTTGTGTGAAACATAATAGATTATGTATGACAATGAAGTTATGGCCCTGTTTGGTAATCAACTGATTGCATTTAGCTGTTAGCTGATAGCTGATTTGACCAGCGGATTACATTAGTTGTTTATTAGATATGTTTGGTAAAATTAGTTGTTTAGTATTCGCTGTTTATGTGTAAAATGACTTATGAGAATATGACTTTAAAAAATCATAAGGATATGAATATTATAATAAAATTTGTGAAATTAGGACTATATTAATTTTAAAATATAATTACTCTACTTTCAATGTAGTGTAATCTAAATTCTAATATCTAATACATTTACAATATTTTGTGAAGATACATAATTAAGTGCATGCTATTTTCTTCCTTTTTAAAAGAATAACATATCTCTTTTAATTGATTGGATATATACAAAATAACTATTGGTATATATTGTAATTTATATTCATCTTGGATTTTTTATAAATAAGTCAATTATTTATTACAATTTTAGAATTTAACAAAATTTTTATTAAAATATTTGAACCAATCATATTAT
>JAOQML010000004.1:29757098-29783929 GCA_027568935.1 Erythroxylum urbanii
ACAATTTATTTATTTTTACTAATATTAATTTTCAAATATTTCACCACAATTAATATAAAAACAAAATCTTTTAATTATTTTACAAATATAAAATTAAGAACAATACAAAGTATTTCAAATATTACAATTTCATCATATAATAAATAATAATTATATTAAAAAAATCAAATAAAAAGAACAATAAATGTGCTTAACTAACTATTACAATTTACAATAAGAATTCAGGATAAGAAAACAAATAACTAAAAGTGAAACCTGAAACAAAAATATTTACAATTACATTGCATATATATAATTTAACACATACATCAAATATAAGTAAAATTACAAGAAAAGGATAAATAGAGACCTGGAACTTCATTAAATCGTCTGTCGGGAGATATTCGCTATAATTGCATTGACTCTAATTCTTTTTTGGTATAAAATTGTCATCATTGAGAGGAGCCTCATCATCATCGTCATTCAAATTCATTACACCAAATAACATGTCAATGTTTTCTCATATAAGATTATCTTCAATGTCATTCTCATCTATCAAACTCGGTTCCTCAAAAACTCGATCTGCCAAAAGATCGATATTGTTAATGCAAATTGGATTTACTGAATTACTTGTTCTATTAGGAACGTGTTTGATTGAGCGGAATATCTATTCTATTATTGATGTATTCCAGATAAATAGTTATTTATTTGTTTGGTTATAAAATAATATACAGAATAACTAATCCTAGGTTTAGTTATTTCTCTATTTTGAGGAATAACTAAAGATACCTCCTCTCTATTTTTACCTAGTCTGCAAAACGCGAAATAGATAAAGACAACTTTTCTCCCTCATTAATAATAATAATAATAATAATAATAATAATCATCATCATCATCATCATCATCATCATCATCATCATATAGTTATTGGAGATTATAATAGATATTTTGATCTTTTTGTTAGTTATTTCTTTGTCATTCCAAAATTATGTTTTCAAACCAAACATTGACACATATATCATCATTAAAAATTCTTAGGAATAAATCAAACTAACTAATACCCATTCCATTCTATTCCTCCTCCATTCTATTCCTAAGCAATGTTTTAAAAACTGGACCAAATATTGAACATGTAAAAAGAAAGATTTAAGATTTAAAGGTTCAATCAGTATTAAACTACTATTAAACTATTATTAAATCGGTATATAATAAATAAGAAACAAAATCAACTTTTTAGTTCGATTCAATTTATTTTAATAAATAATAAACCTTATTGTAAAAAATTAATCAATTTATTAATTAATTGGTTGATTTTTATAAATTATTCAAATTTTAATAGTGTTTTTATTAAAATTTGATGAATAAAAACATTTTCTTTTAATTATATTTTAAAATTTTTAATTTTTAATTTTAAAAGATTTTATAATGGTGTAATACTAATTGAACTTTTTAAATCTTTCAATTCAAAATTTAAAATATTAGCAAAATAAAATTTGAAAATTTTCATTGCAAAACATTAAGGAAGGAAAAAGTGAAACGATCATCAAAATATATCCAATCAATTTATTTCTGGCCAAATAATTAAATTCAACAATACATTGACAACTTGACTTTACCCTACTGATTGAGAGTAACCATGACCATCTAACATTTTTTCACCAATTACCATTATCGTGAACGTGAGGAGCTCATCTTTTTTGCTTTTTAACTTCAAACTCTCTATCTAACAGCGTCTCTACACAACCCATTTGGTCAAGGTTGTAAAGTTGAAAAAGAAAATAGAATTGATTGTTCTTGGGCAAAAGATGAAATCTTTCTGTCTGTTCTTAAATTGTTTGTTCAACTTCAAATTCTTCCTTCTGTACATCATCTCTACTTTGGCTTTGATTTTTGCAGTCCTTATTTTCTGGTTCCAGCTGGTCTATTTGCTCAGTCTACTCTCACTCTTTTTCTTCTTATTGTAAGATGATTTTTTGGTTGGATTGGTTCGTCAAAAACTGACCGGTTCTCTGATAAACAAGCTGATTTTTATACATAGAGGTTATTAGGTGGAATTGAACCAAACAATTGATCGGTTCAGACAGTTATTGGTGGAACCAGCCAGTCCGGTCTGGTTTTTAAAACCTTGTTCCTAAAAAAAAACCATTTCGTTCTTTATCTATTCCAATAGGTGAACCAAACACCCTGTAAGAGTTTTAGTAAATAATAAAATTAAATTATTAAAAAATCATAAAAATTATATCTAACTTAATAACGATAATAACATACCTTTCTTGAAGCTTTAAATTGTATCGAATGAAGACTAAGTCGTTCAATCTTTTGTGGCCGAATCTATTCCTTTTTTTGGAATGGATGAATTCAAATGTGCTTCAGTTCTTTTTACAACCTGTTATACTCACATATTGACCTAGAATTCAAATTGCAAATCTTTATAATTATGAAACACCACTTTTGAATTGATCCTATAAGAACCTGTAAGTAGTAAGACAAAAAAGTAGCGTTATAAACAAAATAAAGTGATAATTAATTTCAATAAATAACAAAAGTGAAAAAATATATACCTGTATTAATTTTTGCTCTTTGTCGAATAACAATTAGCATCGCAAAATCCTTAAAAAATTCCTTACAAATCTATATTTGTTAATTTAAGAGATCTTGCATCATCTCATAGGCAACACTATTGTAATAGTTAATAGCATTTCTCTATTAACTTTAGCTTTCTTTGTAAAACATGGTCTGAAATAGGCACTAGGATTAAAAAATTCTCCAGTTGCAAACAACGAAGAGTAAAGTTGCCTTTTTTATCTCTTATTGATGAATGCAAGATAAGGTGTGTACAAAGAAGACTTATTTTTTATATTGGCCTTGATTGCTTCATTTGCCCTTTCTATGACATCATAAAAATAACCCATTGTTGCCTTTTTATCATTATCAACAAAACGAAGCAACCTCACCAAAGACTCACAAACTCGGATGACAAATTGGCATTGAGACCAAAATTCTGTATATTTAAGTATAATTCTTGAATCCAGCATTAGACTTAGTATGCTGAGATGTAACCCACTTATCACTTGCAAACATCCTTTTCAAATCTTTCATTATATAAAGTGATAAGAAATTTGTTATAAATCTTGTACTAGCAGGATGACACAAATTCCTACCATTGGTAAAACCCTTTCTCATTAAATTCAAGACCTGTGCACGATTATAGATGAACTTGGTCACCCTTTTAACTTTCTATGCAATTTCATCAATAATAGGAAAATACCTAGCATCCACTATATTTTCCAACATTAAGTCATTGCAATTTGTAGTATAAGGAGTCCCAAACAAAAATTATACTTACTTTGTGATTTTCTTGCTACTTTATAAGCGGAATCATTTTTAGTAATGAAATGAACAATATTTTCTGGCCCTACTTCATTCACAATTTCAACGAATATTTCAAATAAAGTATCAGTAGACTTAAAAAACATTGAGCTCTTTATAGAATAAACTAAAAAATTAACAACAGGCTAATGTCTCTTATTTGTCTAACCATTGCACATGATTAAACACCTATAAGTAGCACAATCCATTCTTCTTTCTTCCAAATAAAATTTAATTTCATAAACTAGTGTACCCAAAAGTTGACTTCTGTAGTCATCAATAGAAGGAGTTTTGTATTTTGAACCGTAAGAAGCTACATCCACTACAGGCTGATAATAATAAGATTGGGAAGCATTGAATGTTATACCTGAATCATTCCATCATCTAAACATAATTCAATCTCTCCCTTCTATCTTTCTCGTGTTGATACTCTTTAAGAAAAGTTTTCATTTGTCACTTCACATTATGACTCACTTTTTTACAAGGTTCCATATCTCATTTGACCCTTACTAAATGCTTCTTTAATTTGGTGATTCCTCTACCTTTCAAATGCTTGTTGCAAAACAAGCAAATATTATGGTTCTTCGTACCGAGGACCAATGCAGCATAAGCCCAAGTTGGATCATTGTATCTTCCTGAAGCAATTGAATGATCATAAGTAGTTGAACTTTCTTCCATTTATCCGTAAAAATAAATAAAGACATATATGAAAATTAACTTAATAATTTCATATCAAAATAAAGAATACATAATTTCATTATCAACTACTATCATAAAATTAATTTACCAACTAAAATATCACCCTTCTCTACCCAAGATCCTAGCATCACAACTCCATTTTTGTCTAAATTCTAAAGTAAATGGGCTTCTAGATGCGGAATTTCCTAAGTGATCTTTACAGAGCCTTGGCTTGTCACATGAGTCTGAATTTCATATTTCTGTATGGGAAAAGAATTATAAATATCTTCAGATACCAAACGTTCGCTAATGAGTACGACATCCTTAAAATTGTAACCTTCCTATGGCATATAAGCTACTAATACATTTTTGCCCAAGGAGAGCTCGCCACCAACTGTATAGGTTTTATGTTACGTCAATTTGAACTTGCTCGATCTGTGCAATTGTGACCTTATAATGCAATCTCATTCTCTGCTCCAATTGTTGTTTTTGTTTCTGTATTTTTGATTTATCCACTAGGTCAGTCTGGTTGGTTCTTTGCGCCTAGTTTTGGCGTAGCAGCTATATTTCGATTCATCCTCTTTTTCCGAGGGTCATAACTTCATTATCAACTACTATTACAAAATATGTATTGTTTAACTCAAAAGTCCAAACTAACACATTACACAGATACATCTTATATAATATAACCCATTTTGTATGATTACATTATACACAATTTAATTTCATCCAACACAATAAGTCAAAAACTAATAATTCAAGTATTCAGCATACACAATTCAATTTCATCCAACACATTTCACCAATAAGTCAAAAACCAACAATTCAAGTATTTAACATACATAATTACACTATAAACATATACATCTTATATAATATAACTCATTTTGTATGATTACATTATACACTATTCAATTTCATCGAACACAATTCACCATAAGTCAAAAACTTACAATTCAAGTATTCAATATACATAACACAATACACATATAAATCTCATATACTATAATTGATTTTGTATGATTGCATCATTCAACCATAAACTAAAGATATACACTCGCAACTATAACATTTTCAACTTCAACCATAACTCAGAACTGTATGTTTACAACTTACTTTATGTGATCTCATAATTCAACTATAAACTAAGATAATTTGTTTACCTATATAATTCAATTTGTAATGCTTCTAATTATTTTGTTTTTTAACTAATTTTAATCAATATTGTAACTAAAATCCTAATTCCCAACTTTAATTTAACAATTTTTCTTTCACCAATTTTAATCAACATTTTAGTTTCTTACTCAAGTTAACTCCGCAATTAAGAGTTAACATACACTACACAATTCAATTTTATCCAACACAATTTACCAATAAACATTATAAAAATGCAAAATTTAAATTTTCTTAAATTAATTGCATATATTAAATGATTTAATTATATATTAAATCTTATATTTAAATGATTATTTACATGTTAAATACTTTTATTATAAAAGTAATAATTAGTAAATTGTATGTTTCATATAAATTAATTAACAAATTAACAACTTAATGCATTAATTTTGAAATTGACAATGCTTAAATTACATTAAAATTGAACAACTCACATAAACAATTCCAACTTTTAAACCCAAATTTTCAATTGCATTTATTTTCTTCATAGATTGACAATGCCTAAATTATATTGAAATTGAGCCAACTTACATAAACATTTATAACTTTCAAACTTAAATTTCTCAACTCACATAAACAATTCCAACTTTCAAATCATTCACATAATACTTATGACACAACCAAAGCACAATGCAAATGCAGTTCAGGAGCAGAAAAAAACAATTCAAAACACAAAAAAATTATAAATTGCAATTTGGTTCAGTTGGTTCGGGTTGGTTCTTTAGGTCGAGTCAGTCAAGAATCCAAATGTAAAAATTGCAATTTTTGGTTTTCAACTTTAAGCGAGCAACGATGGTGGAGAGCAACAAGCGCGGTGGGGAGGAGGTGTAGTAGAGAGAAGGTGTAGTGGGGAAAGCAGGCATTATGGGGAAAGCAACAAACGCGATGTAGTGCAACAGTGACTCTGGGTGGTGGCGTTAGTGGCAGTGGTGGCTGGTGATGTTAAAGGAGGGAGAGTCGGAGAGGAGAACCAAGAACGTTGAGAGAAGAGAAATGAATTTTTTTTTAGAATTTGTGAGTGAGAGAATTAGCCCAGGTTTTGGGTATTTTGTTATTTTTTTACAATTTAGTCCCTAAAAAATTTAAAATTTACAGTGCCGACTAGTATTTGGTCGTTATTTAAAATATCGATACATATCAGACAAAACTTTTGGTACTAGCCAATATCAAAGGCCGATATTGAAGAGGCTAGTTTCGTACTATTTTCTAGCTAATATCTTTGTTTCCTTTTTATTTTTGGGAGATCTCTTTTTCTTAGAAGAACTTATAACTTGATCTTCTTTCTCATTAAAAGAAGAAATTCATCATCCCCAATTCTTCATTTCTCATTTTTACTATTTTACTGACATTTAGTTGATAGATGTGCACACAAACTAGTTGAAATGGTATCTCTAAAAATATAACGCAAGTCTAAAAATTCCTTATGTTCCTTTTTCTTGAACATGTGAATCATTTTATGTACCTAAAATGATGACAAAGTTTACATTATAAAAAATTAAAATAATGTATGTAAATAAATAAAACAATATTTCACCTTACATAGGTAGTCTCAATATTCATTTGTTGCATTAACTCCATCAATCAGGTAGTTTAAATTTATTCAATTTTATTTAAGTAAATTTTGAAAATTTTCAATCTAGCATTTAATCTATTACATGTGTTCTTCTACTGGAGATTAATATGCTCTTTTTTAAATTTTCTTTAAAGACATATTTTAATATTCTTCTAATCAAATTTGGTAAAGATATTAGTTATTTAATTTCTTTTCTTCACTTCTTCAGCTATTAATGACATTAAGTGCAACTCTATTACATCATTTCATATGGTATCTTTTGGATTTATTTCCATGTAATTTTTTGAATCATTCATATTTTCGAAAAGCTTTTATCACCGAAGTAACTAATGCGAGTGACAAGAATAAAGAAAACATGTCTCATACAATATTTATAAAACTTAAAATTTACAGAAACTTGAAAATAAGATTTTTTAGCAATTAAAAGTGAGAACTGAATTCACTAGCATATTACTAATTAAATATAAGGCCCTAAACAAAGCAATATTTTACCTTAAATAGATAGTCCCAACCTTCATTTGTAGCAGTAATATTGATCAAGTAGTTTTAACTAATTCCATTTTCATTGAGAAAATTTTTAATCTAACTCTTAATCTATTATAATTGTACTTTAAATGGAGATCAATATACTTTTTATTGAATTTTATTTAAAGATATATCTTAATTTGAATAATTGGTAACGGTATTAATTATTTGATTTCTCTTCTTCACTTCTTCAACCATTAATGAGATTAGCTGCAACTCTACTACATTATTTCATACTGTGTCTTTTTGATCTATTTCCATATAATCATTTGAATGATTCATATTTTTTAAAGCCTTCATCAATAAAAGTATCTAAATGGGACTGATAAAAAATGAAAACAAATGTCTCATACAATATTTATAAAAACTTAAAAAAATGTGATAAATTTGAAAATAAAATTTTTGTAGCAATTAAAAATAAGAACCAAATTTGTAAGCATACTACCAATTGAATATAAGGCTATAAGTTGCAGGTGCAAGTTATGAGACAAAGATGAAAACATGTAAGAAAAAGGCATATGGATAATTGAAAACATTATTTGGTTTATTAGATAAACTTCTTAACGAAAGCCTTAAAAGAAGGAATGGACATGGGCATGTGCAAATGCTTAAGAAGTGCGTGACATTCATAATTGGAATAGTTGTTTATGTAAACTAGGATTTCCCCTTTAAATTAGGCCAGCCTTCCTTCTAGTTAAACTTGGCGCACATTATTTTAAAAGATTTAATCTAATAATTTGAATTTTATTTATTATTTTCATATGTTTAAACCCTGATAGACAGTGAAGGTAAAAAATGAAAAGTATGTTTTCTTAATTATGAAGTTCATTATGACAAGAATAAACCTATGTATGTAATAAAATTATTAGATAAGATACAATATAAGAAAATTATTAATTAGCGACGGAAAATTACCGACGGAGACCGAACCATAGCAAATTACTGATAGAAGATCATGTTCCTCGGTAAAATTGTCGAGAAAATTTTCATTTTATGACAAAAAATATATTAGTTAGTAAATATGGAGGGAAATTTTCTCAAAAAATTTTCCGACGGAATATAGTAACGGAAGACAATTTCTGTCGGTAAAGAAGACGAGAATGCTTGGTGGAATAAATAAGTTTTGGGTTACTGATGAAATACATTTCCATCGGTAAGTTTCGTCAGTAAAGTTTAGAGTAAATGTCGTTATTTGCTTCGGCTTCAGAGTTTTTAAAAAACAAAGACGACATTATTTGGTTTAATACCAAACGATGTCATTTTTGTTTAGCCTAAAACGAAACCATCTTCCTTCCCCCCACCCTCCATTTTCCCTCGTCCATCGTAGCTAAGTTATTTTCTTCTCTTTTATTGTTGTCGTCCGACCGTGTCTCCTCGTCGTCCCATCAGCATCCTTGTTATGCCATCGCGCTCCTTAGTGTGCCACCGTCCTCATCTCTGTCGCTATTGAAGGCCACCGTGCGATACTATCTCTTTGCATACTGTGCTAGCGTCCTCATCTCTGTCGCTACCAAAGATAGTACCGAAGGCCATCGTGTCCTTCTTCAGGTACTGTCTCTTATGCCACCATAACAATCGTTGTCGTGTATGTTGTATACTTCTCTTTGGTTAGCCTGAATCGTGCTTTGCTGGTTAGTTAAATGTATTGAGCATGAGAAGTGATTTTGGATTCCGATGGTGTGATTTTATGAACAGTTTTCACTTGTAGGAATAAGCAACTTGTACAAGTTGACAATAACATCACTCACCCTTACTGCAAAAGTGTAGAGATCTCTATTTTAAGCATTAGAATTATTAGTTTTACAAGTAACTAAAAGGTTTTAGTTCCATTCTCCAGTTGAAATTGGTCGTTGGAAATTGATGAAGTTCATAACCTTAAAAAGTATAAAAACATATAGCATGACATGATGGCCTTAACAAGGGCCTCTTAGAACTGCCATATTCCTCCACTTAACAATACTCTTTGGACGTTTTCCTTCAAGGAAATTCAACTTGAATACTTGATAGAATCCTAATTTTTGCGTGGCACCATCTATAATAAATCTAAGTAATAGGGGCCAAGCTTGGAAGATATAATTCTTTTATACCTGGAACTATTGATGAATTACAACATTCTATTCTTATAATATTGGAACACCAAGGAAGAATGTGAATGTCTCAATAAAGTTAATTTTCTATGGCACTACATTAGTGGCTTTGAAGTTTAAGAATTGTTTACTATTTTGTTTGGTATATTTTGATTATAATTAATTACTAATGGTTAATGTAGAGAGTAGGAGATTTATAAATGAGATAGTGGTGGTCATTTTCAAACTAGAAAGGAAAAAGAAACTAAATTAAGTTATCTTGCATTATGTAATTTTAAATAATGCTCGATCAAATATTCAAATGAGCATAACTCATTCTGTTTACACAATAAGGCCATATCCTTGTTTTTTACATGTTAAAACTAGAATATAACATGTTCATTTAATTCAAAATTTGACTATTGGCCAGTTATAGTTTTGTACAAATGATTAGGTAATACCTAAAGCAAATAAGAAGATTTGTTTTATGTTTTTTATTTGAAATTACTCAAGGAGAAAAATACACTGAACAAATGAGATATTCAATGCATTATGAGTTGGTGCATATTGTTATTATAGACCTAATTATTTTAAGAAGTGAAAATAGAAACCAAGTAAGAGAACATATATAGAAAGGACAACTTACTCCAAAGAAATAGTTTTCATGGTATAGTAGAGTTATTAGAGAAGCATGACTTCTGATGCACTATACTAATTCTAAGGCAAGTTATTTTGACAATTTTATGAAATTGTAGATATTGTCATTATTTTGTTTCATCTAAGAAGAAAGTCTGATTGGTGGAGGGTTACTTAGTTTATACTATGTTTTTAGGTAATTGAGAAGATGCCTTAAGATGATCTTTGTCAAGAATTGGAGACTATTTAAAATGAACATATAACGAAAATCAAAACTTTTGGCTAAACTTGGCTTAGTACACAGTCATGTGTTAACTCATGTCCTTTTTGAACCATTTGGAAATGAAGGCATAGCCAAATACATGGGTAGAAGGGAGATTGTATAGTGAACAAAATTTTTAAAGAGAAAAATGGTTTGAGACACAATTGTGACTTAACCCATGTACCTATAGAGAAAATATACATAAAGATATTATGGCCTAGAACATAGGCATGCTAGTGCCCTTTTTTATTTACAAAATGATTTGCAAGAAAGATTTGACACTGATTCACAAATTGATCATAACTTTCTCGTCTGAGTTCCAATTGACATGATTCAATATGCTATGAAAAACTAAGATAAAGATCTAAGATTTTTGTGTTTTAAGTTTTTTTTTTGCATTTTTAGGGATACATGGCTCTTTAAATAACAAGCCTCTTTAAATAACATCAAAATTAGAGTTTTGGGACACTTTTCACTTTTGTTTATTATATTCTTTATTTCTTATTTGGCATAGTTATTGGGGGAGAGAAAAACATGCTAGAAAAATATATAAAAACTATTTTTAAGGAAGCAAAAGATCAAGATCTTTCTAACAACTCAAAGCTCGCATTACAATATTGAGATCAACTCTAGAAATCTTTCTATTTGATTTATTTAGTTTTTTTAAATGTTTTTGGGTTTAAACATTATGAATGTCTAGTTTCTTTATATATCAAGCTATAAGAGAACTCTAGCATTGCCTCTATATAGATTTATTAAATTTTATTTATAAAGTGATGTTTTATTTTTGAGAAATATAACATTCTTAATATTGATTTAATTAAGACAGTAATTAGAGGAGATCCTAATTTGGATATAGATGATTCTAGATAATCTGCATATAAGTGGATCATACTTTAGGTATTAAGAGTTGTATGGGGTCCTAGAGATATGCTTATATAAATACTTTAGTGTTATGGTCAAACTTTTCAGTAAGTTTCACAAATTTTAATAATTTTTGGGGGTTTTAATAGAATGGAGATGTTGGTTGTTTTAATGCTTTTTGGGGGTTTTAATTAAATGGAGAGGTTGTTTTAACTCAAGAGAAAGCAATTTCATAAGTTAAGAAGTTTCATTAGTCCATAAAGCCTTCTTAATAAAGTAAAATTTGAATATAATGATGATGCTAGAGGTAATTTTTATTTAGATGATTCATGTTTTTTTTCCTTTTTGTTATGTGCTTTATCATTTCTCTAGTGATTATTTACTCTACCTAGGTTTAGGTATATTATAATTTTAGATTTAAATTCAGTATATAACCTAATTTTCCTTTTTTAATTTGCTGGCTAATAATAAAAGAATTTACTAAATTTCTATAATATTCTCGTGAGATCGATGCTCTATTACCATTGTATTATTACCAAATGATATGTTCAATTGCTTTCGGTTATAGGTACTATTTTTAACGTCATTGTCAAGTAAACAATTAGTGTTTAGGAGACTTAGAGAACTATTAGTCTATTCATTTTATTTTTATATATATTATTATATTTATTTTTATATTCTTAAATTCTAATTTTTACCTTATTATTTATGTGCTTGATTTTGTTTTAGTTTTAGGCCTGTCCAACTTATCAACATGGAGGAAGAGCATAGAATTAGGTGAAAATATGCAAAAGTGTAAAATTTTATATCTTTCTGTTTGTAATATGAAAAGTGGACACTTCATGAAACTTGAGAGAGATCAAAGGATCTATTAAAGAGGTCTCCATACTATGAGGTACTCATTTGGTTGCAAGTTTAGCCATTCTACAATAGTTTGGACTATGTAATATAACACTATTTGATGCATTAGCTGGGGAAATCATAATCTTTAATACTCTAGAAGTCACCCTAAAGTTAATTAAGGAGATTGCAAGGACGAATATTAATAGCCATCAAGTAAAGTAAGGGAAATCAACCTAGCATATATACATAATGTAGATGCCATCATGTTTTGGCAGCCCAATTAAAGGCTTACACAGAAAAAATAGATGGCTTAAGTGGAATAGAGAGACTAGTAGAAACATTATGGTGTATGATGTATTAAGAGAACATAGAAGTGATTCTTCTCAAGTTGGGAATTACCCTGTTAGGATAATTAAACAAGTTGACTACTAGGGGTCTTACCAATAACTTTAAATACACTCCTACAACAACACATACAATTTAGAGTGGGAATTTATAAGAAATAAAGTATGAGATGAATTTGAGTTAAAAACTAATGATATAATTTATTTTGCATTTAAAGCTTGATTTCAACAATAGGAGAATAACCTTAAAAATTAGATTGGTATATTAACCAAGTTGGTAGCTGAAAGACCTTAAGGGTCCTTGCCTAGCAATATGTTACAAAATTATAAAGAATATGAGAAGGCAACCACCTTGAGGAATAGAGAGGAGTTAACCAATGACACAATTGAAGAAGCTGAGAGAGATGAATTTACTATGGAGAAAGAACGAGAGAAAAGCAAGGTGAAGAAGTTCAATATATCTAATGACATTTATTATTCTTTTTTATGATGATCCATTTAATTATTTTGCTATACCATTAACAAAAGTTTATATTTCTTTACAAAAAATCATAAAGCAAGATGACCGAGTGCTATAGGAGAGTAAGAAGGTGTGAGCTGACAATATCTCAAATATTAAGGAAGAAGACCTTCTATGACACATATGAAATCCTGAAGGAGGAGGATTTTAGGTCTTTCACCTTTCCTCCTTAATATTGGATTCTAGTTAAAAGACTCTAAAGAAGCTCTTATTGAAAGGTAACAAAATCCTTTTCTTTCATGAACTTTATGTTTATTAGATACTAGGGTCCTTCAACATTAAATGTTTCTCTTTTAAATTAATTTTGCATGTTTGTTTTAGTTTATTTCTTGTGTTTTATTTATTTTTACGCATTTATCTTTTTTTCGTTATATAGGTCCCTTATTTTGATATCATGAATGCAATCCAAAGAAAAGTAACATTAAAAAATAAGGCTCTTAAAAGTTTTCTCAATTTTAATAGCTTCATTTTTCTATACACTTTGTATAATTTTGTTTGTTTATTTTATATTGTATATATGTGTACATTAAAGACAATTTACAACTTAAGTGTGAGGGAGTAATTATCTTAAACCTTAGTTTATTTACAAGAATTCAATTTAATTACATTTAGCTTGACAACTGAACATTTCAAAAAATTAGGCAAGAATATTGAGGTAATCAAGTTAATATATTAGAAGTAATATTATCTTATGAGTTGATTGCAATAGTTAGTAAATATGATTAATGATGAGTAATTTAGTTAAAACTTGATTAAATGTTTATGAGAAGAATGCTTCAATTGAATGATAATTCGAGTGTATGAGTGAACTATAGGAAAAATTAATAAACTTGAGCATTAATAAATTCTACTATGTTGACTTGATCTAAGTAATAGGTCAAAGTTATGGGTGTTGGTAGTAGCTAGTAGAAATTTTGATTTGATTAAGTAACTAAACGTATTTATACCAAGGTGTTTCCCTTGTATAAAAAAGATTGAGATGATACTTTAACTAAGCCAACTATGCACGTTATAATATATAATAAAGAAAATTTAAAATTAAATTGCATTAGTTTATTTTCATTATGTCTTGTCAAATACTTCTTAACTTAGACTTTATACTCTTTCTGTATACACTTTATCTATGAGGTGAAGTTATTTGAATTAAGTTAAATTTAAAGTTATATTATAAGTTGGTGTAACTATCTAGAGATCTAGGTAGTTGATCAAAAGTAATGATTCAACTAATAATGGTGATATTTGACCACTTTAATTGAATTATTGAACTTTTTTGGAATCTAACTTATTTAGGCTGAATTATTTTTTGTGATTGATTTGTACGAGTACAAGTAAAACTTATGTTTGTTGGTATTTGATACATGTAAAACATAAATATATTTCACCAATATTTTGCGTTACTTTTATACTTAAATTACCTTGGTTTACTCTATTTATGTTATGTTTTTAGGTAATTAAGAAGATGTTATCATTCTCTGATCTTTGTCAAGAATTATAGAGAATTACAAGTGAAAACATGAAGAAAACATAAATTTTTTATTAAACACAACCTTCCCACAAACTTGTATAAACACCACTTAGAAATGAAGATATAGTCAGGAACAAGGGTAGAAAAGAGGTTGTGCTATAGAGAAAAATTTTAAAGAGAAACACGATTAATTGTTGATGTGAATTAAGAAAAGGGATGGGAAGAGCTTACAGAAATAGTAGCTCTCACTTCCTTTATATACTAGATTTCATATAAGGTAAGTTACAATTATAATCGTAATCAAATTAAATCATAATTCCTAAAGATACATTTTGTAATCCCTAAAGATAATGAATCATATCACCTAAAGATATTGAATCATATCAGAATTAGATCTTAATCTCTAACACTCCCTCTCAAGCTAAAACATATGTATCATAAGCTCCAAGCTTGTTACAAAGTTATGCTACACAAATTCCAACCAAAGAATTGGTAAATAGACCAGGCAACTAGTCCTCAGGCTTCACATGAGTGGTTTTTATCACATTTTGTTGCACCTTATCTCTAAAAAAGTGACAGTCTACCTTAATATGCTTTGTCCTTTCATAAAAAATTGGATTAGAAGCAATGTAAATGGCTACTTGATTATCATACATTAGCTCCATAGGTTGTGTTAATTGAAATCCAAGTTTCTATAACATATGTTTTACCCAGACAAGTTCTCGAGTTGTATACACTAGGGATCATATTCTGATCTCAAATTGAACAAGAAACCACTGCTTGCTTCTTACTTTTCTATGAAATTAGATTACCATCAACAAATGAATAATACCCTGTAGTAAGCCTAATCAACATCACTATAGGCTTGAACTAAACAATGCACATAGTTCTTATATAAGAGTCCTTTGCCATAATTGCACTTGAGGTATCTTAAGATTTGAATATCCACATTCCAATGGATGGTCTGAGGGGATTGCCTAAATTAACTTTCCATTCTTGTACTCAATGAAATGTCAGGCCTAGTAATTGTAAGATAGTTTAATTTTCCAATCAATGTCTTATATTGTTTGGATCTTTCAAAAGTTCTCCTTGATCTGCATAAAGTTTGAGATTAGGATCCATTAAAGAATCTACCAGTTTACATCCCAATAAGCTAGCTTCGTGTAGGAGGTCAAGAACATACTTTCATTGCAAGAGACAAATACCATTTTTAGACCTTGCAACTTCGATTCCCAAAAAAATACTTCAATAAACTAAGATCTTTTGTTAGAATTGTTATTGTAGGAATTCCTTCAATCTATAGACTACATTTTTATCATCACCAATAATAACAATATCATCAACACATACAATCAATAGAATTTTACCTGATCTTGTATATTGATACAATACCTAATTGTAAACTCCATATTGCTTGAGACCAAATTTCTTTACAACTGAACTAAATCATCCAAACCATGCTTTAGGAGATTGTTTTAAACCATGTAAATATTTCTTTAATAGGCACACTTTCTCAAACTCCCCACGAGCAATAAACCCCCCACGAGCAATAAACCCCAAAGGTTGCTCTATATATATTATTTTTGCTAGATCACCATGAAGAATAAAATTTTCATTTCAAGTTGGTAGAAAGGCCCAAAATAAGTTACAAAAAAGGAGATAAACATTTGTATTGACACCAATAACCAATACCATAGACTTCTGTATACCCTTTAGTAATAAGATGAGCCTTGAGTGTTTGATAGATCCATCAGTAAGTGTCTTAATAGTATATACCCATTAACAACCAATAATCGAGGCATCTGGAGGAGGAGTAACAAGCTTCCAAGTGTCAATTGACCATAAAGCATCTATTTCCTCTTATGTAGCTTACATCCACCCACGGTATAGCCTCTGTTATAGTCTTCGGTATAGACACAAAATCTAGGTTTTATAGGCAAGAACAAAAAGAGGGGGACACATGTTTATAAGAAACAAAGTTAGAAATTGGACGATGGATACAAGGTCATTTACCTTTCCTTAATGCAATAGGCCATTCTAGGTTACTATTTTTTGGATTTGTCAAAAAATTAGACGCTGCAGGAGAGGGCTCATCTGGATGACCATCTACCATTCAATGAGGTTATCTTTAATAAACCTACAAATTTGTTCAAGATAATTGAAGAAGGGAAGAGGGATTGGAATTTGTAGGTGAATTGTCTGAATTTTTAGATGAATTATCCAATAAGCTTTTAACATTTTGAATCTAAAAAAAGTATGTAGTGTTCTAAAAAAATGTCACATTTGCACATACAGAGAATCTATTAAGTGCGGGATTGTAACAACGATAACCCTTTTGTAACCTAGAGTAACTAAGGAAGATACATTTGATGTTGTGTAGAGATAATTTGTGAACTTCTGGCTAGAGTTGGTGGATAAAATAGACATATCCAAAGATATGAGGCTGAAGAGGAAACAAAGGGGTATAAGGAAACATAAGAATATGAGGGATTTGACGTTTGAGAGTAGTGGATGGTAATATGTTAATAAGATAGCATCAGTCTAAAACTCCTTGGGAACCTTCATATTAATTAGTAAGGTTTGAGAAACTTCTATGACACGCTCGATTTTGCTTTCAACAATACTATTTTGTTGTGGTGCGAGAGAACAAGAAGATTAGTGAATCATACCATAATTTTTTATGTAAGACTGAAAGGATTAAAAAAAATACTATTTGGCATTATCACTTTCGAGGACACGAACAAGACAACCAAATTGAGCTTTGATTTCAGAGCAAAAGGATTAAAAAATAGAAAACAATTTGGAAAATTCTTTCATTAGATATAACCAAGTCATTCTAGACTAATCATTAAAAAACAACAACAAAGTAACAAAAACAAAGTAACAAAAATCAAGTTTCAAGGTTAAATGAGATAGACCTTAAACATGAGAAGGAACTAACGTAAAAGAGTTTTAGGTTTTATTATTAACTCTGGATGGAAAAGCAATATGATAATGTTTCCCAAGTTGACAAGACTTATAATATAGATGAAGATTTTAATTCAAATTAGGGATAAATTTCTGTAATTTTTGGATGGACGGATGATCAAGATGACTATAGATTTGGAGAGGTGAAGTAATAGTTGAGTAGGTGATTAAAAGATTATCAAAATAGTAGAGATCTCTAGATTCATGCCCTCCTCCAAGAATCTTTTTAATCTTCAAATCCTAGATAACAACAAAGTGAGGGAAAAAAGGGATAGCACAATTCAATGATTTGGTTAGTTTACTAACAAATATTAAGTTGGATATATAGTTTTGCCAATAACATCATTGAAGGAGAGGGAAATGCAGTGCCAACCCTACTTATACTAGTAATGGAACCATTAGTAATAGTAAGTTGGTGAGAGTTTGGTATAAGGATAATTTGATCAAAATTTTTTTGGATACCTACAATATGGTAAGTGGCTCTTGAATCTATAACCCATGGTTTAAAAGAGGACGATATACAAGCTATGTGATTACCTAGGTGAGCAAGTGATACAATTGATGTGATAGCTTGCTCGACCATTTGATACTAGAGAAAAGCTATATATTCTTCTTCAGATACTAACTTATTTCCACTTATTGAGGCAGAACCACTAGAAGCCTCCACAATATTAGTAAACTAAGAGGGCTTTGAGCGTAACTTTGGGTATAAGTCTTAGCAATAGTCCTAAACATGCCCATTCTTGCCACAATGGTCACATTTCTTTTAGCCCCTTCTGCCCCTTCCTCCATGACCACCACGACCACCTCGTTTACTTCGACCTCTATTAACTCTTCCACTATTGTAAACAATGAGAGTAGATTTGTCACTAGTTTCTTATATTGGCCTCTTCAAGGATTGAGATATGCATAAATATATCTCAGCAAGTGATGGAAGTTCAGTGCCATCGAGTATCTAGGCTCAAATTGGTTAATATTTTGATCTTAAGCTAGCTAAGTATCTTAACATGAATAACTCTTCTCTTTCCTTCAGAAGTTGATTCTTATTTATTGTTATCGACTGGGTTGCTAAATGTTCTACAAATAGATTCTTTATTTTACAAAAAAATCTCGGTGTGATTCTTTTCTCTCTGCCTACACTTGAACGATTCCATAAATAGATAATATACGAGTCATATTACTAAAAATAAAAGTCTCACATACTCCCATAACTCCTTTGTTGAGTTTACATGTTGAAATATGTTAGCAATATTTGGCTCCATAATATTCCAAAGGCTTGTCATTAGCTAATTGTCATGTTTTTCCCACTTCTTATACCCTTGTGACTTAATATCAGGAGATGGATCCATGAGATGCTTAACCTACCTAGGCCTTTGAGATATACGATGACCACCTTCTCCCAAATGACATAACTTGTTCCATTCAATTTCTGATTTGTGATTTGTTAAACCATAATGGTGGTTGTCTGTTAGTACTGTTAACTTTGAATTCACTCATTATGTAACCGATACAAAAAGATGTTAACAAGAAGACAAACTTCAAATATTTAAAACTTGTGCAACAATAAAAGGGGGACTATTACTACAACCAATTAAACGTAGAAAGAACACATAACCAACTATAGTTAAACAAAAGAACCCAAATTAAAGCAGAATACACATCACCAAATGATTAGGTTTACTCAAAGCATTAATGCGTGGACTATATGTTGTATGTGCAGCATCTACTAATTTGTTTGCTTTAGGAAATGGGTTAATCAAGTTCAATGGTTTGAACTATACTGATTGGTCCGAACAAATCCAGTTCCAATTGGGTGTAATGGATTTGGACTTGGCCATAGTTTCAGAAGTAAGGCCAGCAGCTATAACTGAGACCATTTCTAAAGCTGACTAGTCTTATTATGAGGCTTGGGAACTGTCTAACAGACTGAGCTTGAATTTGATGTGAATGATGATCGCAGAAAATGTAAAGCCGCCAATGCCTAAAACGGACAATGCAAAGGAGTTCATGTTGAAGCTTAAAGAATACTCCCAATCTGATTTAGCTGACAAGTCCATAGTAGGGACTTTAATGAGTGAGCTGATGACCAAGAAGTTTGATTGGTCGCAGCCCATTCATGACCATGTAACCCATATGTCAAACCTAGCTGCAAAGCTGAAATCTATGGGTATGGATGTGAATGAGTCTTTTCTAGTACAGTTCATTATCAACTCCCTTCCTCTAAAGTTTGGCCAGTTCTAGGTGAATTATAACACCATTAAAGAAAAATGGAACTTGCAAGAAATTAAGGCCATGTTGGTTCAGGAGGAAGGGAAATTGAAGAAAATGAAGGAGCACTCCGTTCATCTCACATTTCATCCAGGAGCTACTAGCAGCAAGAACAAACCAGGAAAGAAAGGCAAAAATAAGGACAAAGCTCTCATTAAAGTTAATGAGGGCCGAATCCATAAAGACAAGAGGTGCCACTTCTGCAAGAAGCCTGGTCATTTCAGGAAAGATTGTCCGAAAAGAAAGGTTTGGTTCGAAAAGAAAGGTACATACTATGTCTCAGTATGTTTTGAATTAAACCTTATTGAAGTGCCTAATAATACCTGGTGGTTAGATTCTGGTGCAATTACTCATGTGTCACATGTTAAACAGGGATTCCTTTCAATCCAGATCATAAACGGAACTGAAATGTTCTTATATACGGGGAACAGAATGAAGGCACAAATAGAGGGCATTGGGATGTACAGATTGATCTTTGACACTGGGTGTCATCTAGATCTCAAAATTTGTCTTTATGTTCCTGACTGTGCTAGGAATTTAGTTTCTGTTGCAAAGTTGGATGATGATGGTTTTAACTTTAAGATTGGAAATGGTGTTTTTTCATTGTATAAACATAAGTACTATTATGGTTCTGGTACTTTAATTGATTGTTTTGTAACGTTTCAATCTTGATGTTGATTTTGCTACATCTTTGTTTCATGTTGACCATATTATTGGAAATAAACGTAGTGCACAAAATGAATGTTTTTCTTTTTTGTGGCATAAAAGATTAGGTCATATATCCAAAGAAAAGGTACAGAGGTTAGTGAAAAATGAAATCTTATCTCCATTGGATTTTGTTGAATGGGATATATGTGTGGATTGCATTAAAGGTAAACAAACCAAACATATATCAAAGCATCCAGCACAAGAAGTAACGAATTATTGGAATTAATACACACCGACATTTGTGGTCCTTTCGACGTTCCTTCTTGGGGACAAATGTTTTATTACCTTTGTTGATGACTTCTCAAGATATGGTTATATTTATCTACTACATGAAAAATCTCAATCTATAGACATCTTAGAGGTGTTTGTTAATGAGATAGAAAGATAGTTAGGTAAAAAATTAAAAATAGTGAGGTCCAGTAGAGGTGGTGAATATTATGAAAAATTTGATGAAAGTGGACAATGTCCAGGTCTATTTGCAAAGTTTCTTACCAGTCGAGGCATATGTGCGCAATACACAATGCCTGGTACTCCACAACAAAATGGTGTAGCTGAAAGGTGGAATCGTACTCTTATGGAAATGTTTAGGAGCATATTAAGTCATAGTACTATACCTTTATCATTGTGGATACATGCATTAAAGATCGCTGCATATCTGCTAAATATGATTCCTAGTAAGGCAGTTCCTAAGACACCTTATGAACTGTGGACAGGAAGGAAACCTAGTTTACAACACCTTCACATTTGAGGTTGTCCGGCATAAGTAAGGCTGTATAATCCATATGAAAAGAAGCTTAATGCGAGAACCGTTAGTGGTTATTTTATCAACTATCTCGAAAAGTCAAAGGGGTATAGATTTTATTATCCTAACTATAGTACGAGAATAGTTGAGTCTGGTAATGCTTGGTTAATTAAAAATGGTCAAATCAGTGTGAGTGGAGAACTGTAAAAAGTGGATATTCACGAGAATCGTGTAGAACCTACTCCAAGTCAAGTAGAAACTACTACATCAAACGTGATCCCACTAGTTGTTATTCCTTTTGTTGCATCACGGATACGCAACATATCAGAACAACAAATTAATGTTCCAATTCCACAAATTGAACATATCAATGAGGAGCCAGCTAATGATGTTCAGGTTACAAATGAGCAAGTAATGCCACAAGAAGTAGCATTATGAAGGTCTGTAAGGCAGAGAAGACTAGCCATTTCAAGTGACTATGAAGTTTACTCACTTGAATGTGAATGTGACTTGAGCATTGATAAGGATTCAGTCTTTCAAACAAGCCATGGAATGTAACAATTTTGAAAAATAGTTCAATGCTATGAAAGAAGAGTTGAAATCAATGGATGACAACAACTTTTGGGAATTAGTTAAGTTGTCGGAAGGTGCTAAGCAAGTAGGTTGTAAATTGATCTTTAAGACCAAATGTGACTCACAAGGCAACATTGAAAGGTATAAAGCCAGACTTGTTGCCAAAGGTTACACTCAAAAGAATGGTATTGACTATAAAGAGACTTTCTCTCTAGTTTCAAAGAAAGACTCCTTAAGAATTGTTATGGCACTGGTGGCTCATTATGATTTATAGCTTCACCAAATGGATGTAAAGACCGTCTTTCTAAATGGTGACTTGGAAGAATAAGTATATATGGATCAACCAGAAGGTTTCGTGACCACAGGAAAGGAACAATTAGTGTGTAAATTAAAGAAGTCAATATATGGACTGAAGCAAGCTTCCCGATAATGGTATCTTAAGTTTAGTGATATCATTATGTCTTATGGTTTTGTAGAAAACACTATTGATCGGTGTATCTATATGAAGGTTAGTAGGAGCAAGTTCATTATATTAGTCCTATATGTTGATGATATCCTTCTTGCTGCGAATAATCTAGTTTTGTTACATGATGTAAAGAATTTTTTTTCTAATAATTTCGAAATGAAAGATGTGGGTGAGGCATCCTATGTGATAGGAATAGAACTATTTCGTGATAGATCACAAGGGTTATTAAGATTATCTCAGAAAAGTTATATCGAGAAAATATTAGAAAGATTTAACATGGAAAAGTGCTTCACAAGGATAGTTCCGATTCAGAAAGGGGACAAATTTAGTCAAATGCAATATCCACAAAACGATTTGGAACTTAATGAAATGGAGTCTATTCCTTATGCGTCAGTAGTTGGGAGCTTAATGTATGCTTAAACATGCACTCGTCTAGATATCAGTTTTGCTATTGGAATGCTAGGCCGATATCAAAGTAATCCGGGAATGAACCACTGGAAAGCTGCAAAGAAAGTCCTTAGATATTCACAAGGCACCAAGGACTACATGCTCACATATAAAAAATCAACCCATCTCGAAGTGATAGGTTACTCGGATTCAGACTATGCCGGTTGTGTAGATTCACGAAAATCTACATTCGGTTATATGTTCCTATTAGCTGGAAGAGCAATTTCGTGGAAAAGTGGAAAGCAGTCCGTCATTGCTACTTCCACTATGGAGGCTGAATTTGTGGCGTGCTTTGAGGCTACGATTCATGGATTGTGGTTGCAAAACTTCATCTTAGGTCTTGGTCTTGTCGACAGTATTGCTAGACTGTTAAGAATTTATTGTGATAACTCCGTAGCTGTTTTCTTCTTTAAGAATGACAAGTATTCAAAGGGTGCAAAATACATGAATTTGAAGTACTTGTCTGTAAAAGAAGAAGTGCAAAAACATAAAGTGTCAATTGAGTATATTGGTACAGCTCTAATGATCGCGGATCCGTTAACTAAAGGCTTACCGCCCAAAACATTTATTGGCCATGTTGAACAGATGGGCCATATAGATAGGTCCTTGTTAGCATAGTAGTCTAACATGTATATATACATATCATTGTCTTGCTCAAATTGTTATGACACTTGTGAATTCCATTACAGTCATATGTTTTTGCTCACTTATTGGTTATCCATATTATGTTGTATACAATAATTATTATTTATGAGATAACAATTACCGTATTACCCACTTAAAGTTTGTTGAGTTTAGTTGATTCTGTGATACATGGAAGGAATCAGGTTTTATAACTTGTGACCACCATGATCCTATCAGCTTAATTCAATTAAGGATGGCTTGATCGATTCAATGTAATGTGTGCACTTAAAGTTTTACTGTTGGATCCCCAAGTCGTAACATGGGCCAAGTAGGAGATTGTTAGATTATTTTATGTCCCATGTAATTTATTTGAGTCCCATGAAAAGCACCCAAGATAATGGTTATTGGGTATTATAGAATGGATCTCAAATGGGTCAAAGACCTTTTCACTTTCTCTTCCAACAATGAACCATCATGATAGTTGGTGAACCAACATGATGGTTGGTGATTGAGTATTTAAGTTTTAGAAACAAAACTTATGGTAGATATCTCAATAATTCTGAACCATTGAAGAACCACTTTAAAGGAAGGAAGCAGAAAGGAAATAAATCAACATCTTACGACAAAACAAAAACAATCATGGATACACGTACACAAATCATTCCCATAAATGTCTAACATAAAATAAAAATGTATGCTACTTAATTACTTTGACCAATATTCATATAGTTTATATGAATATAATGCATAATATTTATATAATCTATAAGATTCATTTTATATTTAAAATAAATTATAATTAATTTATAAAATTTAATTTGATTTTATTATAAATGATGTATATTAAAGATTGTAGTAAAATTCTTTTACCATATCATTCATAGAAGAGGAATCTTGAATTTCATTTTGAATGAAATTTATATTTGTATTTGGAGATATGAATAAATATATCAAACATACTATCTTATCTAAATCAGAAGATAAACTCAATGATTAGGAGACTCTTTAGAGATTAGAGTCTTTGATGTCTTTCTTGACAATATTTATAATAAAGTTTACAAGAAAGTTTTTCTTAAGAAAAGTGATATATAAAAACCCTTATCTTTAACGGTAAGCTACATCTTCCTTCATAATTATGATTAGCTAATTTAATTCTTTCCTAGTTAAAGGATAATGAAGCTTGATTCCAAAAATTGCAATTTTAATTTATTTTCCTTTTTTTAATTATTCTTTAATATTTGTATATTCTCTACAACTTCTTGAGGTGAATATTTTGATTGATTGAATAAAGGTAGTGTTGTTTAATTGTCAAAATAGTTACTTACTAATTAGAATATTAAATTCATATATGTTTGGTTGTTCTAATTTTACGATAAATATCATAATTTAATTATGGAAAAATTTTCAGTCTATGTCATGGTTATATAATTTAAATTAAATAAATCAAGTTGTGTGTTTATTAATTAAAATTAGTGGGCTCTTTGTTTTTTAAAATTGTTAATAAATTAAATATTAAGAACTTATTTAGAGTTGTTTATTAATAAGCTTATTAATTAAATAACTTATTTTGGTTAACAAGGGACTAAGAAAAGAGATTGTTAGATTTTAATAACAACCATAACCAAATTATTTATGAATAAATGATGATATCTTTGTATTAGTAATTTATTGCATGAGTTAAAATTGAAATTAATCTTTTGATTAGAGATTACTATAATATTATTAAATTTTATATGTTTTGTTTCTTATTATTCTGATTGAATCATTTCAGATTAAATTATACAATCTCATTTCATTTTATTTTTATTGAGAAATAAATCTGCTTCTTTTCTATAGTTATGACAAAATATTTTTAAATAAAGATTTTATATTTATTGAATAATTTGACACTATCAAAACTTTCTCAAAATAATTAATATAATTAAATAGTTAGAAAATAGTGGAGAAGCATTAACACTGGTAATTAATAAACTAAAATTTGAATTCGAAGATACAAAAAAATGGAATATATAAGATATTTTCCATATTAAATGGTCCAACATTATGTAATTAATGGATATGAATGTCTTGTTTTTTGTGGTATTTGTCAATGTGCTTGATGGGAGCAAATTGGTATATTTATCTTGCAGATTTTTTGGGTCCCCTAAGCTCCTTTTCTCTTCTAAAAGTATATGCCATTGATTTTTTGAAAACGAGAGCTTAGAATAATTCCAAAACGTAGACTTTCTAAGCAAAAACATTAATTGCAAAAGGTATTTCGTTTTCTTCCACATTCAGTTTATTTTTTATTCTAACATATATTACTATTGAATATATGTTGCATTGACTTACATTTGATATCAGAGCCTTACAACCTCTGCCTTGTTTTAGTTTCTGGAGAATTTCGAATTTTGGAAAAAAAAATTCAGATTCAAAAGTTTTCATTCTAGAGTTGTTTTAGTTTTCTTTCGATTAAGGGTAGAAATCTTCAATTAAGTGTTTTGGACGTGTTTCAACATTTTAAAAAATCATTTTTATAATATTTTTACGATTTGTTTTTTTGGTATCCGTTGAGTCACAAATGAGGTTAAATTAAAGAAGATCCTTTACACCAAACGATGTTATTTTTGTTTGTTGATTAAAAACAAATTTCTGATGCATTTGCAAAGGCTCAAACTCGAGCTCATATGGGGCACATGGTGAGAATATGCCAATTGATCTAAAGGTGATATTATGATATATTTTAAGTTAAAATCGTATTTATATAAAACATTCAACATGAATCAGGTTATCAATTATGTTTATATTTTGCATTGTGAATGGAATTTTGAATAAAATATTTTAGTGATTAATCATTAGGGCTTAGCCACAACAACTCTAATTATATAAAATTATATATTTATGTACGTGATCATATAAAGAGTTGAGACATTTAATTGTAGTTAATTATTTTAGTATAATAAAATTTATCCTACGGGAATTTTTATCATATATGAATGATTAATTAGGATAAAATGTCCAAACAAATTCCTAATTTTCCCACGGGTATTAGGAATTGAAACATAATTTGATATTTTTATCATAAAGTTTAACATAAATCTGTTTGAATTAAAAATTTACCCACATGCATTTTTTATGTTATTTGATTTATGTATTTAATATATGTTTATATTGGTAACGTATATATATTAACTTGTTAGCCTCAATTTATTGATAAATAGATTGTATGTTTAAATCGTACATCTATTTAAATTGTTAATTTCTCTAATATAAGTAGTGAAATTCCTGAATTGAGAGTTGAAAGTTATAAGATATGGTAGGAGCAAATTCTTCTTCATTTAGGGTGGATGGATATTGATTATGCTATCCAAAAGGATGAATTACCTAAGGTAACTAAGGTTAACACTAGAACTGAAATTGTTTTTAATGAATGTTGGGAGCAATCTAATTGCCTAAATGTGATGTTCATAAAACCAAAATTTCTACTGGCATTCATGGTTCTATAAAGCAGTATAACAATGTTCATGTTTGTAATACCCCGTAACTCGGTAACTTTAGAGTTTTTAATTTTTTTCATGATATAACTACATTGAAGTAAATAAAGGACTCTATATCATGAAAAATTAATAAGGGTAAGATAGCTAAAAAGTTTTACGAGCCCGGGACACCGGTAGGCTCGAAAACGGTATAGGAAATACTCGACGATCATGATTTAATCTTAAGTTTTATATTTGATTTTTAATGAAGGGTTGAGATG
>JAOQML010000004.1:29784029-29795491 GCA_027568935.1 Erythroxylum urbanii
ATGGAAGTAATTTTGTGGGTTATCCCATCCATAACTAAAGTTAGGTTGATCAGTCCAACCTTAGTTATAGGATTGAGAATAAGAGTTATAAAAGAAATTACTTACATCTATGTCATATATATATATATATATATCACAAATATAAAATAAAAAATGAAACGATCATGAAATAAATGCAAAGAAACTAATTACAAACAAATATTTACAAAAAACCAATTAAAATCACATACAAAAATTAAACACCGCACTCCCTAGCAGCGGTGTCAAAATTAGTAGCGCGTCGTAACATTAGTCAAAATAAACTAGACCTACTATTGTAGCAGTGGTGAGTCTAGGTCGATCCCACAAAAAGTGTATGTAAAGTTTATGAAATGAAATTAAATGGTGTTTGAGTTATGGGGGGTTTGTTTTGGTTTGAAATAAGAAAATAAAGTAAAACTATCCTAGTGAAAACAAATTAAAAAATATTAAAAATGATGAAAGTGATGAATTTGTTTGGGACTCGATTCTTTGGTTCAATCTCAGCCTACACCCAATTAAACATATTTCATTGAATTTTTATCTTTACATCTCTCTTTGAACTATTGGTTTTAGATTAACAATAAGCACTGTTAATCCTGGTTTTTCCTTAGGTCATAGTTAATTAAGAAGAGCTTGTTAATTAACTTTAGCTATCGGAAAACCTAGGAGACTCTTACTAATTTTAATTGAATAGTTCCCTTACGAGTGAGAAAAATAGACCAATCTAAGCAATAATCACACAAGTTTGGATTATTCAACTTAGGTTATGTTATCCCTAAAGATTACGAACCATTAGTCACTACAAATGAATTGGGAAAAAATGATTATGTGTTGTATTCTATTCTACCAATTGGTTCTTACATAAAAATAATTAAACAGAACATTCAATCATTCTTACATAAACCATAAACATTGAACAAAGAATAACATAATCAAACCATAAAAGAAAGAAAACAGCAAATACAAGGAGAAATACACTTAACTGGGTCATCGGCGTCGATTTCACCTTTGAATCGACATTGGGAAAGCTACCCCTCTATGGGTTTCTCCATATGTGAGAGTGACCGACGCGTCATATTGCTGGTCAAAATAAAATAACTAGACTACCACTATAGTAGTGGTGAGTCTAGGTTGATCTCACAGAGAGTGTCTGTAAAGTTGTTAAATGAAATTAATCAGTGTTTAGGTTTAGGGGGTTTTGTATTTTGAAAAAATTTAAAAAATAAAAAATAAAATGAAGCTAGACTAATAAAAACAAAATAAAGAAAACATGTGAACAATGATAAAAGTGGGGAATTTAGCAGGGATCCGGTTCTTTAGTTCAATCTCGGCCTACACCCTATTTAAGCATATTTCATTAATTTGTTGTTCTCAAACCTCTCCTAGAAACTATTAATCGTTGGTTAATAATTAATCTGAATTTTTCCTTGGGCTTTGTTTAATCAAGATACGATCGCTAGTTAAATCTAACCATCGAATAACCTAGAATACAACCTCTAGATTTAATTAGGCAGTCGTATTACGAATTAGGAAAACCGATTAGTCAAGGCAACAACTACATACGATGAGTCATTTAACCTAGGTCATGTTATAGCTAATGATTACGAAGCATTAGTCATTACACATGAATTTCAACATAACAAGTACGGATTATATAGAAATTCTAGCAATGGATATGCAATTAAATGATTTAATGAATGCACTAAAATCATCTTTTCACAATCCCAATGGGTTCATACACAAATAACTGAACAATAACAAAAATCCAATTATCCATACATAAAACCCAAATAAATTAACATAGGATAACACAATCAATTTCTAATGAGAGAAAGAAATAACAACGACAAGAAAATATAGTTAATCCGGGTCACCAACGTCGATGTCACCTCCAATCTGGCATTGGGATGTTTAGCCCTCCATAGATCTCTCCTGGAAAAATACTTCAGCCCCATTAATATCCCTACCAAAACCCTACGGTTTTCACTCACTACCAAGCTTCTTCTCCTCACTAGTATTCATTAATGGGACAATTAAATATTTGGAGTTTTTGGTCTACCTTACTATTCACTCATTTCTCTTCTCACTTTGTTCTGCCGCCACCCTCCTTGTCTTCTCACGCTACTCTCCGTTTTATTTTGTTATCGCCACCCTCTGTCACTGTAGCTTTATGTGACCATTAAGGATCATAGTTTTTAGACCGCCATCACTATTCATCACCAAAACCCTTCTTTGGTTGTTCACGAAAGCGTCGACATGTCCTCCTTTCAACGCTGCATTTAATGCCATTGTGTCATCGTTTTATCCTGGCATGTGCGTTTTTGCTGCATGGACGTTGTGTTCTGCTGGCTTCCCATTTGCATTATCATTTTGGTCATACACTGCTTCCTTCCAGTTGTCTTTATATGCTTCTAGCATGGTTGTTTTGTCTCATTTAATTCCCATCACTTAATTAACATAATTGCATGCATAATCCAAGCAGCTCACATTATTTTCTTTTTTTCTTTTAATTTTCTTCTTGTCTTTTAATTTTCTTCTTCGTGCTCCATGAAGACAAGTGAAAATTAATCTTTAGAAAATGACCAAAATGTAGTGCTTTCGACTCACTTTAATTTCTTTGATTCCAAATTGTACCTAAAATCATATATGAATTAAAGTGAGTATCTCAAGTAATTTTATGTCATTAATCGTTAAGTGTAAATGATTAAATGTATTAATAATTAAACATATATCAATTTCCCCCACATTTAGCTTTTGGCTGTCTTCGGGCAAAACATACAAATTAAGCTCAAAGAGCATAAAACACTGACTCATTTCCCATATCATTCAAGAATATAATCAAAAGCAAAAATGAGTGACTTTCATAAATCATAGTAAGATGTCAACATTCCAAATTTTACTCATGATCAATCAACATTCAATACCTTTAAAAAGTGAGCAATCTAATGGTAGACTTGGAAAATATGTTTAACTAAAATATATCAACAGGTACACTTAACACCATTTATAATGATGACAATCCATAACTTGGCATATCATTTCATTTCTCCACCACTAAAATTCACATGCAAAATCATGAATCAAAGGACTTTTCAAGGTTGTAATGTGGGCAAAGGTAAGGTGAGATATATTCGGGTCAAGTAGCATGAAAGTCATCAAAGCTAGTTAAACAAAGCAACACTCATCAAAAACTGGGCATCGTCAGCTATGACGAATGCATCATTTATATTTCACAACCTAATTCAACTCTCTCACACTAACCGAATGAAGCATATACCAATCTGAAAGAATCACTCATACAATTTATGCCAACAATACATTGAATCCACAAGAGTGAACCTTCCAAGCCAACATTTACCTTATATTCAACATACTCAAATATCACATTCATTACAACTCTATGAAGTTGCATTAATCATGAATAACTTTGCAAACTCATATGCACTTCCTCCTTGATAAATTAATTTAAACATATTTTCATTCTTTCCTTTTTCTCTTTTTTCTTTTCTTTTCTTTTTATTGTGCTTTTCTCTTTTTTCTTTTTCTTATAAAAATTAAAATAAACTACATTAACATGGGAATTTTAATGATAAGACATAACAAAACATCCCAACATTAACCAACCCACACGTTTGTACACCCCCATGCTTAGAATTTTCTACATCCACAAACTCAGCAATCTTAGATGTTCCACTAGCCTTATGGCTTGGGTAGGGCATTTGGTTAAGTACAAAGCCTGTAATATGGATGATACAAAAAGAAAGGTATAAAGTTCAAAGGGGGTTAACAAGCGAAAAATCATGTCAATAGGGTAGGTTAGTTGGCTAATGTACTTTATGAAAAACAAAGAATGCCTAATCATATCCAAGTTAATGCATATAAAAAAATGTGATTTCGAATAGAAATTCAAGGCAAAATTAGGATATATATATCATAAAGGTCACATATTATCAAAAAACAATGAGACTAATACAAATGTGTTAGTCTAATATGGCTCATAATCTCACTGTCTTTGTCTACCATTAGTCACTACTCTTCTAAAGATAATGCATATCAGCCAATCATAAGAGCAAAAGTACATGCCAAAGTTGCTATAAAATTCTTTAGTTAATTTATTCTCTACTCATGACTATATAATCTTAGAAGCAGCAGAAAACGAGAAAATGTTTGTTTTGTTTATGTTATTATTTCTCTCAATTTGATTGAAAACTTAAAAAAGAAAAAAAAACTAAAAAAGAACAGACATGCATATAAAAAGAAATGAAAAATGTAAAGAAAAGAAATTTACTTCCCTTGAGTTGCCTCCCAAGAAGCATCTTCGTTTAAGGTCACTGGCTCGACTCTATGCTCCTCCTCATGTGACAAAGTTGTGATCTTCAGGTGTCACATGTGGCTCCTCCACATGAGGTTCTTCTGGATTGGGCCTTGATTGATAATCGTTCACCTCCAACATCTTCCCTATCTTCAGATTCTTCATCTCTACTGAGTCCTTGTTCTTTTGAAATAATTCAAATGAGTCATCACCTTTTTCTTCTTCATTTAACTCTTTCAACCTACTAAGTAAAGGTGAAGGGTTAGTCTCGAGTATAATTACGAACTCAGTACTTACCTCCGAGCTAAATGATATAGCTTTTTCTACTTTGAGCTCCTTCTCTACTTCTTGTACACAAGCAATTCGTTGAGGGTTGACCTCAAAATTCTCAAGCTCCTTATCACTTTACAAAGTTTCAGTACAAACATCCATGGGGTACACCGCGGGTTGATAAGACTGTTCCTCTTCACTTTGTGGTTCTAGATGATTGATATTCTCCCATCGAGGCAATGCATCTTGTTGGAATTGTAGAGTATTATGCTACAATTGCAAAGTATTAACATTCACAATATTAATCAACTCTTCCAGAGATGGATTGGAGTCTTGATAGGAAGCTTCTAGTCTGTATGAGAATTGATGTGCATCTTGCAAACTGTCATGGAAGTAATTATGATGATTATCCCATCCACAACAAAAGTTAAGTTGATCAGTCCAAATAATGTTACAGGATTGAGAATATGAGTTATAAAAGAAATTACCTCCATCAATATCGATTTTTTTTCACAAACATGAAACAAAAAATGAGAAGATCACGAAATAACTAAAAAGAAATCAATTATGAACAAATATATATATATATAACACCAATTAAATCACAAAAAAACTAAAACACCACATTCCCTAGCAACGGTGCCAAAATTGACCGACGCGTTGCATTGTTAGTCAAAATAAAATAACTAGACTACTACTATAGTAGTGGTGAGTCTAGGTCGATCCTGCAGAGAGTGTATGTAAAGTTGTTGAATGAAATTAATCCCATTAATATCCCTACCAAAAACCCTATAGTTTTCACTCACTAAAAGCTTCTTCTCCTCGCTATTATTCATCGATGGGATAATTAAACATTTGGAGTTTTTGGTCCACCTTACTATTCACTCACTTCTCTTCTGACACTTTGTTCTGCTACCACCCTCCTTCTCTTATCACGCTACTCTCTATTTTATTTTGCTATCGTCACCCTCTGTCACTGAAGCTTGATGTGACCATTAAAGATGAGAATTTTTGGTCCATCATCACTATTCAGCTTCAAAACCTTTCTTCGGTTCTTCACGAAAATGTCGGCGTGTCATCCTTTTAACACTACATTTAACGCCATTGTGTCATCATTTTATCTTAGCATCTGCATTTTTGTTGCTTAGACGTTATAGTCTGATGGCTTCCCATTTGCGTTGTCACTTTGGTCATGCACTGCTTCCTTCTAGTTGCCTTCATATGCTTTAAACACTGTCATTTTGTCTTATTTAATTCCTAGCACTTAATTAACGTAATTGAATGAATAATCCATACAGCTTACGTTATTTTCTTTTTTTTTAATTTTCTTCTTCTTGCTCCATGAACACAAGTGAAAATTAATCTTCAAAGAAAGATCCAATTGTAGTGCTTTTGACTTACTTTAATTTCTTTGCTTCCAAATTGTACCTAAAATCACATATGAATTAAAGTGAGTTTCTTAAGCAATTTCATATCATTAATCGCTAAGTGTAAATGATTAAATGTATCAATAATTAAATACATATCAGAGAGCTTCATCGCACTATCTTCTCTTTTGACAGCTCTCGAAGTTTCAGTCTAAAAACACTGCAAAACTTTTATATTCTTTCGATCGTCACAAAAATGAAGATTTTATACCAAAAATAGGGATCGGTGAGCTGTCAATGATCACACCAGTGACTTGGTGTGTCACGGGTGTGACACACTTATGCACGACTATGTATAGCCCTCTTTTCTATTTTAGAAAAACAAGAAACCTATTATTCTCTTTATTTCTCTTAAAAACAACACTTAAAAACCCTCTACCACGTATGCATTTTCATTATTCCTAAATGACTGTGTTTCATCTCCTTCCAAACGTGTGTGTTTTGCTTTGCTTCAACGTGGCAGTGCATCATCATTTCCTACTGTTTGTGTTTCCTTCCTAGCTGCTGTCTATAACACTCCACTACCATAGAGTATATACTTGAACATCTAGAGGACATTCAAGAACATACCCTATGACAATAGCATATTAGAGTAGTCTTATACACTTATTATGGCATCATACAGTTTACAAACATTTAAAGACAACTTTTCCATTTCATTCACTAAGATAATTTATATAGTAGTCATTAAAACAAATATCTACATCATCACAAGTATCTGAAATGTTTACTCCTCTGTTTACATAAAGTTCTACATAACAGGAATAACTATATATATATAAACATAAACTATAGCTCCTCAGATGTTAGCTGACTAGACCTTTGAGCCATTTCTTAATCCAAAATGTTATTTTAGAGTATCTTAAGATCTAGGTCTCCTCTCTCGTATCTGAAAAAGTCACATTGTAATTTTGATGAGTTTTGCAAACTCAATGAGTGAACCATCCTCAATGTGCTCACTCTTTCAAAACATCAAACATTTCAAATATAAACCAAATACACAACATTTCTCAACGCAACAATTCATTATGGATTACATTTATTTCATATGATCTTTTCAGAAGAATTCAATCATATTATCAAATGTACTCAAATATGACATATCACAATATCATCACAATTCTGAAATGTTTTCACAATCATATATATATAAATGCATATGCCTATGAGACTCCACTTTTGTTGTTATTTTGTTGTGATCGAGTGCCTTTCACTGTCCCATATCCCTTGTGGATATTGGGCTCTTTTTAGATACTGTAGCGTACCTATTATGGACACCCGACTTATTAATCACGGAGTTAGTGGCTCTACGTGCACATTTCTAAGCTTTAAGCTCTTTTAGTCTGGCCACTCTAGTCACAATGCCTTTATCTGATCATGCATATCAATGTAATGCATCAAATTAAAAAATACGCCATCAATAACATTTATTCATAATGCATAGTCATATTCACATATTCATCGGACCTAAGTCCGACTTTCAACTTTTTATTAAGTATACAGATATCTTTCAGATTCATATGCAAACAAAACATTCCTAATACATTCCCAAATATCAAACTCCTCAGATTACCAATGTCTAGAATTATCACATACAGATCATTAAAAATTCAACAACTGGGAGTTAAACA
This sequence comes from Erythroxylum urbanii, assembly GCA_027568935.1. Classification (NCBI taxonomy): domain Eukaryota; kingdom Viridiplantae; phylum Streptophyta; class Magnoliopsida; order Malpighiales; family Erythroxylaceae; genus Erythroxylum; species Erythroxylum urbanii. The sequence goes on from JAOQML010000004.1 coordinate 29,791,691, forward strand.
AAAATATATCAATCCTAATGAGAACGTTGATTGCAAGGTTACACAAGCTAAGTTTTACTATTTATAACCTTGGTAAATTCTACAAACGCACATGTCATTTGCTTGATACCTAAGGTATCGATCCTATGAGGAGGGCTAACTAGTTCTAAATCTAAGGTCGAAAGCACTACTAAACAATAATTAACAAGCAATAACTTAAAACACAAGAGTTAGTTAGACCAAATAAATCAAATTAATCAACAAAAATAATGATTAATGATTAACACATAATTAAAAACAATCACGATGGCAATAAACAAATTAAATAGGAAATTAAATAGTAATGGAATTTAGCCAATTAATGAACAATGATAACACACCCAATTTCTACCTTACGAGTTTACCAAAAGAGAGAAAGGGAAAATTACCTATCTTTAACGATAACCTAACTAATTACGATTTATTGAATTAACAGTTCTAGAAATCCCAGGGTCAACTACTCTCTCTCAAGTTATAATTAAACCCTAAACTGTAAACCCTATTCATATTATGGGAGATTGTAATCTCACAATTACCAACCTATCCAAAACTTAATTAGTTCTTAAGTGCTCTAATAAACAATTGGAAACCTAATATGATCTCTCTACATAAGATTTACCAACTTGATTTAATTCCAGATCTAGTAATCTACTTGACTCTCTTTTACCTAAATTAATCGTTTTCTCTCGATTCACCCTCTCAGTATATCGTCGAGATATTAAGTGCATAATAAATCACAATTAATTCAATGAACACATAAAATGATCAGATTTCATTAAGCCAAAATAATAATCCAAAGGTGAGTATAGAACATCAACCACAACGTAGTCTATAATCAACTATATATATCAATTCTATAATTAAATAAAATTGAAATATATAGGAGCCAAAACTACGATGGGATGATGGGAGGCCACGACCTCGGAAAGCTTCTTAATCTAGGAAGCACGTCGTGTCTACGTCGTCTTCCTCTTCTCTCTTCCTTTGTCTCTTTCTCGATCTCTCAAGGTCTCTTTTAGGGTTTCGTTAGGTGGTTGGTCAAAGTTCTTCCAAGGCTCTCTCCAACTCTTCTTTTAAAGACTTCTCACGTTCTATTTATACTTGGTAGGCGCTAGATCAAAGTCTTTTTGTATCAGTCCAACGCAGGGCACGATCGTGGTCGATACCTTAACCTTTTTTTCACGATCGTGGCCTAGTGTGCATAATCATGGCCTAATTTAGAGACTTTATGTCACGATCATGTACCAAGTGCATGATCATGGCCTGGCTACTGTTGGCTTGTTCTTCTCTATCACGATCATGGCCTGCTATGCCACGATTGTGGGCTAGGTCTTTGGCCCAAAACTCTTCGAATCTTCTCTGTTCTTCACCATTTACCCTGAAACACTAACAAACATATCACAGCACCTCAAAAATATAAGATTTAAGCTTAAAGACTTAATCCACCAATAAAAACACTAAAACACACAAACTAATATAATTAAACACATAAACACACACTCAGCGCTCAAGTTCACACTAATTACATAACAAATTCAATCCTAAAACATCATGTAAATGATACCTATCAACATCCCCACACTTAAACATTTGCTTGTCCTCAAGCAAACAAAACAAGGACATATAACAAACACAAAATACGCAATGCAATAATGAGGCAATGACTTTGATCTTCATGAAATGAATTTAATCTTGAACACAATCATTCAGCTATGTTCAATTATTAACATGCAAAATATGCATCTAGGGGCTTTGAACTAAATATACCACTTAATCAAGACCTAATTGTTAACTTATTTACCCTGTTCAATTGTACACATATATTAATAATTTTTTGTCCCCTCGAACTTTGTAATTGTTCCTAAATACATTTTCATAAAAATTCAAGCTTATTACAAGTCTCGTAGGTTTTTATTAAGAAAACATACTCTTCTTTTATTATTTAAACCCGGACTTAGTCTTTTACTTGGAGGTAAACATTTGTGATGAATGTCGATCCAGTTACTCAACTAAGTCATTTTACTAAACAACTTGGTTGAAACATCATTGTAGCCTTTTTACACGAAGGCAAACATTTGTGATTCGTGTCAGTTACTCAGCTATTATCATGTTTTCAACTGACTACTAGCTCTATTCATAACCTGAATGTCATCAAAATAGTACTTTATTAACAAAATTTTTTTTATTGCCTACCTTGTTGCTGTTAGCTATTCGTTTTCATGAAAAATACTAGTTAAGCTACTTAAGTTAAAAGACCTCAAATTATGAATGAATTTGGCAATCCAAAGGATGTTAAATTTACACTAAGTCCTAATCGGGCTATATATTTATCCAAAGGCCCCTAATTCACTAATTTCGCAAGCTAATGATCGTTTACAACCTAATAGACTATGTCTAAAATTAAATGAATTTCACTTAATCTAAGCCATTGACACATTCACACACTTCACATAATGTAACCTAATAACTATCATACAATATGTAAAATTACAATCAAAAGCAAAACACATAATCCCTCCCCACACTTGAACAACACATTGTCCTCAATGTGAGAAGGAAGACGTATAGGGATATACACGAAGGGTAAAGACAAGAAAATAATGTGACAAAGAACAGACAAAATGAACAATAAAAATAGAAATAAAAATAAAAATAGAAATAAAATAGAACTGAAGACTAATTTGGGAAAGACAACTTTTGGGTTAGACATGAAATCCTAAGAAGACGGAGGTGGTGATGGTGTCGGAGGCCGCAGTTGAATGCCCTGAGACTCAAAATACCGATGGATCAGTCAGATATCTGGGCTCTGGCGTTGCTTTGTGCACGCCATCTCTGCACGTGTTCTGTTGGTTTCTGATATTGAATCTAAAAATTTCTTCCAGCCTTGCTTTTCCTCTTCTTCTTCTTTCAGTTCTTCACTCGAGGACTCCTCCTGTTGAGGCAGCACTGATCTTCTCATGGATATCCTGTAGACTCATATTTATGGAATGGATGATCTTTGCCTGAAATAAATGATAATGGTTAAGTAAGTCAAGGGGATGAACTATTAACCCCCTCTGTTCCAAACCAAAATGTTCGACAATGACAGACACTATGTATCCTATTCTAAGATGGTTGCCCTGCTTGCACGGAGTCACAGCAAGGGCATTCAGGATATAAGTGGACGTGCAGACTGGAATGCTATGTTCCATATAGCATAGTATGAAAAGTTCCTTGGTTGAACACTTGTTGGTTTCTGACTTGTTAAAAACCAGCTGACACATAAATTTCTGCAGCAGCAAGTGTTTATGGGACATGATAATGTTATTGTGCACATTTTTAGCGTGGAACCGCTTAATTCTAGCCAGCTTATGCCAGTATTGGGAAGGACGAAAGTCAACATGTTGATCAATGATGGTGGATTCAGGGAATCCACACATCTCACACATAATTTCGACATTCAGTTTATATGTTTATCCTCCTAAGCTAAAACACAATTCCTTGGTATTCTTAGGGTCAAAGGTCAAGGTAGTAAAGAATTCCAATGTAAGTTCCTCATAAATAAGGAATTAGAACTGTATAAACTGGCCCCATTGGATTCTCTCGGCTAGGTTCTCCACCTGCTCACGCGATTCTAGCCTAATTAATGTGTTGACATCAAAGTTTTTAGGAACTAAAATTTTCCTAGAGTGAAGGGAACAAAAATTAGTAACTTCCTCCTTGGTATATGATAGGATTGAATTTTCTTATATTTTCTTATGTATTTACATGTGATTTCAATCCTATTTTTATGATAAAATGGTC
>JAOQML010000004.1:29797133-29817092 GCA_027568935.1 Erythroxylum urbanii
CCGTGAGAGCGCGAGGCCCGAGAGGCCGAGGCTCAAAGCGGACAATATCTGCAAGCGGGTGGTCTGGGCTGTTACAAGTTTTATTTTATTTTGTTATCAAAACCAATTCAAACCCACTCCCCCCAAAAAGAATCCTAAACACTGATTATTGTCATTTCAAAAGCTTTACATATATTCTCTGTGGGATCGACCTCGACTCATCATTGTTATAATTGTAGGTGTATGTTATTTTGTGTAACATTACGACATGCTACGGTTAAGATCTATAAACATATTATCTTATGAAATAGGGACAACCCTGACACAAAATCATGTTGCCATCACAAGCTAAAAAGTTGCACTTGGTGATAAATAATAGGCAAACCAGTCAATAGAAATAGAATTGGTAGATTAGTTAGCTTGAGACCAGTATGGTTGAATTTGTGTGGGTCAATAATGGGCTTCTCTACTTTTTTTTGTACAAACAGTTTAAGTTATTGGCCATAGTAACCACTTAACCATCTTCATAGATCAAATAACCAAATTGATACAAACTAGTAAAGTGACTTTTCTCTCAGTAATATAAGCCATATAGAATATGCCTTTTCTTTAATTTCATTTTAGGCTACAAATCCAAGCTCTATTCTTGTCTTTCTCGTCAGAGCTTGTCTTTAATTGAGGTAAAACGTTGGACAATTTAACACACTTCCATTTTACCTTTTCTTTTCTTTTGGATCGAGCCTATGGTTAAGACTATTGTATAAAATAAGAAATATGTAGCTATATAAGTTATTTTTCAAATTTAATGTGTTATAAATTTTAATTATAATCCCTATCCACAATTATAGGTATCAAAAAGATAAAATAATATAGTGAATGAATAAAATGTTCAAAAGAATTGCATTATTACACTATTTATCTTCTTGCAAATTAGGTATAGTAAAAAATCACACTAGAAGTGGATAACTCCTAATAAAGGAAACTTGTATTACTACATATTATATCACACCATAGCTCAAAATAATAGCTGAGAGGTAAGAATATCTATTCATCTATTTTAATGAATGTATTATATTTAGGAATAAGAGGTTTTGTATGTTGATAACCAAATCTTAATTTACTGTATGGAAATGCTACATATCTAGTAAAAAAATGGAAGGATGTGATGTAGGATTGGTTTTGTTTGAGTCTATTATTCCAAATGTTTGCATAGATAAGATAATTGGGTATCTTTTCTTGAAGAGTGAGTTCAAGCCTTTAACAAAACAAATCTCCACCTTTAAACTTAAGATGATTTTTGACAAATCAAATAATCACAGAGGTACTACATATAGACAACAGGGATAAGAAAAATGACTATCTTATTATCTAAAACAAAATAAGCTACCCTACCTATAAAGGTCTTCCTTTTTAATATATATAATTATCAATTGCACACATGTTTTTGTTTTGGGTTCTCTTTAATTTATGATCACATTTAACTTTTTTGCAAGAGGAAGGAATTATTATTAGTCGATCTAACTTTCAATTTCTTTATTTTTTATAAAACTAGTTAAGCATTAATTAAAAGCCCACCAATATCCAAAATTTGGAATTTAATGTTGTACCACCCAAAGATCTATATGAAATATACTACTATTGTACCAGTTTCAGGTATCGCATAGTACCATCATTTCCGTTAGTGTTGGCCAGTACCGATAATATCAGTAAAATGTCAAGATCAAAATGTAAAATTGAAAATTTTAAGGATTTAATTGAAAAAGTAATTATCCCCTCTCGACTCTACCTCTACCTCTGCCATGCTCACTCACTCGTCTCTCTCACTCTCTCCCTCTTCAATCTTAAGCTCTCCTCTTCTCTGTTTTGCTAGTTTACCCAGTTTAGCTTTCCTCATCATCGACCCATCATCACCATCTGCTTCTTTGGTTCTTGGTTCTTAGATATGTTGTCATCCACCGTCCACGCCACTTCTTAGTTCTTAGATCTACTCCTTTAGGTTGCTCACTTACTCCCCCTCTATTTATAGCTCTTCTACCGCACAAAGCTACCTCATCCTTTTCTCCCATCGTCGATTGGTTCTCAAATCTATTATGGTTTTGTTTGATTGTGAATTGTGTGGATAATTGATTTATAAATCGTCAGTTTGTGTTGGTACTTGGTCAATTCTTAGTCGATGGCTATAGGTGACTGAATTCGTTGGTAAATTGGGTGACTATTTTTGGTTGGTGGATGATGGTGGGTGTATCACTAAATTATGATTTATGAATTTGTGAGATTGTATTGTGTAGTGCTAACTACAAATTACAAACTAAGGGTATACTATTATCTTGTACATATTGGCTTTTAATTTTACGCAACACTTTATTTAACAACTAAAGTTTAATTTGATTTTGGAAATTCTTTGTGCCAGTAACTCATTATATGTCTTATTAACCTAATTTTGTAAGGACCAAAGGTGACTTTGTAAACTCAATTTGTTGAATTTATGTGTATATATTATTATTAAATATTAACGAGTTTATGGGAATCACTTCATAAAGACATAAATGATGAAGTCCTATTTATTTGATTTTTTAGGATATTTTATTTTAATAATCATAAAAAGGGATAATTTTAAGTTTATTGAATTAATGTTTAAATTTTTATATTTTTATTATAAAATGACATTACAAATACACAAAATTAAACTTTAGAAAGGAATATTTCTAATATGATAGTAAAATTACAAATGCACTTTCATTATATCTTATGTATAATTAAATACATAATATAAAATTGTTCATGGGAATTAAAAAGAGACACTTTAGGTAATTTAATTTCTCATTGATTATATTTAAGTTAATGTAATGTAGTTAGATTTCTTTATGATTATATTAAAATGACTTTTACGATATGCCTTGATTTATGATTATATACTCATTATGACAGGCCCCTTTCCTGATGACTAGGTGACCTGCCTGGCACCCCACGAAAACCGTCCAGTCGATATCTAATCTAATTGGAAAGTTCCCCTGGAGCTAAGCCTTTTTCCTTTTCTTCAAAATATTTTAACTCAATATAAAGAAAAAAAGGGATAGTAGTGGAAGTTTTTAAAAGTAACCTTTATTAAAAATTTTGACAGCATAATAGCTATTATTTAAGAAAACCAAAAATTTTAGGTTCTTGTAATGCAATTCAAAACATTTCTATCCACTTAACCAAAGCACCACTGCTACTTTTGGACTTCAAGTCCATTCAGAAAGAATCTCAAAGGTTCAATCACATTTATGCATTTAGTTAAAGAAAAGAACATTTATAGATTAACCATATTTTCAAAAAACCAAAATTGAGACATATTTATGAAGATGATGAACTATACGTAGTGAAACATTTAGAATCTATATTTACACAAAAGATGTTCAAAACAAGTTCATAATTATGCAATACATGTAAAATAGATACACAAGTAAAACTGCCTACACAGCCTCACGTAATAAAGGTAGCTACTCAAATGTGAAGTCCCAACTATTGAAATCCCTGAGTGTGCATCTGGGAGGTTAAAATTTAAAAACAATAGAAAATAAATGGTGAGTTAAACGAGTTCAGTGAGTATTATGGTTTCTATTTAAAACATTTATACAAACATTAACCTCCATAAAGAACAAAAATAATTTCCTTTTCTTTTCAAGCAATAACCAATGTTCTAACATAACAAATTCATATAATCAATGCACATGTAAAACACAATTTGTTCCTCTTTTCTTATAAGGTAAACAAAGATGGCAATTGATAGTTTCATGAACTTTCTCTTTTAAAATTTTCTTTGCCATTTGGTACCGATAGGTGTAAGGCCACGAGGCTAGTTTTACACCGCTTACTCGTGCCTAGCTAACCTCTACTAATGGAGCTAGTTCTGCATTGCTTACCCGCACTAAGTTAACCACTATATACCAATTGTTATGGAGCTAGTTCTGCATCGCTTACCAATAACGGTGCTGATACTACATATAAATTAGTGCTTACGGAGCTAGTTCTCTATTGCTTACCCATAATAGTGCTAGCATAATATATACTCCATATATGCAGAGGGCAACTCACAAGACATACTGACACCACTCACCATTAGTGACAGACGCCCCCCAGACACTGCAACGCATATTAGGACGTACTCTAATCAGTATAATCATATGTATAAGGAGACCTAATAGCATACCATAGGCTAAACAACAATTAACACATAGATGCATCATATTTCTATACCAATTTAGTTCATCTTCAAATTCCATTGTCGTGCCAATTTAGTGCATATACAATTTCAATTTGATGCCATCTTAAAGCATATATATAAATCTCATAAAAATTAGCTTTCAAATTCAGTAGCAACACCATTGAACTTATTTATAAACATAGTTTTCATGATAAAATAAAAACCATTTTTCTTTCATAAAATCAGTTTAAAGATACACTTACAGATTTGTCATTTATTGCCAAGTACGCTCATGTGTTAAGTGTCTCTTCTTAACCTACTAATAGTTGTGCATTAATATATTTTTTTCTAGGTAATTAACATGTGTTTTCTTGCATAATTGTTGATTATTGTTGTAGTTTAGGATTCATTTTGTATGTTTTTATTTTGTTTGATTTCCATTGTTGTTCTTTTATGTTTGATATTAATTTAGGGTAAGAATTGACTATTTTTTTTGTAGGAAGGAAGGTGGAGCAACTTGGAGATTGAACTAGAAATCAAAGAGGAAAAGAAAAGAGGGGTCCATCTGTTGCCAATTCCTACGATTGTGGGAATCATACCAATTGGAATTACAATCCGAAGGATTATGCGGGGCTTTATCAAATTTAAGTTTTTAGACTATAAAAGCATAATTAGACCTCCATCTTCAAAGGAGACAAAACCCTTTTGTAGAAACACCATCCTTGAGGGAAGAACACATATTTAGAGTCCTGAGGAAGGATTGAAGTTAAGGATTATCATAAAGATTTGGGAAAATAGCACATCAACATCTAAAATTCCAGATTCTGGCAAAGAAGAGAAGAAGTTCCTTTTATCCAATTTTCTACGTTTTTTTTCCTTCTATTCTTTGTAAAATGGTTTATTTGAATGTTAATGATGTTATGGAGACCATAAATTGCTGATTTATTTTTAGGGATTGCTTTTGAACTATTTTGTTAGAACTCCTATTTCATTGAATTGAATGAAGTTGTCTTTGACGATTGTTGATTTTATTTGTTATCTTATAAATCGAGAGAGTGAGTAAGATTAATTGTGTAGGATTGTACAATGAGAGTTGGCAACCCATAGACATACAATCATCATGTTAATTGATACGTTAGAAGAGAGATCTCAATAAAGTCAATTGATCACCTATAGGATAGTTTAATAACTAGTTGAATTGGTATAATCATTGAGTAGGTTGAGAGATCGTTCAATTGATTCCTTTAAATTTGATTAGGGACAATTAACTACACCTTGAGAGAGGGTAGTTAATACATTCAGAAATCTAAGGTGAGACACAACTCAATTAATAAAATAGGAGGGAGATAAAATAGGGAAAAAAAGTAATTTTTAGTTTTTAGATTCTTGAATTCCAATTTTTCTGCATTTTGGTATTGTTTATTACTTTGTTTTAGTCTTTTAATTTTAATTTAATTTTCCAGATTATTTGCATTAAACAAATTCGTTTCTTAAACAAAGTTTTTCTAAATTAAGTGGTGTCTGGGTATCAATCCTTATGGAATTAATATCCACTCTTTTTAACTACAAGTCAAGACTTGTTCACATGTAATTTTTAAGCATAAAATGAGTAGTTTATGTTGCATAATTACACTCAACACCTACACAATTTACAAGTCTTTTAATCATTTATTTCCACTATAGGAAATAAAGCATTATAACTATCAATTCGGTTTTAACTACCATAAGTTATTCCAGTGGTTTCTATTTCAGAATCTAACTCCGAAATTTACTTAAAATTTTTTTTTAAGAAAACATCATCCCATCTGCTTAAATCATAATATAGCTGAGTAGGTCACACTAACTTTTTCCGTTTGTTTTTTCATGGAAACAACCTTAAGATTTTGGGTTATTTACACCTTAACCGTAATCGAACTTCAACAAATCACACCGTCAATTACTTTCCTCTTTATGGTTAAATTGTCCTCACTACACACACACACACACACACACATATATAGACTATTCAACTTTCTTTCAAACTTTTCAACACATTTCACCTAAGGTCCATACCAAGCATCATCTAAACTCATCAAACCAAAAATTACAATTTTTCTCCAATATTTCCCAGCTTGGCTTAATATACCACTGTTTCACTGTCCTTTCATTTTTCTTAACACATCTTCTCTTCATTACACATAAATGAGCTCAAACCAATTCTAATTCAATCCTTTTCATTTCTTTACTTCATTGACATAAAATCCATATCATGAACATCATAACCCTAACCTTGGTTTCTTGATTCACTTTTGATGTTTTCAACCTTTACATGGTTTCAAGTTTATTATCTACTCCATAATAAGTCAAAAGTAACCTTTGGTCTTAAATAACTCCATTCTATATGAAATCCTCAAAATAAACAACTTAAACTAAGAAAAACTTAACACTTTTTCTCTTAATCTCTTAGGAAATTGGTGAACACAAATCCTAGGTCAAGATTTCTTCAATTTATACTCCAAATCCAACAAAAATGGCACCTCTCTTCTTCGTCTTCTCCTTGTCCGAATTCTCCCTCTTTCTCTCTTCTTTTCTTCCTTTCTTTTTGGTTCTCACGAATCCTCCTTTCAGATGAACCAAATTTTGTCTTCTTTTGCCTTTTTATACTACTTTAGTACTTTACAGATGTCATTTTCTTATTAAACATCTTAAATGACTCATCATCATCTAATTTAATGTTTCCTAAACCATATGGAGTCTTGTAATTGGTCGATAAATGTGAGTCATTTAAATTTATTAATTAACTTCATTTATGTAAAACCAATTCGCCCTTTCATGGGTTACTACACTTATAAACCAGATTAAATCTCGAAAATATTCCACAGCCGTCTCACCATTAAATTCATCATAGGATACTTTAACTAGGATCAATACTTAACAATTAGGTGCCTCAAAATTTTTGAATGGGTTTAAGATCATTAATAACCATTATTTTCCAAAAGGGCATTTTTGTCCTAAACTTATAAAATTCCCGAAATTCATCCTATTGGACTTGTTTTCCATCCATTTCAATGTCATTTGACTCTAATACCTATTCTAGATATTTTCTTTTTTTTTGGGTTGGGTCCTCAAAATCCCTATTCAAATGGAAATACTATTTACCCAAGTCATTATTCATTAGGAAATATTATTCACCCAAAATAAAATCTATAAACCGATAAAAGGGAAAGTTCGAAGTTTTACACATTAATCAATATAATGTGAAAATGTAATGTTTAAATAATGATTTTTTTATTTTATACAATAAAATCTTTTTATAATTTACATTACCAAAAGAAAGATGTAATGATGTTATTTAATTATGTACTATTGAATTTATTATGTAATGATGTCATATACAAAAACTTTATTTTTTTAATATGATGCTATTAATTTAATTTTGACATATGTCTTTATTTTTTTACAAATAAAAGGAGGGAAGTTCTAGTAATCTTGATAATTTAGCCGCTTCAAGTTTAGGAAGATTCGATGATCCAGCTTGGACTCATACTAGATTAGTTACTAAAATGAAGAATCATACCATTTGTTTGTATTGCAACAAACATTTGAAATGTAGGGTGAGTCACCATATTAAGGAAATATTTGGCTAGGATCAAAGGTAAAGTGGAGCCTTGTAAGAAAGTGAAACATGATGTAAAATGGCAAATGAAGATTATTTGAAGAGTATTAGCACGAGAAAGATAGAAGGAAAAGAATAAACTAGGAAATTGACAATGGAAGTTCATTTTTTAGTGTTCAAGATGATACTAGGGATGTTGAATGTGTTCTTTTTTAGTGGCCAAGATGATACTAGGGATGTTGAATGTGTTTTTCTTCCCAACAAGAAAGACATGTTGCACCTAATGAATGTTGCACCTGATGTGAGAAAGAGAAGAAGACAGGTGTCTATTTTTTTCACCACGAACAACTTTTGGTGCTCATCCTTCAATTTACAGTGCCCTACAATCTAAAGAATCAGCTCATAATGCAGATATAGCAATGGATAAATGTAGTAGATTCAGGTGTATCATTCAATGGTGCCCATTCTTGATATTACCAACTTATGGTGGATGTTATTGCCTCTTACAATCCATAATATAAAGCTCCTTCAATTGATGACTATATAGGTAAACTTTGGAGTAGTTTTTTTTTATAAATAAATAGTTAATTAGGCAAGTTATGAGTGTTCAATCATGTGTGATGATTAGACAAATAGAAGACATGAGCTTATTATCAATTTTTTTTATTCTGCTAAGGAGTTATATTTTTTAATTCTAGCATTTTTCCTTTTTAGAGACTTTGATACTTTATTTCAGAAATTTGATGAAGTTGTGAATGAAGTAGAGCCAGAAAATATTATTCAGTTCAATATTAATAATGATTCTACTTAAAAAGAAATTAGGAAAAGGTCACAAAGTAGGTATAATTCTTTTTATTGGAATCTTTGTGCTGCACATTGCATTGACCTGATATTGAAAAATATAAGAGATGATAGATATTTTTCTATCATTGATGAATCTATACACAACACAAAAAAGTAACAAAGTTCATTTATAATCATGCATGAGTTTTGAATTTTATGAGAAAGGATTTCGTTAATGATAGGAGTTTGTGTTGTCCTACTATTACAAAATTTACAAATAATTTCTTATCATTTCAGTGTTTTGTTCTAACGAAGGAGTTAAGAAAAATGTTTATAAATGATAAGTGGGTCACATCTCATTATGTCAAGTCTAATGTTGGAGAGGAGGTTTTGAAATTATACTTGAAAATCATGAATTTTTGTTCAATATCAATTCATAATATGACTTTGTGAGCCTTTAGTGAGAATACTTCGTCTAATTGATAGAGATGAGAAGGCAACAATGAGTTATTTTTATGATATCATTGAAAGGGTGAAGAAAGCAATCAAGGCCAATTTGAAAAATAGGCCTTTTCTATATGAACCTTATCTTACAGTCATGAACGAGATATGAAAAAGACAACATTACTCTTTGTTGTTTACAGACGGGGCATTTTTTAATCATAATATTTATTTTAGATCAAGTTTTACAAAGAAAGCTAAAGTTAATAAGGAAATGCTATTAACTATTACAACAATTGTAGTTTATCAGATGATCCAAGATCTCCTAAACTCACAAATGGAGGTTTATAAAGATGTATCTATTGATTTTGAGATGTCTATTGCTATTTGTCAAAGAGATAAACTTAATCTAGGTATATATTTTTTCACTTTTGTTACTTGTTGGAAATTAATCATCACTTTATTTTTGTTTAAAATGTTATTTTTGTTGTCTTATAGTTGAGTTGTGAGACCAATTCAGAAGTGGTGTTTCAGAATTACAATATTTTGCAATTCAAATTTTGAGTCAATGTGTGAATACAACAGGGTGTGAAAAAAATAGAGTATATTTGAATTCATCCATTGCAAGAAAATAAATAAATTGGAACATAAAATATTGAACAACTTTCTCTTTATTTGATACAATTTAAAACTTCAAAAAAGGTATATTATTATTATTATTAAGTTGACTATAATTTACTATAATTTTTTAATTATTTTATTTTATTTGTTTAGTAGACCTTTGAATAGAATAAGTAGTTTTATAGATCCAATTTGCCTTAACCATATTGATCTTTTGACGAATTATATTTCTAAGCAATCGAGCGATCCAATTCTTGAGGTGTGTAAGTTTTAACTAATTAACCATGATAATCCACAAGCGCACGGGTCATTTGGGTAGTACCGAAGATGTTAATCCATGAGGAGGGATAATCTAATCATCAAATCTAAGGCCAGAACAATTCGCATAAATTCAAAATATAACAAAACTAAAATGAGAATTCAACTCAATCAAGCAAATCAATTAAAAAATCAATCACGAGAATATTAACAATGTAGCAGTTGCAACACACTCTCAAGAATCAACCTAAGGAATTAAAAATTGAGAGAAAGGGGATTTTAATAATCCTCAACGCTAACCTAATTGATTATGAATTACCAGATTATTGGTTTTAGACGATCCTAGGGTTGATTACTCTTTCTCGAGATATAACCATTAACCCTAAATTATAAACCCTAATCACATTATGGAAGTTGCAATTTTTCAATTAACAAGCTATCCAAGATCTCTCTTCACACAATTTACCGATTTGATTTAATCTTCGTTCTATTAAGTCACCTAACTCTCGTTAGCCTAATTTAATTATTTTTCACTCGATTTACCCTCTCAATTTATTATCAAATTATGCACGTCCAGAATTAAATCACAATAAATCCAAAAAACACATAAGGAATCAGATTTCATCAAATCAAAGATAAAACCCCAAAGGTGAGTTTAAAAGCAACATCAACATCCAAAAATCCTATCATCAACTATTATTCCAATTCTATACAATAATAAAACTAAAAATAGCAGGAAATATGAAATTGAACGGACAGCGGGAGACAGAGATGTCGGGAAACTCCTAATCTGGGAAGTACGTCAAGTCGGCTTCTTCTCCTCTTCTCTCTTCCTTCTCTTTCTCTATCTCTCAATAATTCACTCTAGGGTTTCTCTGAAAATGGTTGATGCAAAGGCTCCCTCTGCCTCTATGTCTTATTCTTTAAATAACTTTTACGTTTTGAGCAGTCCTAGGGTTTTTTCGGAGTCTAAAATGTTTGAAAAATCCCTCAAAACTTGACTTTTTTGAGTGTTTATGCATCCGAGCCTTCTGTCACGATCGTGAAAAGCAGGCCACGATCATGGACCATGTCCTAGGTTTCTGTCACGATCATGGCATATGGGTCACAATCATGGGCCAACTCTAATGCTTCTATCACAATCATGGCCTATTATGTCATGATCTTGGGCCATTGTTTCGGCCCTAGTGTCTTCGAAACTTCTCCATTCTTCAATGTTGACCTGAAACACTAACAAACACATCAAGGTACTTTAAAAACATAATAATTAAGCTCAAAGACTACTAACCCATAAAACACTTAAAACATAAATAATTAACAAACTAACATAATTCTAACCTAAACATCTACTAAACGACTGAATTAAAAATTAAATACATATCAAACAAAGCCCTAAAATACAATGCAATTCACACTTAAACATTTGTTTTTCCTCAAGCAAACAAAACAACAAATACACAAAATCACACAACACACAATGCAGTAATGAGACAGTGGCTTCAATTTCTTGAAACATATAATTTAAAACACAATCATTCAAGTCATATCAAATCATTAACAAACAAAATTCATGACTGGGGGCTTTAAACTAAATATCTATATTAATCCAGATCCAAATTTTAAATTATTTACTGTTTTCAATTGCACATACAGATTAATAATTCTTTGGTCGTTCAAACTTTGTAACTACTACTAACTACATTTTCATGAAAAGTTAAGCTATTACAAGTTCGATAGGTTTTATTAGAAAACACTTTTTTTATTTACTTTTTGTGAACATGGACCTAATCTTTTACTCGGAGGTAAACATTGGTGATGAATGTCGATCCAGTTACTCGACTAAGTCAATTTTTTATTAAGCTACTTGGTTGAAACATTATTATAGCCTTTTGATGCAGAGGCACACATTTTTTATACATGTTGATCCAGTTACTTAGATACATTACATTCTCGACTAGCTACTAGCTCTATTCATAACCTAAAGGCTAGCAGAATAGTAATTTATTTAAAATTAAAAAACACAATTTCTATTATTTTATTTTTTAATTGCTTACCTTGTTACTTAAGCTATTTTTTTTCAAGAAAAAAATACTAACAGAGCTACTTTAGTCGAAAGACCTAAAATTATGAATGAATGTGACAATTTAGAGGGTGATAAACTCACACTAAATCCTAATTAAGCTACACATTTAGCCAAAGAACCCAATTAACTAATTTTGCGACCTAATGATTCTTCACAACCTAATAGACTATGCTCAAAATTAAATTAATTTCAATCCATCTAATCCATTGACATATTCACATGATTCACAAAATGCAACCTACAGACTATCATACAATATACAAAATGTACATTCAAAGCAAAACACATAACTGTCCCCATACTTGAACAACACATTGTCCTCAATGTGAGAAGGGGACAAACAAACACACATGGAAAGAAAGGACATAAAATTAAAATAAAACAAGAAGTAAAGACTAAAGTTAAAAAGAAAAGGGTAAAATAAAGCCTCATGGTGATGGAGGCGAGGATGGTGTTGGAGGTGGCAGTTGGACAACCTGAGCCACAAAATAATGATGGATATGATGCATGTCCCAGCTCTGATGTCGTTGTGTTCAGGCCATCTCTTTCATTCGTCTTGAGTTCTCCGTAAGTGTATCTGTAATTACCTTGGTGTTTGCGGAGATTGTATTAAGCACCTTCTTCCAGAACAGTTCTTCTGTTTCTTCTGCCTCCTCGGACTCTTCGCTGGTTGAATCCTCTTCTTATTGTTGCTGAGCACTTGAACTCGCTTGACTAGTCCTGATCTTAATGTGTATCTTGGCACTAATATCCTAAAGTTCCATATTATGGGACTTCAAGATTTTAGCTCGCCATAGATGATGATGGTTTATGAATTTGGGACGATAGATTGTGAGTATGATGCACTCAACTCCATAGTAGTCAGCTATGGCCGAAACAAAGTAACCTATTCCTAAGTTATTGCTCCTCTTAGGTCAAGTAGCAATAATTGCATTAAAGATGTGGGGGGTTGTGTAAACTAGGATGCTATGGTCCATGCACCACAATATAAAAATTTCCTTCATGGAACACTTGTTAGTTTCTATTTTGTCAAAAACAGTTTGAAACATGAATTTGTACAACAACAAGTGTTCGTGGCTTTTGATGATATTGTTGTGTACATTCTTAACAACGAAATACCCTAATCCAGTTAGTTTAGTCTAGTAGGGGTAACATGGAAATTATCATGCTGATCCACTATGGATAATTCGAGGAAACCACAAATTTCATATAGAGTCTCATAATTAAGCTCATAAGGTTATCCCTATAACCTAAACCACAATTCTCTAGGTTTGTTGGATTTGAATTGAAGGGATGTAAAGAATTATAAGGTAACTTCTTTGTAGAATGGGTATTGAAATTGATTGAATTTTCCCTATTGAATTTTCTATGCTAAATTTTTGACCATGTCTTCCAATTCTAATCTATCTAAAGTTTCAAAAGGAAAATACTTTGGAACCATAATTTGCTTATTGCGAAGAGAATGAAAGCGGGTACCTTCCTCATTTGAGAAGATCAAGAAAGGTGCTTCATAATCAACTGCCCTATTCTTTTCCCTCATCCCTAGATTTGGTTTTGTCCCAATGATTGATCTCGCTTTACTAATTGCTTAATGCGTGGCATACTGGCTTGTGAGTAGGTAGAAGTTGGAAGAGATTAGAAGTTTGAAATTTGGGTAAAGAGAAGTGAGAGTTTTTGGAGGTTCTAAACTTAGAGAGATAAAGTAAAAATAAAAGTGAGTGAAAAAGTTAAATTAGAAATGAATATATAAGTGGATAGAGGGTAAAATGGTAAAATATGAATATGAAATTCGCATGTCCCTTTTTTACCCCGTCGTTGGCCACGATCGTGGCTTGCAATTTTTTTCACCAATTTTTAATTTCGCTCTTCTTTTATCCTTCTCCACTTTCCGAAATCACTTTTTAACTATTTATGGCCCTTTCACCTCTCTTTAATTACTTCTTTGATCATCAATTTCATGTTGAAGTCTTATGACTTCCCGATTTTATTTGGAAATGAAATAACTAAGAAATTCAACTGTCTAAAAATCAAGGGAAATAAAATAAATATAACAGTTCATAGGTTGCCTCCTATGCAGCACCTTTTTTAACGTCAGTAGCTTGACGCTCTTCTTGCACTCAAGGTGGTTCGAATGAATCGTGTAATTGTAGCACAGTCATCGATCATACAATTTGCACATAAGCTACTGTCACAAAGGTCTACTTTAGACTTGAACTTTTACCACAAATCGCACCCACCATCATGCGATAATCCTGCTTTAGTCTGGTTAAGCAAGATTCAACCTTCTTATGTGAATGTCGTCAAACAATTCTGTTAGCCCTCGAACACCTTACGTGCACACAAGTGTTTAAAAGTGTTTCTCTCACACACAAAATAACACAAGTGTATAACAGAGTAAAGAAAGCAACAAGATATATATATACATATATATAGTCGAAGCTACTCTTTCATTAGTACTCCACAAAATGTTAACAAAAGACATAAGTACCTCCTTCTCGAAGCACTCACAAGGAACTCCCTACTCGAAGCCCTTATAAGGAACTCCCTACTCGAAGCCCTTACAATGAGAATGCTCCCTAAAAGCTCTTAACTCTCAAAGCTCTCTCCTCTCTCTCTGTCTGAATAGCTCTCAACTCTAACGAGCTATTTATAGGCTCCTCTTGTTTGGAAAGCAAGTTCAAGATCTTTAAGGATCTCCACAATCCTAGCTGATCCTATCAACTAAAGATTACACTGCATCACACTAACTAATGGGCAGACATCCCCTTTCCTTTAGGACTCTTGTAATTGGCTACATTACATCATAATCTAATCCAATAAAGATTACATGCCAACTTGGAAGATTACATCCCTAACCTTGAAGGTCTCCACTATCTTCAGATGATTCTCCCACATGGTCTTTATCTTTTATATTTGATGAATCTCTAATGTGATCTTAAAGTTAATCTTGCTACATCATCATGTGCCACATCACCCACAGTTACCATGCCACTGTTGATGTGTTTTCCAAGTCACCAAGGCCTATCCACATATAGGTCCATCAATGCACGTCTATGGAGAAGTCCATCTTCTATGATCAAGCTCACTCATTGTGCAGTCTCATCTCTCTATGACTAAATACAAGTCATAATCTGAGTTAGTATAAAACCTCCTATGTTTTACATACCTTCGACCTGCCTCGTCGAAGTTAAGTGCCTTCGCGTACCCTCGGGTCTCACATTACTTAGTTTGCCAACTCGGCATGACCTTGCATCCAAATCTCATGTCTCGTTGAGGATTTTTGCCAATGCGCGTCTGCTCGTAAACACGTGTATCGAATATCACATACTATTAAGATCTTTGTCAATAATTCCCGTATCCCTCACCTACTTCGCAAGTTCCTCGGGTTTTGCTCACCAACTAGCAAGACTTTGCCTTATTCCCTCGTCAATACGCCTTCCTCGTACCAACCTGTGTGCCAAGCATTGGCCAAGGCTCGCCAACACTCGCACGATCTCGTAGTCTCAACTTAAGAGTCTCACAGCTACCATGCCCTGGATTCCATCTCTCCCTCTAATTATCTGTTCTTCACCTTCTTCTTCACGATCGTTTCTTTCTATATGCATTTCCAAGATCCTCAATATCATCTCATTGGAGATAAGGGCGAACCGTTGTCTTTCTTCGACATTTTAAAGGTTATTTGATGTTTGCCGACTCTCAAAGTTAGTTCCCCTATCAACATCAATATTATGGAGCGGGCAATAGCTAAGAATGGTCGTTTTTTGTCATGTGAAGGAATTTGTGGCTCCATATGAACTGAAAGTTAAGTTTTTGGAAGTAAGTTTAGTGATTGTGTTCTTATTTTTTAATTTCTTCTGAAAGCAACTATTCTTGCGGTCTAATATTGGACAAAGTAACTTTTAAAATGAAAAAGGTTCTAGGATACACGATGCAGTTGTGATAGTAACACGAATGGTTGTTTGAAAGTTCAAATGATCTTTTTGGTTGCTCAAAAGTGAAAAAGCTTAGTGAAATTAAGAATCGATCCCACTTAGATTCTTCTTTTTAACACTAGTGCTAATTAATGGCTTTTGAAATCATCAGAAGCCATTCAAATAATTTTAAAAAAAGACAGTGAACCTACAATTTCATTATTAGCATGTTAAATTTTTGTCTTTTGTGACACTAAAATTATTTAATTACTATTAATTACTCATCTTTTACTATTAAATTAATCTCAATTTAACAAGTTTACTTTAAGTGGATACTTGATTTACTATAAATATAAGTGGTTGATAGAGCGGCTTGGTGACTTCTCTTTGAAAGATTACTGATTGTGAGAGCTTTAAAGAGGAGAATCCAAAATAAACAAACTAAAAAAACTATATTAAGCACATTATTATATTAAAGGAAAAAATTAATATGCTCTTTGCACTACGGAGTCTAGTGTATTACTTTTTTTTGTTTTTAGACGCTCTTTGACAACAATAAGTTACAGTAGAACCTCTTTAAATTGATACTCGGTAAATTAATAAACTCTCTAAGATAATATTTTTCTCTAGTCCTGACTTGGGTCAGTTGAAAATTTAACAAATTTCGATAAGATAATAAGATAATATATTTTCAAAATACCCCTATGTAAATATAGGGTCCTATTAATATCATAAATTAATAATTATATAAACTTACACAAACATAACTAAGACAATTTAGTAAAATATAATTCTAGTGTTGTTTGTTTTTTCTTAAAATTTAAGTCTAGTTGGAGCTCATCTCTAACTTTTTCTTATTGCATCCAAAATTTCTGGTGTTATGCTCTCGAACTGCACCAAAAATTTGTGAAGAGTCTTTTGCCTTCTCCAAAATTAGATGTCTAGTTATATTCACATGATCTTGGTACTGGAGAAACCACTCATAAACAATCTTCTCCATATCTGGAAATTTTACTGGTTTGTGCCGCTTGATATCCCTTTCTTTTTCTAGGTTGGCTGAAAGATACTCAGTCGATCGTTTGAGTGTGTTTGAGATTGTACCTTAACTAAATTTCAAATGAAACTTTTCTTCAAGCCACAACTGCAAATCTTTTTGAGTGCATGTCGAATGATCTCTCTTGTACTCACATAATTCTTTGCATATTTGATCCGTCATTGTTGATTTTGTGACACCTTTTAGATGAGGAGTCATTGTTCGTTGTGGTTTCAATAAATTTTCTATCTTGTTTATAAAATATTTTCTATCTCCATCATACGTATATACATTGAATGTTTTTAGTAAAAATGCAATAAATAATACTTAATTATTAAAAAACAATGAATATTATTGATTAGTTTTTATTAATATTATGTACAATGAATCTATGTTTTAAATTCATTCAATTAATATAAAACATAAATTTTTTAAAGATACAATACTTTTTGATGTAATCAAAATTGAACTTCAATCAATTACAAAAATCTCTTTAAATTAATATTTATTAATTTTATCGGTTAATTAATATCTCTATAAAATAATAAAATATCATGATCCTAATAATATTAATTTATAGAGGTTTTATTGTATCTTATTTAATTATGATATTAATTTAAAAAATTTAATATTAAAATTGTGATATAGAGTTTTCTATGTGACTACAAAAGACCAATGGTATTATACATATCTATATATATATAAAAAATGTTAAAGGCAGCATAAACTTTTAACGTTACCTTGTAATATTTTTCTTAATTGAATAAAGATCAAACACCATCGAATCAAGCATCCGAAAATAGATCGGGCTATAGGCGAGCAGATTACATTGGCGGCTCTAAAACATCCTCCCACTGTCCCATTCGCATTGCTATAAATGCCGTCCACCATCCAATATTATAGGAAAAAAGGCTACGACTAGGAGGGCCAGGCTTACAAAAACCATTGACGGCTATAAAGTGGAATTTAGATGCAAAAACGTACTATAACATAGGCTTGCATAAATTACGGATCAGATTTTCGGCACCACTTACGATGTTTATATCATGTTTTATTAAATCTCATCCATATATTAACGTAAACTTCACATAAATATATAGATGAGATTTAATATAATAGGGTTGGAATAGAGTAACTACAATAGAGGATTTGATAGGGCACAAACCAAGGACAACCTATTACTATAAGGTGTATATCGGTAGTTTATATCTTACAGAATTCCCCACCTGCTACCAAGGTTAGCCTGCAGTCCGACTACCCACCACACTTCACAATTGATATTTTATCCGCAAGTATACGATGTAGCTGTAGCTACTACTAACAAGTATAGATTGATCTCTAGATAACTGTAGGTGATGAATTCCTCCTATGATATCTTAAACATTAATCCTTTAGTATGCAATTAAATTATCGATTATTGTACTGTAAAAATTCTTATCTTATGATAGTATCTTTCTCGAAACTATTAGCAACTAACCCTCCGTTAATTACCTAAAACCTTTTTCTTATTAAAATCGCTTATATTGCACTACTCGATTCATCAATTTTACTATTAGGTTCGTTCCTAATATAAAGGATTTATGTCAACCTATATCTAAGTTTGCATGCAACTCCTTCTAATTATGGTAGATCTATTCAAAGGAAAAGATTTGTCAATCTCAATGATATAAAATCAAATATAAAACTAATATCCCAGACATGAACAATATAAACACATTGTTGAATAGTAACAAATCAATCAATTAATTTGCATTGAATAAAAGGCTTTATCACTCTATCCATCCCTATTTAAGGTTCATCACACTTATTCACTAAACAAATTAGTTCTTAAACAAAGAAAACAAATCAAACATCAAGTATTTAGAAGGACAATTAGAAATAAAAGAATCCATAATCTATATATCCCCTTTATCTATAATGAAATCTCCTTGAAACTTAGAAGAAAAGTTGCTCTCTATCTGATATCTTCTTGCATTAATCTTCGTGTTTTTCTAGTCCTCCGTTCAAAACTACTTCTTTGATCCTTTTTCTGGTTTCTAATATGACCTTTATTTAGCCTTTATAATTTCCTTTTAAAGTAAGAAGCTAGGGTTTCTAGAATATACATGATCACTTACATAACCATGTAAGTGACCATATATCTCAAAATCCCATCTAAATTGTTACTTTACATGATTTTAAAAGCTTGCATAGCCTATATACACGATCTTATATGTCACATACATAAGTATAAACAACATTTTTGAAACTTCACACATTTACAATAGCTTATAGTCTCTATATATGATCGTATATCTTTAAAGTTGCTCTAATTATTCCATTTTATGTCATGATTTTGCTCAAAATTTTTCTCATTTTGGTTTATGAAGGTAATTATTATCTAAAAACACATTTGAAATAAAGTAAGCACCAAAAATACCATAGAACTCTCAAATAACAAGCCAAAACACACTAAATATAAATATAGTTAATTAATCGTCTATCAAATGTCCCACACTTAAGCTTTTGCTTGTCTTCAAACAAATCATAATCCAAAGCATAAAACCTACAAACTTTCATCCTTATAACATGAACTTATCCATCAATACTAAATTATTATTTCATATCAATCAAATTAACATATAATTATATTCAAGTCATTATAGAACCAACCTTTATAACTTAATATCAATAGCAAACACATAGATAATCTCTCAATCAAACACAAATTTCACAGCCTAACTGAGGATTCACTCAATGCACTCAAAGTATTTAGGGTGGAAAGGGTAGAGGAACTCTCAAATCAATACATAGGAGGATTCATAACCATAAATTGCAATCAAATAATATCTCTACCACTTATAAGTAAACTAGAAACAAAAATCAAATGATCTTGTTACAAGGTTATAATAAGAATTAAGTAAAGGTATGATAGAGACAATAAAAAGGGAAATAATATTAAAGGAAATTTACACAAACAAAATTACATAAAACTTAGTTCTTCACAAAGCAGGTCCTCCACAACACAATTCCATTGGTATAATAACTCTAACATTTTTTTACTATGCTTGCAACATTTATTATTATTAT
>JAOQML010000004.1:29817192-29833463 GCA_027568935.1 Erythroxylum urbanii
ATTTTGACTTGGATTTATTTTTATAAATAGGGAAATTTATTTTCCCCCTTTTGAACAATCTAAATCTTTTGAATTTTCAATTGTAGTTATTTTAATGAAATTCCTGTTACTTATTAAATTGTGTATTAAATATTTTTCTAAATTTTTCGTTCCCGATTGATTTGGTTCCATGTCTATGCCAATTTTCCGATCCCGCCACGCATATTTTTTCGGGATCAACTCTTATTGAAATATTTATTTGTGATTTTATCTCTATTTTTGTTCGAAGGTAAAATTAAATGTTTCTGTTCGTCTAAGTAACCTTAGTGGGGAATTCCTCCCTCGTGGGCCACGGGTCCAGATGTCATGTAGGACGTCGGGCCCATAGACCGCCCGGGGAGGGGTTCCAGCACAGTATGTACAAAGAAGGCCTATGTTTTAGATTGGCCTTTATTGCTTCTTTCACACTTTCCATGACATAAATAAATAACCCATTGTTGGCTTTTCTTCATTATAAGTCAAGTGAAGCAGCCTCGCCAAAGGCTCACAAACTCAGATAACAAATTAACATTGAGTCCAAAATTCTCTATCTTCCAGTATAATGTTGGAAATCTCCAATCCTACATTAGACCTAGCATACTGAGATGCAACCCACTTATCACTTGTAAATATTTGTCTTAACTGTTTCTTCATCGAAACAACGGACTAAACTTTGTCACCTTTTTAGCTGTCTACATAGTCTCATCAATAACAGGAAAATACCTAGGATCCCCTATATCAATACAATGTGCAACGCAAGGAGTCCAAAAAAAAGAATTGTACATATTTTGCAACCTTTTTCCTACCGCTTTATAAGTTCAGTAATAAATTGAAAATGTTTTCTAGCTCCACTTCGTTCAGACCTTCATCAAATATCTCAAATAAAGTATTAGTATTTCTAATAACGCTAGATGCATCAATATACTTCAAAAACATTGAGTCATTTGCAAAATAAACCAAAAAATTAATAATAGACTTTTGTCTCTTGTTTGTCCTACCATCACAAATGATTGACCACCCAAATGTAGCCCAATTCACTCTTCTTTCTGCCAAATAACTTTTAATTTCATAAACTGAGCAACTCAAAATTTTACCTCTTAAGTCACCAATCTAAGGAGCTTTGTATCCTGGACCGTAAAAGGCTATTAGATCCACCATAAGTTAATAATAATAAGACTGAGAAGCATTGAATGATGAACCTGTATCATACTACCATCTAGCTACTACCATATCGGCATTGTGAGTCGCATCTTTTAATTGCATTACACTAGGAATTGAAGGTTGGGCTTTAGGAGTTGTTCGTCGATCAAGAAAACTAGTCATCTACCTTCTTCTTTTCCTCACATCAGGTCCAGGTGTAACATTCATTTCTTCCTAGGCCTGGGACGGACCACTACCACTATCATTACCACTACCAACTTCAACATTTCCACAATCACCATGAAAACCTGCAAACGAACTTCTACTACCAATTTCAAAATTCAACATTTCCCTTCTATCTTTCTTATGTTAATAGTCTTCAGACAATGTTTTAATTTGCCATTTCACATCATGGCTTACTTTTTAAAAAGATGTCGCAGCTTCTTTAACCCCAGCTAAATGCTTCTTAATCCTCCACCTTTTAAATGCTTGTTACAAAACAAGCAAATAGTATGGTTCGTTATACAGGGAACCAATACAGTATGAGCCCAAGCTAGATCATTGTATCTTCTGAAAGTGGTTTTTTCTTTATAAATATCTTCCGGAAGTGGTATTGATTAGGAGTACCTAAACTTCTTTCCATTTATCTGTAAAAATAAATCAATGAATATATCAATCATCATAAAAAAACACATAATTTCATTACACAATACACATGTCCATCTTATATAATATAACTCATTTTGTATGATTACATCATACACAATTCAATTTCATCGAACACAATTCACCATAAGTCAAAAACTAGCAATTCAATTATTCAACATACATAAGTACATAAAACATACATAAACAATTTTTATTTCCAACATTCACAAAACATATATAAACAATTTCCATTTTTAACAATTTCCAACAATTCCATTTCTAACAATTTCGAATAGCTTTAATTTAAAGTTTCAAACATTGCAAAACATACATAAACAATTTCCATTTTCAATAATTTCAAACAATTTCAATTCAAACATCACAAAACATACATAAACAATTTCCATTTCCAACAATTTCATTTCTAACATTTTCCAACAATTTCAATTCAAACTTTACAAAATATACACAAACAATTTCCATTTCCAACAATTCCATTTCTTACAATGTAGAACAATTTCATTTCAAATTTTCAAACATCACAAAACATAAATAAAAAATTTCCATTTCAAACAATCACTATCACAAAACATACACAAACAATTTCCATTTCCAATAATCACAAAACATACATAAAACAATTTCCATTTCCAACAATCATAAAACTTATATAAGCAATTTTCAATTTCAACAATTTCCATTTTCAATAATCACAAACCAAACATAAAACAATTTCCATTTCCAACAATCACAAAACATAGATAAACACATTCATTCCCAACATTTTTCAACAATTTTCATTTCCAAGAATCATAAAACATACAATTTCAATTTCCATCAATCACAAAGTGTATAGAACAAATTCCATTTCCAACACTTTTCAACAATTTCCATTTCCAATAATCACAAAATACATAAACAATTTCCATTTTCAACAATTTCAACCGTTACAAAATATACACAAACAATTTCCATTTCTATCAATCTTGAAATTTATGGTCAATAGTCAATACTTTTAATAAACTTGTAACAATTATATAGTTAATACATTAATTATGTAATTTAAAATATTTGACAAGCTAATAATTGAAAGTAAAACCATATATTCAATTTGTCTAATCTTAGTAAACTCACACATCTTCGCCTTCCTACCAATAACTCTAAAGAATGAGAAAGAGTTATTAAAAAATTGTTTATTCATAATTAAAATATGTTACTAAATGTATATAATGCTTACTTTTTTATAAACTTATAATTTATTAGGCAACAAACAAAGTCAATGCTAATCATGTTTTATAAAACTTGTTTAGATTCTGACTTTTTTATTAAATTTAGGTCCAATTTTTAAAGGTTTAAACTTCGTAACTTAATAGTAAAAGTAATTATACTAAATATTTTAATTTTTAATCTCGTATGAATAAAGAAGTAATTGTCTTATAAACATAAGATAAGATATAAATTTGAATATGCCATATTATGTAGCATGCCAATTTAAAAAATATATATGTCAACTCTAAAATCTAAATTAGTAATCTTATGTCTATCCCACAGTAGTATATTGTATGACAAAAAATTGTCAAAAAAAACTTAGTACACTGCAGACTGAATTAAATAACTGATGCCCTTTCCAATTTCTGTGAATGTAAGCAAACAACTTCAATGAATCAATTTCCATTTTCCAGTTCAACCCGTCATAAGAAGCAACACAAATACGCAACAACAAATTAAGAAATTCCATTCCCAATTCACAAAATACACCAACAATTCCATTCACAACTTACAAAAATACATAAAGTAATAAACACAAACCTAATTATTTCAGAACTCAACAACAATTTCAGTGGGTCGGGTCGAGTGGGAAATAGATCTGGATCTATTTCAAATATGGAATAAAGGAGGAGAACCGAGACTCCAAGAGTGGTGGCAAGGCTGTGGGTGTGGTTAGAGAGAGAGAGAGAGTGAGATTTGTGAATCTGTGAGAGGGAAAACAAAAAGTGAAGGAGAGAGCAGAGGGAGGTAGTGTTGCCAGTGGTAGGCATCGGTGATGGGGCTGTGACGTTGTTGGAGAAGAGAGAGGGCCACCTGAGTTTGAATGAGAGATAGAAAGTGAGATGTGAGAGAAAACAATTGTGGGAGAGAAAGAAAGTAAAGTGCCAGTGTCGAGTGTATGAATGGGAAAGGGGTGTTCAAAAAGTTTTTTTTGCAACTTGCTCCTTCAATTTTGTAAAACTTAAGGTATCGGTCAGTATTTCGAATATCAGCAGTACTAGCTGGTATCAAGCAAAAAAAATGTCGATATTGACTGGCATATACTCCCAGTATAGATCCCCTCTACTTCATACTGGTTTCTGTCTAGTATGGCACATACCAACCAGTACAAAAAGAAATTCAATTCATTGATCCACGCATAACAACTCCAAGAAGGCATCAAGCAAAACATCGTTTCGATACCAAAACATCACAAGATAAAGTTGCTCACGAAACCCATATATTAGACTTTTTTTCACTCAAAAACAATAGCCTAGTTGTCTATAAAATTCACACACACAGGGGAGAAAACACAATTGCCTAAGTCAAAAGAACTAATCAAGCGGCTGTTTGAAAATTCTAGTATTTGCATGTAGAACACAGCAACAATAGATTACCCAAATAAATAAAAAAACAGATGTCAAAGATAACTCAAAAATAGCCAATAATACAGCTGCTAAATCAAACATCTCTTGAACGTTTTTCACTCAAAAACTATATCTAGACAGACAAAAAAATCCACTCAACCAATGGAGTAAAACGTAGCGTTCTTAGATGGATAAAATCCTCAAAAAATCTAACTACCTTAGATAACCACAATCACTAAAATAAGATTCCAAATATAGCTCTAAAATCACCAAAAAATCTGCACATGTTCCTTATTAACATATGGTGACTTTATCCCAACTAAATATTATCATAGGGTTTTATCCTTATGCAATCATATCTTCAAAGAATCCCACATAAGGTAGAATACTCATCATAATGATATTCCATAAATAACCAATTATTTATACTTACAAATAATGCCTAAATAAATTAATAAGATATCATAACACATATCTCAACAATCTCCCCCTTTTTGGCATTATTTATCACATATCAAAACTCCCCCTTAAGAAGATAATAGGAACTCCCCTTTAATCAAACATCGAGTTCCAAATAACTTTCGAATGACATCAAGTTCATCAAGTTCACATAAACAATTGTCTATATCCAAATAAAAACAGCCAACAATCATCCACTTTTCTCTCATTTGGGACAAAAAGATGCCAAAAAGCAAAATATCAATAACTGAATAAGAAAGATGCGATCAATCTCAACGAATAAGGAGGTATAAAAATTAGCAATAGATGCAGTGGAAGAATCAGAATAAAACTTAATTAATCTCCCTAATAAACATAAACCATATAAAAGCATATTACCCAAACTCATATAGCTTACGATATAGAGAGAAACCAAGATACAATTTGAGAAACCCAAATCATAGAAAACTCAAATCTTTCTACAGGTCACCAACTAAGCATCAACATTTTCTCGACATAACTCTGTAAATCAAAATTTAGAAGTAGAACTTTCAAATCATCAATAAGATCCTCATTTTCAGATTAATTATGCTATTTAACAAGTAAACACACACACACACATGTTCGCAAGGTTACATGTGCTAAGTTTCACTATTTATAACCTTGGTAAATTTCACAAGTGCACAGGTCATTCGCGTAGTACCTAAGGTGTCGATCCTACGAGGAGGGCTAACTAGTCCTAAATCTAAGGTTAGGAGCACTACTATATAATAATTCACAAATAATAACTTAAAGCACAAGAATTAACTAGACCAAATAAACTAAATCAATCAACAAAAATAATGATTAATAATTACCACTAAATTAAAAAATCGCAATGACAATAAACAATTTAAATACGAAATTGAATAGTAATGGAATTTAGCCAATTAATGAACAATGATCACACACCCAAGTTCCACCTAATGAGTTTACCGAAAGAGAAAGGGAAAATTACCTATCCTTAATGACAACCTAACCAATCACGATTTATCTAATTAATGGTTCAAGAAGATCCTAGGGTCAATTACTCTCTCTCAAGTTATAATTGAACGCCAAAGTATAACTCCTAATCAAATTATAGGAGGTTGAATCTCTCAATTACCAACCTATCCAAAACCTAATTAGTTCTTAAGTTCTTTAGTAAAAAATTGGAAACCTAATGTGATCTCTCTATATAAGATTTACCAACTTCATTTAATTGCGGATCTATTAATCTACCTAACTCTCGTTAGCCCATATTAATTGTTTTCTCTCGATTCACCCTATCAGTTTATTATCAAGATATTAAGCACAGAAATAAATCATAATTAATTCAATGAATACATAAAATAATCAAATTTCATTAAGTCAAAAATAATAATAAAAAAGTGAGTATAGAACATCAACTACAACACAGTCTATAATCAACTATCTATATCAATTCTATAATTGAATAAAATTGAAATAAATAGGAACCAAAAATACGAAGGGAAGATGGGAGGTCGCGACCTCGGAAAGCTTCTTAATTCGGAAAGGATGTCGTGTCTGCGTTGTCTTTGTCTCTTTCTCGATCTCTTAATGTCTATTTTAGGGTTACATTGGGTGGGTGCTCAAAGTTCTTCCAAGGCTCTCTCCTTGCTGCTCCCTTTGACTTCTCATGTTCTATTTATACTTTGTAGATGTTAGGTCAAAGTCGGGGCTAAAATGGTCCAAAAACTCACTCAAAACTTAAGTTTTTCTGTCAACCCGATGCAACAAATGATCGTGGCCCTACCTGCATGATCATGGTTGGCGCTTTAAACTTTCTGTCACGATCGTGGCCTTCTATACAAGATCGTGGCCTGACTTGGGGACTTTCTGTCACCTTCGTGGCCTGGCTTCTGCTTGCTCTTCCTTCTCTGTCACAATCGTGGCCTATGGTTTTAGCCCAAAACTCCTCGAATCTTTGCCGTTCTTCCCCGTTTACCCTAAAATACTAACACACACATCAAGGTACCTAAAAAATATAACAATTACTCTCAAAGATTCAAATTAACCCATAAAAAACACTTAAAAACACAAACTAACATAATTAACACCTAACCACACTCTCAACACTCAAATTCACACTAATTACATAATAAATTACACCCTAAAACACAAAGCAAAAGACAATGATCAACATCCCCGCACTTAAAAGTTTGCTTGTCCTCAAACAAACAAAACAAAACCACATAACAACACAAACCCACAATGCAATAATTAGGCTATGGCTCTGACTTCATGAAATAAATTTAATCTGGAACATAATCATTCAATTATGTCAAATCATTAATAAGAAAAATATACGTCTAGGGGCTTGAACTAAATGTACAACTTAATCGAGGCCTAAGTGTCAACTTATTTACCCTTTTCAATTGTACCCACACATTAATAATTTTTCAGTCCCTCAGGCTTTGTAACTATTCCTAAGTATATTTTCATGAAAAAATCATGCTTATCACAAATCCGATAGGTTTTTATTTAAAACATTTTTTTAAAACCGGACTTAGTCTTTTACTCGGAGACAAACATTTGTGATGAATGTCGATTCGGTTACTCAACTAAGTCATTTTGTTAAATAGCTTGGATGAAACGTCATTATAGCCTTTTATGAGAAGGCATATATTTATAATGCTTGTCGATCCGGTTACTCAGTCACATTACATTTTTAACTAGCTACTAGCTCTATTCATAACCCAAGGTCAGCAGAATAGTGATTTATTAATTTTTTTTCTTTATTGCCTACCTTGTTGCTTTTAGCTATTCGTTTTGTTAAAAAAAATACTAGTCAGGCTACTTAAGATAAAAGGCCTCCAATTATGAATGAATGTGACAATCTAGAGAGTACTAAATTTACACTAAATCCTAATTAGGCTGTATATTTATCCAAAGGCCCCCTAATTCACTAATTTCGCAAGCTAGTGATCGTTCACAACCTAATAGACTATGTCCAAAATTAAATGAATTTCACTCAATCTACGCCATTGACACATTCACACACTTCACACAATGCAACCTAATGCTATCATACAGTATGCAAAATCACATTCAAAAATAAAACACACAATTGCTCCCCACACTTGAACAACACATTGTCCTCAATGTGAGAAGGAAACACACACAAACACCTAAACGAAGGGTAAAGACAAAAATTAAAGTAACAAAGAATAGATAGAACTAACACTAAAAATAAAAATAAACATAAACATAAAAACAAACTAAAACTGAAAGCTAATTTGGGAAAGAAAAATTAATTTGGGTTAGAAAAAAAATCTCAAGGAGATGAAGGTAGTGATGGTGTCGAAGGTGGAAATTACATACCCTGAGACTCAAAATATCGATGGATTAGTCAGATATCTTGGCTCGGGCATCATTGTGTACATGCCATCTCCATAAGTGTTCTGTTGGTTTTGGATATTGCATCTAAAACCTTCTTCCAGCCTTGCTCTTTCTCTTCTTCTTCTTCTGATTCTTCACTCATTGACTCCTCCTATCGAGGCTGCACTGAACTTGAGCTCGCTTGACCTGCCCTAGTCTGCACATGTGTCTTCTCATGGATATCCCGCATTGTCATATTCGTGAAATGGGTGACCTTAGCTGGGAATAAATGATGTGATTGAGGAAATCGAAAGGGTGAACTGTCAACACCCTTCGTTCCTCACTAAAATGTTTTGCAAGGTTCAACACTATGTAGCCCATGCCAAGATGGTTGCTCCACTTGTGCGGAACCTTAGTAATGGCATTCAGCACTTATGTGGATGTGCGGACTAGCACACTATGGTCCATGCACCACAATATGAAAAGTTCCTTAGTGGAACACTTGTCGGTTTCTGACTTGTCAAAAACTAGCTGACATGTAAATTTATGCAGCAGCAAGTGTTCATGGAACCGAATAATGTTATTGTGTGCATTCTTAGCATAGAATTGCTCAATTCCAGTCAACTCATGCCAGTATTGGGAGACAAGGAAATCGACATGTTGATCAACGATGGTGGATTTGAGGAATCCACAGATCTCACACATGATTTCAACATTTAATTCATATGCTCGCCCGCCCAATCTAAACCATAATTCTTTAGTATTTTTAGGATCAAAGGTCAAAGTTGTAAAGAACTCGAGTGTAAGTTCCTTATAAACAAGGAATTGAAACCGTATGAACTGGCCCTATTGGACTCTCTCAGCTAGGTTTTGTACCCACTCACGCAATTCTAGCCTATCTAAAACGTCAACATCAAAGAATTTAGGGACTAAATTTTGCCTAAAACAAAGGGATCGAAAATGAATACCTTCTTCCTTAGTATAGATAGGGAATGGTGCTCTAAAGTCTGCAACTTGCTTCCTTCTCCCCTATCCCACAACTTGCAGTCTTTTATAAGGTTCATGTCGGGCCGATTTCTTGATGCGTGGCATGATTAGGCAGAGTGTGGAAGAATTACAGAAGGTTAAAATTTCTAGTAAGAGGTAAGAGTGTTTCATCGCTTGAGTTCTAGAGAGATAAAATGAAAATAAAAGTGAAAGTGAAAAAGAAGAACTGAATATATAAGTGGTAAAAATGGTGAAATGGTAAATTTTCCATTTAAGAAAATGCGCCTACCCTGTTTCTTCATAGTCGCAGGCCACAATCGTGGCCTGTTATGCCACGATCATGGCATGCAGCATGCCAACTACAGCATGCTCAATCGCAAGCCACAATCATGGCCTGGTACGCCATGGTCGCGGCCAACAGTTGTACCCTAACTCCAATGTTATTCCAATTTGTTCTTTTCCCAATTCTTTTCGCTGTCACTTCGTAATTATTTTATAGCTCCTTTCCACTTCTCCCTTTATGTTTGCACAATCTTCTCATGATTCCAAAATCCTATTCTTTTCTACTTTTATTCAATAAAACCAAAAATAAAACTAACTAAGAAATTCAACTGTTCTAACAAAATTAAACAACGAACTACTTTGTCCATGGGTTGCCTCCTATATAGTGCTTCTTTTTACATCAATAGCTTGATGCTGCTTTAAGCTCACGGTGGGTGGAATGGATGCTTCGATAGTAGCATTGTCATTAATCTCAGAGTCTGTACCTTAGCTACCCTACTGCAATTACCATCATCCTTGCAATTTTCCTTGCCTCGCTTTCTCCTTCGCGAGCGCTTATTTCGAAAAGCATTTATAGGATCCTCTATATCCTCCTATTCATCTCAAGGCTCGGTTTCTTTTACATCCACTGGAGGTGAAGGAGCTCCGTATTCTCTAGTGATCACCTTGAAGGTTATATGCTCCTTCCCTATTCAAATAGTTAACTCACCTCCTATCAACATTAATAAGTGATCGCGCAGTGGCCAAGAACGGTCGCCTAAGAATTATCAAAGTGTCCTCATCTTTGTTGATTCCCAAAACATAGAAATCCTTAGGAAATATAAAGTTACTGACCTTTACTGGCACATCTTCTATGATTCCCATCAGTCTATGCAAGGTTCTAAACCAAAAATGTAATGGACACTAACTCTCTTAAACCTAATTTTAGACTGAAAGTATAAGGCATCATATTTATGCTTGCGTCTAAGCTCGCAAATGCCGTGTCTATAATAATGTTATTGATACTACAGGAGATGAAAAAATCCCCTGGTTTATCTTTCTTTGTGGCTTTGTTGGGGTTTTCGTCAAGTGGTTGCTCCTTAACCTTCTTCTTGATGGAATCCTGTAGATTGAGCTTTGACTGTACCCGTTCCGTCACCATATAACTCTCGCTGTTGCACAATAAGGAATAGAAATACCCGTTGAGTTACTTGAATTAACTCCCCATCATGGGCTCAATTGAAAGGTCATCTTCAACTACTTGACCTTTTCCTCTATCTTCTACCTTTTCCTGCACTTGTGCAGTTTCTCCATTCTGATACGTTCCTTTAGATTAGGCTCGGTGTTGCTTGGAAGAGTTCTAACATTATGAGTCGACAATGCTTCTACTAACTAGCCCACTTGGACTTCTAAATTAAATATAGATGAGGCATTATTCTTTGTAACTTGCTCGAATTTACTCTCGAGCCTTCTATATGCCTCCTCCATACCTCTTATCTTATCCAAAATCTTGTCCAACTTTAAATCCATTGAGCTTGCTTTATCCTGTTGGAAGCTCGATTGCCTCTGAGATCTGAACTGCCCTCCATTATTATTGTTCAATCAGGAAAAGTTAGGGTGATTCTTCCACCCAGAGTTATATGTGTTGGAGTAGGGATTATTACCACCTCCTCGTCTAAATTGCACCCCCATTTAGTTCACTTTCTCTAAGTTATCCTCTCTCATCAGGTAGCAGTCCACAGTATCATGATCTACTTGACCACATACTTATATTTTGCTTGCATGGCCTTAATTGGAACGGAAAATGACGCCTTCATATTGATGAGTTGTCGCGTTAAATTGTCAATCTTAGCTTACACTCTATCATCTGATCAATTGCGATAGCGCCTTTCTACTCTCTAAAGGTACTAGGTTGCCTACTTCTTTCACTCACCCATAAGCAGTTATTATTGGAAATCTCTTTAATCAACTCCTTTGCTTTATCGATCGTCGTATGTATCAAAAATTCTCCCGACACTGCATCGATCATGCCTCTAGTAGCTGGGTTTACTCCATTGTAGAATGTCTGCAGAAGGAACTCCTTCGGTAAGTTGTGGTGTGGGCATCTCCTCTGTAAATCCTTATAACGCTCCCATGCATCGCAAATTGACTCCCCGTCACCTTGTTGGAAATTGGTAGCTCCCGTTATTATCTTTGTGGTCTTTTTCAACAAAAACTATTCGTCGAGCAAGGCAGGCACAAGTTGCTCTCACGTTGTGATGTTAGCGGGGCTCAATGAGTGATACCAAGCCATCACTCTATTTTTAAGTGTGAAAGGGGACAACCTAATCCTAATAGCATCCTCTGACATCTGGTGATACTGAAAAGTATCACAGATCTTAAAGAAACTGACGATGTGTGTGTTTGGATCTTTATTCGCCAGTCTATAAAATTGGACATTCTGCTGAAGCATGTTCAGGAGAGCTAGCTTAATTTCGACTGAGACCGCTTCAACAGGCAGTATAGCCACTCCTTGGTTCGCTGGGTTAAACACTGGCCTCATAAAGTCCATGAGGGTCCTCTGTTATTGCCTTCCAGGGTTAACTTCCTGATCTATATTTCTCTGAAATTTCTTAGTCATTAATGACTTCTCTATAACTTCTTCTTCCTCTCGCTGAGCTTTCCTAAGGGTTTGTTCTAATCGCGTGATGTCTAAATCTATCATCTCCACTGCACAACTCAAACCTCTCAGGATTCTTATGTCATACAAAACCACGATTCCTAAAATAAACAAATGAAACAAAAATAAAAACAAAAAATTAAATCTAAGTTAACACCTTAAACTATAGAACTAAATGTTGTCTTCCTCAGTAATGGCCCTAAAAACTTGTTTGCAAGGTTACACGCGCTAAGTTTTACTATTTATAACTTTGGTAAATTCCGAAAATGCACGGGTCGTTCATGAAGTACCTAAAATATCGATCCCACGAGGAGGGCTAACTAGTCTTAAATATAAGGTCAGAAGCACTACTAAATAATAATTAACAAACAATAACTTAAAACATAAGAATTAACTGGACCAAATAAACCTAATCAATCAACAAAAATAACGATTAATAATTAACATGGAATTAAAAACAATCACGATGACAATAAACAATTTAAATACAAAATTAAATAGTAATAGAATTTAGCCAATTAAAAACAATAATCACACACCCAAGTTCTACCTAATGAGTTTACCAAAAGAGAGAAAGAAAAATTACCTTTCCTTAATGACAATCTAACCAATTACGATTTATTGAATTAATGGTTTTAGAAGATCCTAGGGTCAACTACTCTCTCTCAAGTTATAATTGAACACTAAAGTACAACCCCTAATCAAATTATGGGAGGTTGTAATCTCACAATTACCAACGTATCTATAACCTAATTAGTTCTTAAGTTCTCTAATAAACAATTGGAAACCTAATGTGATCTCTCTATATAAGATTTACTAACCTGATTTAATTGCAGATATATTAATTTACCTAACTCTCGTTAGCCCAAACTAATCATTTTCTCTCGATTCATCCTCTCAACTTATTATCGAGATATTAAGTGCAGAAATAAATAACAATTAATTCAATGAACACATAAAAAATCAGATTTAATTAAGTCAAAAATAATAATCCAAAGGTGAGTATAAAACATTAACCATAATGCAATCTATAATCAACTATCTATATCAATTCTACAATTCTATAATTGAATAAAATTGAAATACATAGGAACCAAAACTATGACGGGATGATGGAAGGCCGCGACTTTGGAAAGCTTGTTAATCTAGCAAGCACGTCATCTCTGTGTCATCTTCCTCTTCTCTCTTCCTTCATATCTTTCTTGATCTCTCAAGGTCTCTTTTAGGGTTTCATTGGGTGGCTGCTCAAAGTTCTTGCAAGGCTCTCTCCTTGCTGCTCCCTCTGAATTCTTATGTTCTATTTATACTTTGTAAGCGCTAGCTCAAATTCGAGGTTGAAATGGTCTGAAAACTCACTCAAAACTCAAGTTTTTCTATTAGCCCAACACAGGGCACGATAGTGGCCCTGCCTACCATGATCGTGGCCTGCTGTGCATGATCGTGGCCTGACTTAGGGACTTTCTGTCACGATCATAGCCCATGTGCACGATCATGGCCTGGCTCCTGCTTGCTCGTCCTTCTCTATCATAATCGTGGCCTTACTGTACACGATTATGGCCTATGATTTTAACCCGAAACTCCTCGAATCTTCGTTGTTCTTCCCTGTTTACCCTGAAACACTTACACACACATCAAGGTGCCTCAAAATATCACAATTACACTCAAAGATTCAAACTAACCTATAAAAAACACTTAAACACACAAACTAACATAATTAACACATAACCACACACTCAACACTCAAATTCACACTAATTACAAAACGAATTACACCCTAAAACATATTACAAAACACAACTATCAACACACGCACACACCAATCACCTAAATCGTAAAAAATTATAAATTAAAACTCATAAAGTGTAGATGTTAACTCCTTCAAACCCCCTTTTTTACGTCTTTACTTCAATAAGCTTCAAATTTGTAAAGCACGTAGTCTCAATGCCCCATGAAGAGATTCAATCCTAGCCTTATTTGTCGTCACATTTACCTTATCATTGATTTTAGTATGAAATACCCATTTTTTTCTAATCACATTCACATTTGATGGAATTGGCACTAATTCCTAAACATCATTGCAAGCAAATTGTGTCAATTCTTCTTTCATAGCTAATGTCCATAACTCATCTTGTAAGGCTTCTTTCACATTTTTAGGTTTAAATGAAGAATTGTTGTATATAAGTCCCGCAAGTTCCTGATAATCTACCGTTTCTCTCTCTTTTATCTTCCTTCTATACTGAGTTTTCCAATTATATTCTCATTAGGATGACTTCTTCTTATTCGTAATGGTGGATCCTTGTTAAAATCATCTTCCCTTGAGTTTCCATTATTCAAAAAAATGATTTTAACATCAAGTGCCTAGTTAGTTTTCTCAATCCTATATCAATGTTTGGACTGATCAACTTAACTTTTGTCATGGATGGGATAATGAGTCGAATTACTTCCATGATAGTTTGCAAAAAGCACAACAATTCCTGTACATACTAGAAGCTTCCTATCAAGACTCAGGTATATCCTCGAAAGAATAATTAGTTAATGTGTATGTTGCTAACACATTGCAATTCCAGTAGGAAACAAGTTCTAGAATCTAGAATTTGACAAGTTAGGCCGATCAATTGATGGAAGCTATCAATCGCCTAGCATCACAAAGCAAAGAGACGCAACCATATCAACCTGAGGCATAACAATGGATATAAGCACAGAAACCTTACAGAGTGAAGAGGAGCTTGAGAATCTTGAGTGTAATACTCAATGAATTGCTTGTGAAGAAGAAGAAGTAGAGAAGGAGCTCGAAATTGAAAAGGACATATCATTTAGCTTGGAGGTAAGTACTGAGTCCATAATTATTTTTTAAACTAACTTTTCACCTTTACATAGCAAATTAAAGGAACTAAATGATGAAGAAAAATATAACGAGATGTTCAAAATATTTCCCGAGTGCATAAACTCAATCAAGATTAAAAGTTAGAGGGTAGTGAAGGAACTAAATGGGAACGATTATTAACTAGGACCTTATACCAAATAACCTCACGTTGAAGAACAGCATATGCCATTAGAAGATCATAATTTTGTCATGTGAGGAGAAGAAGGAGTCGAGCCAGAGACCCTAAATAAAGGAACTTCTTGGGAGGCAACCTAAGGGAAGTAAATTTCTTTGCTTTTAAATTTTTGCATTTATTTTTTGTATGCATGTATGTTTCTTTGTTGGTTTATTTTTTTTTGTTTTTAAGTTTTCAATAAAAATGAGAGAAAGAATAAAACAAACAAAGAAACATTTGCTCATTTTCTATTGCTTCTAGATTTATTTAACCATGAGTAGAGAATGAATTGACTAGAGAATTTCATAACAACTTTGGCATGTACTTTTGCTCCTGTAATTGGTTGATGTGCATTATCTTTAGAAGACTAGTGACTAGTGGTAAACAAAGACGGTAAAATGTTGAGCCTTATTAGACTGAAACATCCATATTAGTCTCATTGTCTTTTGATAATGTGTGACCTTAATGACATGTGCATCTCGATTTTACGTTGAATTTCTATTCAAGACCATATTTTTATCACATGCATTAATATGGATATGATTAGGCATTCTTTGTTTTTCATAAATTACATTAGTCAAATAACCTATCCTATTGACATGATTTTTCCCTTGATAAACCCCTTTGAGCTTTAAACTTTTTATTTGTGTACTAACCACATTACATGCTTTATACTTACCCAAATGTCCTAACAAAGCCATAAGCTAGTGGAGCATTTGTGATTGTTGAGTTTATGGATGTACAAAATTCTAAGTGTGCGGTTGTCTATATGTATAGGTTTGTTATGATGTTGGGATGTTTTATAATTGAAATTTGTTATGGTCTAAACAGAACAATGTAAATTAAATTCTATCTAGAACAATTAGAGACAAGCGCATCCTATCGACAAGTAATATAAATCGGTAAGAACCGGATATCGTACCTAAGGGAATTTCCAAAACATAAGACAATTAAATTAAATGATAAAAAATTACTCAAACGATCAAGAATTGATTGATTTGGAAATAAAATAAATTAAAGTAAGCAAATTAAGGAAATATGAAAAATGCAAGGTATGAATTAAAACGACTAGATTTAATCAAATGACAAAAATCGGTTAAGGTATTA
>JAOQML010000004.1:29836703-29847512 GCA_027568935.1 Erythroxylum urbanii
CGCCATTCTCGCGGGGCACGGGCTCGGATATCATCAAAGATGTCGGGTTCGGGTCTTGCGGGAGTGGGGTGCTACAATCTCTCATTTAGTTTTGAAGAAAATATCAGGGATCAATGTATATAACAGAAGGTTAATGGAGTAAAATTTGTTTTCTCGTATTATATATGGATGACATATTACTTGCAACCAATTATAGGAGTTTGCTACATATTGTGAAGCAATTTCTCTTTAAAAATTTTGAAATGAAAGATATGAGTGATGCGTCTTATGTAATTAACATTAAGATCCATCGAGACAGATTCCTTGGTATTTTAGGTTTGTCTCAAGAAACATATATTAATTAAGTTTTAAAGAGATTTCAGATAAAAGATTGTTCACCAAGTGTAGCTCCTATTATGAAAGGCGATAGGTTCAATTTAAACCAATGCTCGAAACTTGATTTTGAAATAGAACAAATGAAAAACATTTTATATGCTTCTATAGCTGAAAGCTTGATGTATGCTCAGGTTTGTACAAGACCTGACATTGTATTTGTTGTTAAAATGTTAGGTAGATATCACAGTGACCCAAGATTAGATTACTGGAGAGTTGCAAAGAAAGTACTAAGGTACCTTCAAAGGACTAATGATTACATGCTCATGTACAAACAAACCAACAATTTGGAGTTAATATGTTACTCAAATTCAGATTTTATTATGTGTCTTTATTCAAGAAAATCAACATCAGGTTATATCTTCATTTTTGCCCATAGAGCTATATCTTAGAGGGCTGCAAAGTAGTCTTTCACTGTCACTTCCACCATGAAGATTGAGTTTGTTTCTTGTTTTGAGGCTACATTACATGGTGTATAACTAAAGAGTTTCATATATGGGCTTAAACTCATGGATTCCATTTCTAGGCCATTAAGAATTTATTGTGACAATTTAGCTATTTTTTGGCTAAAAATAACAAGAGTGGTCGTCAGAGTAAACACATCAACATAAATTTTTTATCTATAAGGGAACATGTTAAGAAAAATAAAGTGATCTTTGATTATATTAGCACTGAGTTAATGATAGTTGATCTTTTAACAAAAGACATGCTACCAACGAAATTCAAGGATCATGTTGTTAGAATGAGATTGGGTTCCATTATATATTTTTCATTGTATGGACAATGTTATTCTTATGAAACTCTTATGATATTTTCTCATATTATGATACACATTTTTTTTATTTTGAGAAAATTGATTATTTTAGACTTGGAATAAACATAGGGATTATTTATTAAGTAATGTTACCACATTCGGGTTGATACAGAATATAGTATATTGTAATATATGAAAGATAATACTCAATAACTAGAAGATCTATCATGCACCATGATTCATATATTATATTTGGATTGAATTAGGATTTGATATCAAGTTAAACTTATGGACCAAGTGGGAAAATATGAGATCTTTTTCATATGGTCCAACGTTTATGTAATTAGTGGGTATGAATGTCAAGTTTTTGTGGTAATTATTAATTAATGTGCTTGATGAGAGCACATTGATATATTTTTCTTGCAGATTTTTAAGACCCCTAAGCTCCTTTCCTCTTTTGAAAATATACACCATCAATTTTTGGAACTTAGAATTAAGAAGAATCCTAAAAAGTAGACTTTTCAAGCAAAAACATCAGTGGCATGTAAGAAGTATTTTGATTTCTTCCGCATTCAGTTTATTTATTATTCGAACATATATTACTGTTGAATATATGTTGAATTGACTTATAGAATATCCCAGTAACAATAGAAGGGTAATAGTCTACTCATGATTTGTTTAATCTACACCTAAAGATCATGGTTATAATCTTTTACTAAAGAAAGAAAAAAAGTATAGCCAACCTGCCTCTCCAAGCAAGTGCATATAAAGTTCCATCACCAATTGAAATTCAAGAGAATATAGTATTAGAAATTGGAGCTCTTTTTACAACTTGATGATAATGATGTGCCTTAATTACTTTAAGAAAATGGATGTCTAAGGTTAATAAAATATGGAAAAATTTGAGTTCTTATCGGATATGGATAGGTTAAGTTTTAAATTTTGTTCTTAGTGGACATGGATAGCTTAAGTTATTTATTTTGTTCTTAATTTGATCAATTCATACCTTGGAACAAGTCAATTGATTGATAATGAAATAACAAATCCTTGTAACTCCACCTCTTGGAACAAGTCAATCGATTGACAATGACGAAGCAAATCCTTGTAGCTTAGTCGAAAATGCAAAAATTCACGTTTAAAATGAAAGTGTCTGTTTCTTTAATCTCCCTTGAGACGAGGAATTCAATATCTAGGGAGGAAGATGTTGGTTGGAAGTTCGAACTTGTACTTGAATGACAAAGAATACTCTCCAAGGAGGGAATTAACAATTCGGGAAGCAAGTAGGTTCAAAGGATTACAAGTAGAAGCAGTGCACGTTGCGGATAAAATTATGTGTGGTGGGAAAAAGACTAGCTAGGCTTAGTCGAGGCAGGCTGGCAAGTATTTTCTTGGATGTAGTCATATGATTAATTAATGCAATTACATGTTTAGGTGCGTTCAGTGGAAGGCCAAGTTTGCGGTTTGTTGCAATTACAAAAACAAAAGAAAGGGTTCCTCGTGGTTCATGTGAAAGACTATAGCTGGCATGGGTTTAATATGCAATGCCAGTGGGGTGTGACCATTATGTACTGAAATCACAATCCATTTATACTAGGTGGGACTTAGTTTTATCTAAAAGAGTAGGAGTGATGAGATTAATTTATATGCTAATCGTCAAATCTTTAGGATATAATTACTTTTGAGTAAGTGAAGAACATAATGACACTGTAGTACCCGTTGACCTCTAGCCTAATGTGATGATACTGTGAAAGTGAAATCCTAACATTTAAAGCATCACTGCGACTTTGAAGCTGTAACAGCTTTATTTTGTCTTTCCTCTTTACTTTTTCTTTAATTTTCTGTCAGAATTAAAAAAAAAGAGAGAGATGAAAAATAATTTGTTTTTTTGAAATAACAAAAATGAAATTGTCTCCGTATTTTTAAATTATTTATATATCTTTATTAAAAGTCAACGTATTCAGTGCATAAAATTTTTGACTTTGTAAGTGTTCGGAGACAAAGAAATTATCTCCACAATTCAATTATATGACTCTTAGGACACAAATGAACAACTTTTAAGTTTTAAAAGCAAAAGTTTAGAATCACTTGTTTTGTTTTTAGGATTAAAACTAATTGAAAACAAGAAACTGAGAAGGCTATATCTAATCCAAATAAAAAACCTATATGTTAAGGATTTGGATGTGACTTCACTTTAATATTCATATGATTCATTCCATCGTACTTAAACTTATTATAAATCTAGTTGTAGATTCTATTAAAATGACAACTCAATAATACCCACAAACAGCAGAGTTGCTCTCCATCATTCAAACTCTCATAAAATATAAAACTAAAATGATTATGTATTGTACACAAGGTACGTACATTGGAAGACAAAGAAGTGGAGAAGCATTAAGAATAACGGTTGATAAACTAAAG
The DNA here is from genome assembly GCA_027568935.1 of Erythroxylum urbanii. Taxonomy (NCBI): domain Eukaryota; kingdom Viridiplantae; phylum Streptophyta; class Magnoliopsida; order Malpighiales; family Erythroxylaceae; genus Erythroxylum; species Erythroxylum urbanii. The sequence continues at coordinate 29,840,248 of JAOQML010000004.1, forward strand.
TGTATACTTGAAGATATAAACAAGGAAGAGTATGAATGTAGAGTAAGGAACAATAGAAGGAAGCTAGCCGGCCTGCCTCTCCATACAAGTAATAATACAGTTACGACACCAACCGAAATCCAAGAGAATATAAGTTTAGAATTTGCAGTTTGATGATTTGATGATCTGATGATGATGATATGCTTTACTTTGGGTCATCACCAACTACACCGTTGATTCCGGCATTTGCTCTCTTACGTGCCTCTCACAAACACTTTCAATAATTTCTCACGTCAAGAATCTCTCCTCCGTAATATACATTCCTCTCGACTTACTTGCAATATGCAAACAAGTTGAATACCAAGTTACATGGCCACCGCCCAGTATTATAATTATAATTGATTCCAATCTCTCGTTAGCTGTTACAGTTACACGATATGAATAGATATATAAAAATGAAGAAAGATAAGTAGACAAGATATTCCCATGCAGAGAACCTCTTTTGTTTCTTTTGTGAGAAAAGAATAAGTTATTAGAGAACGGCATGACGAGAGACGTCAGTTAGGGAAGGAGCCGCCAAGCTACAGCTCATAACGTACTTTTGAATGTGTCCAAAACCTGACGACTGGTCGAGGGTAGGGTTGTATGAAACTTCCTTTTTCAGTTATTTTGTAGGTATTCTCTTTTTGGGTGAATTGCATCTTGGATGTGCTCAGTTGTTGGCATATGCAACCAAGTAGTTGATCAGGGGTGTAAAAAGTTTTACAAGACAAAGATAACCTAGTAATAACAACTTGATCTTATCGATGCTGTGTCCTTGACCACATACATGCTTTTAATCTTAAGGCCAAATGAAATTACACAGGATACTTGGAAGTAAAGAGGTTTCAGAAGAGACTTGAACGCTACAAACTCTGAAGAGTTTTTAGTCTAATGATTAGACAAGACAAGCAACGGAATCTGATGTGTGAGGTTACAAAAGGTGAAAGATTCACGTATTCTTACTATCCGATGCACTATAAAGGGGTTAAAGATGTTGACTAAATAGTCAAGTAACTGGTACGTCAATGGTAACTATCTAGTATTTTTTAAGTCAATTTAAGTTGTAAGGTTTTTGTCAAAAACGAATTAAGGTTGATAGGTAAAAGAATCCGTTGAGCATTTAATTGATCGGGTAGTGGCCATAAGTCTTCTTTTAATATTAGTTTAATTGACAAAGTCAATTAGACCGACTAACCAATATATGGAAACTAATTACTCACAAGATGGATTGACTAAAGGGGCATTTTGTTATGCCAATGAAAATTATGCTAAAACATTTGAAGAACTTGTCCTGCTGCTAGATAGCAGCTGTCACAATTTCATGTCAATCATTAGTAAAGCATAGGATATAGTCATCCAATAATTGGATGGTAAAGCCGGCGTGATTTCAGGGTCATGGTCGATCCAACAAGTTAATTTCTGTTACAATGTGTGAATGGAAGAAGTTGTGGGTCAACCCCACCCCACATGAACTGCTCCATTAAGTGCCTAATGCAATGCCATCACTCCTTAATCCTTATATTTCACTTGCACTCCCTTCTTTTTAATGATATACTTTTTAACTTATGGTGTAATTATTAAACTCAAACTTTTTGAGTAAAATGTTACAAGGTAAGAAGCAAATTGGGATTAAGAACTAGCATGATAGGCAAGAAAAGCAAGAGAAAGGAGAAAAAGAGGGGAAGCAGCGCAAAAATTCTGTGGTTCCAGGCTTGCAAACCAATCCTCCAGAAGGAATAGTTTAGAAAAAGTAATGGGTTTGCTTCAAAGCCAACCGAATCTCACTCGTTTCCTCGCCTCCTCATACTTGCATTTGCTTCTTTTCTTATCTATCTTTACATGTCTGTCTCTCAACATACACCTGTATCTGTCTATCTATCTATCTATCTATATACTATATATTATATACTCATTTATATGTGACTGGTTACATTTCTCTATAATAACTTCCCAAGTTTGGAAACGCAAGACTGGCAAAGCAAGCCAAATTCACGGTTACTGTTCACGGGTGACTATCCCACTTAGAAACAATATTAAAACTTCCCTATTCTCATCCTTAACACCATTCGCTTCTCTTCTCTTTATATTAATACCAAACTCTATCTTCTGTGCTTCCTCCATCACCATTCTTCTTCGCCTTCTCTCTTTCTCTTTGTTTTTGTATGTTCATGACCGAAAAGGTGATGGAGGCTCAGCAAGAAGTAACGGGGTCCAAGGAATTGATGCAGATTATCAAAGGCAAGCGCACCAAGCGTCAAAGACCATCTTCCCCGTTATCTTTGGCGATCTCGACGACCAAATCTTCTAGTAGCGGAGAAGAGCATGAAAGAATATTTGCTGTTGATAACAACACGTCATCTCCTAGCAGTTCGGTTAATGAATTCGCTGAAAGCACAAGAGGGGAAGAGGAAGACATGGCCAATTGTTTGATTCTCTTGGCTCAAGGCCACCATGCTCGCAAGTTATCACACTCTCATCACCAGCTTGCATCAACAACCACCGCCACCACGACAAGCAAACCTCATCAGGGGTTATTTGCTTACGAATGCAAGACCTGTAACCGATGCTTTCCTTCGTTTCAAGCGCTGGGTGGACACAGAGCGAGCCACAAGAAACCCAAAGCTATTATTGAGGAGAAGAAAAGGTGTGCCATGACTGCAGAGGAAGAGGAAGATCAACGGCATATTATGAGCACAGCCCTCTCGTTGCAAATAGCTGATAGGAGTTTAGTGACATCCAATGTTGGCAAATCTAATAAGCTTCATGAGTGTTCGATATGTGGGGCTGAGTTCTCGTCTGGTCAGGCCTTAGGCGGCCATATGAGGAGGCATAGGGCGTTTGCTACCAATTCAACGGCAACAAGAAGCCTGAGTTTGGTTGCAAGTAGTTCTGAAGAGTCCCCAGTGTCGAAGAAACCAAAGAATAGTCTTCAGTTAGATCTTAATCTTCCGGCACCTGAAGATCATGATCTCCGAGATCAACCCAAATTCCACTTCACATCAAAGGGAAAAGTTCTCATCTTTTCCGCTTCTGCTGTGGTGGATTGCCACTACTAACCAATCATGAGAAGTGGCGACGATCCTGACTCCTTATTTTGTGAAAATCAATTGATCATCAATTTCATGTGAATTGTATTATTAACTTTCCACTTTCACTAATTTGATTATTCATTCTTCAATTCCCGAAATGCCAATTTTCATGGTAATTAATGACTTAGTCCTGCCTGGAGTTGGATAATCAAAGTATCCGTGGACATGTGTGTCACAGTAAAAGGTTCCTTTTTAATTGCCCTGACAAAAGGAGTGGGATGATGAGATTTGCGTGCCACCAACAATATCACCACAGCCAAACTTGTAGTGGGATTAGGTTCCGTTTTTGTTGTTTGATGAGTGTAAGAGATATGAGCTCCAGCTTCATCCCTCTCTGTCCGTTATGTTTCATGTCAATAAACTGATGGCTAGCAGACAAAAGCTATTCTTAACTTCCCTTCCTTTGTGTTATGTTATTGTTTATACGTCACGCACTCTTCCTGAACCAGTATGCTACAACACTAGCCTGATGTTGGATTCGGTACTTTTGGCTTTCTCCATTATGACAATTTTCCCATTACATTGCTTTTAAACACTACAAAACTGTATGGGAGAAAATTTTATGGGATTTATGGGTTAAGGTTCGTTGTAAAAAATAATAAGAAATGTTTAATTGGCTGGACTTACAGTTATGTTCAGTTTAACCAAGTCCAATACCACCACTGAATGCATATTCAGTTTTAATTATCACATGTTATTAAACTACACTTGTAACTTTGAGAGTCATAAAGGATGTGATCCTTTTAGCAATACCTTGTGTTATTTTAGGTTGGTTTAAGTTTAACAGACTTTTAGCACTTGGTCTAATCCTAAACCAAACTTAGTAACTGAACACTAAAAGCATATGCTCCTGTGAAGAAGATCCATGTGCCTATCTAGCTAAAGCAGCTGTGATCAATCAATCCGTGTTAGAATCGTCTCTTTCCAACACTTTATATTTATGAAAAACTGAAGTTCTAAGGTGTGTAATAAAAGCACGCCAACTTTGTGAATATCGAAAGTACCAACCCAACATTGTTTTTAACCAAAACAACGCGTTGTCATAAAGCAAGATGTGAGCATCAAACAGGACAGAACATGACAACTTAAACCTAGTTTTTGGGTTGTCACGTTCCTCTCCTCAACAAACACACACACACACGCAAATTTAGCTCAACATACTAAGGAACGGGGTATGTGGAGTGGAGACACGGGCGTGATGGGGATAACTAATATGGACATAAGTAGCGAACTGTGCTTGTCCTGTCAAAGAATAGCCTTGGCAAAGTTAACTTTAGTAGTGTTACCAGGATTCGATTAAATTTCAAGCAAAAATTTAAAAAGAAATGAAATTTTATTTTACTAATAAAAAATTATTATGAATTTCAAATTTTACAAAATCTCAATTTAAAATGAATTAAGAAATATAAACGAGTTCATTATTCAATGCTTTCAGCAATTGTATTATATCTCTTTCTATATCTAATTTAGACTATTAAGATTAAAATTAAAATTAACGATTTTAAAAAGATACTATATTCTTTATTATATTAATAATAATTAAATTATGCATATTATTATTTCAATTATTATAGCTTATAATTAATTTATCTTTGATTATGACCATGAAAACTCTATTCTTTATATACGCAAATTGCAGGTCCGGACTTGAGAGCAATGGACAGCGGCTAACAGAAAGCAGAAGAAAAGAAAACAAATATATAAAAAAAAAAAGAGAGAGACGAAAATGGCAGTGAGACCCGACGGTTTTATCGATGATGATGAGAACGGAGAAGAAAACAGTCTCTTCCTTGGAGGAGATTTCGTCGTCTATGAACCGGATATTCCACAGCATCTACGCGACCTTGCGGCCGCCGCCCAGCTCGGGGACCTCGACGCCCTTCGCGTTGCTCTAGGTCTTTCTTCTTTAATCATTTCAGTTTTCCTTAGACTTTATTTTGATTACCTATTTTAGTTGTTGAGTAGTTGGGCAATCAAGACTCAATTTCTGGTTTTAGTTAGATATTAATTCTAAGGTCATTTTTTGGGCAAAGGCAATATCTTTTCATTTTGCATTCGATTGGTTGGAGTTGGTTGATTAAGAACTTTGAAATGATTTTCATGTAATGTATATCAAATTTCTTAAGAAAGCGAGTGAGATGCTGTTGATAAATTGTGTATTCTTTTATGTTTTTGGTTTGATTCTAATGAAAATGTAATGTTTCTTTTATTTTTCCCCTTCTCTAGATGGGTGTTACGTGTTTTTTATAATATTTTCGATTAAGGTGATCATGAACTGAAATTAGTTCCTTCAGCTACGGAAAAATGAAAACAATCCTTGGAATGTTGTTGTATTGTATCATTGTTAGTGGGCGTTTGTTTGTTCATCCTCATGGATTGTTAAGTGTTCCGTAGCTTGAGCTGATGGCTTTCTAGTAATCTTTTTATATAGTACTTTACTTTGGATGCAGATAACTTAGATGGCAGTATTGATGAGGTATTGGAAGATGGGGACACAGCTCTTCATCTGGTTTGTCTGTATGGTCATTTTTCCTGTGTCCAGGTATGTTTAGTTTAATTGCATGAAACCCCCTCTGTTTATATTTAAGGTAAATCATTTGATCATTTACAGCATTTTCATTGCAGCTTCTCTTAGAGAAGGGAGCAAACTTGGAAGCCAAGGATGATGAAGGAGCAATTCCTCTTCATGATGCTTGTGCTGGGGGTAAGCAATAAGATATTTTTGCTGTGAGCTGTGTACAATTTTTCACTCTTGTTGATTTTCCTTTTATTCTTCCCCACTGCAGGATTTACTGAGATAGTCCAGCTTCTACTTAGCAGTGCTAACAGTCCAGAGTGTGTGAAAAGAATGCTCGAAACTGTTGATACTGATGGTGATACTGTGAGTTTAGTTTTAGCTTATCTGCTAATGTGGGGCAACTAAAATGTCTAAAACGAATTTGTTTGTATGAACTCTGTTAGTTTTTGGTCCCTACTGGAACTTTCTTTCCTTCCTTTGATCATTATGGATGCAACTTCTGCAGCCTCTTCACCATGCAGCGAGGGGTGAACATGCAGATGTTATAAGATTGTTGCTGGAATTTGGTGCTTCTCCAACAAAGATGAACGTATTTGGAAAGGTCAGTGGTATTTGAAAAGTGAGATCATGATTGTCCTTCATTGTTATGTTCTTAATTAGTTGTCTTGGCAGATCCCAGGTGAGCTACCTGATCCAAATACAGAAGCTAGGGAAATTTTGGAAGCTGCTGCTAGTGTATTCTCAAGCTCATAGGCTATGTGCTATGTGCTATGTAATGCTGTTTTATACGACGTGGTAGATTTTACTAAATGATTATTAGATGATACTTTTCTCTTGGTTTCGTATCTCTGGCACAATCAGGCAAAACCAGAAGATTTTAATGTTTTTTTACTAAAGGTTGTTAGAGGATATTTGTTTGTCCCTTTAGTGTGTCTAGAAAAGTTTAGTGGTTGATAGATTCAAATATCGTGGTGCTTAGAATCTTCAAAGGAAAATGAACACGAGCATTTGTTCAAGGCAGCATGATGAAATTTTCAATGCACAGATGTTGCATTTTCTTGCACACGACTCGGTCGAACTTGTTATGGGCTATTGCATAAATGTCAAAGGGGTTGGGCTTAGGGTGGCATTAGGCTAGTTTAAGCTTGGCCCGAACTAAGACTCCAAAGGACTTGAGACTCAGTAGCTTGAACGCATTTTAAAAAAAAATTTAATTTAAAGTCACTTTGAAAACCACATTGTTTTCAAAAGAATCTTGTTTGACACATTTAGGCTTTGGATTGGGTAGTCCAATTTTGCCAGTTTCAAAATTTTAAGAAAAGCTTGAGTTTAGCTCGAAGTCTGATTAATTTGAGCGAAGCTCGTTAATTTCATATCGAAACAAGCTAGTTTGGGCGCAATTGTCATTCTTAATTGAATTATTTGCCAACAATAAAACAATAGAATTGAATTGGGTGCTTTACTTGGGCGTTTTATATTTTATTTAAATTAATAATATTACTATTATTTTGTTAATGCAAGTATCATAATATTTTTAATAATATATTTTATTTATGATAATTCACTATTAATTATTATAAAATTTTTTATATCAATTTAATAACTATATTTTGTATAAATAAGGTTTTATTATAATA
>JAOQML010000004.1:29854519-29865888 GCA_027568935.1 Erythroxylum urbanii
ATTTTATATTAATTTAATTATTATGATTGCGAGGAATTCTTCGATCAACTTTATAAAATTTCATTTTAATATTTTTATGCTAATTTTTAATTTAAATATACTATGAAGATATCAATAAATTAATTGAGTTTTTAATTATGTTTAATAACATGTTTTCATACATATTAATTAAACTTATAAAAATACAATGGAATTAAAATTTACCTATTTTATTTTTTCAATTCTTTAAAATGAAGTTATTATAATTGTGGAATATTTCATGTATTCTTCTATGCAATAACTAAACATTGTTTTAGATTTTTTCTTTTACTCTTAAAGATTGATTATTTAGATAATAAATTAGATAAAAGAAAAAATATGAAAATAATCTTACATTTTATTTGAAATTATTAATCTAAAATTGTGTCTTTTTATATTTAATTCTTTCCTAAAGTTTTGATGGTTATGTTGATCTAAGTAGGTTTCTTGTTAATATTTTGATGATTGCAAAATATTAAGTGACCAATTCTTCTTATAAGGTTCAATTTGAGTAGAATGAGAGACTTTTGACTTTAAACCATAAAGTTGTCTATTTTCTTTTTTTATACTTAATTTAATAGAGTTTAGATGTGTGAAACCATATATGATATCTCACATAAGACTATAAATCACATTTGAAGACATGGATCAAGTAAAAGAAAGTTTGTTTATTTATCAATCGGAATTATTTCACTTGAAGCTTGATGACTTCATATCTAAAATGTATACTCCTTTCTTCGATACTATTAATACATTAAAAGGATTGGGAAAATCTTTCTCCAATGTTGAGATGGTTAGAAAGTTTATTAGGGGCATGCTAAAGCTTGGAAGTCGAAGGTGACGACAATAAAAGAAGAAAAAAGTAGTTAAGCAATCAACCACGAGATAAATTAAATTGGCTTTTTACTTTACTATGGGATGAGATAAAACAAAAAGCAGTGCTTTCAAAGGTCATAAGGAAGAAAGTGATGACGACCGGACCACATCCTTAAGAGAAATGGCGAGAGTGTTAAATTTTATATAATTGGGCCTACGTAAATTGAGCACATATAAGTTTAAATGAAGTTCCATCCTAAAATTAATTGGTGATAGGAGGAGTAACTCATTAGGCTTATATGCATGCTCAAGGCCTTTTATTATTTCAATGTGGGACAAACTCCCACTTATATTCCAACACGCCCCCCTCACGTGTGGGCTAATTTAGGGCCCAACACGTGACACAGTTTATCGTGTCGAGGTGGTGACGTGCAACCCAAGAGCAACCTGCTCTGATACCATGTTAAATTTTATATAATTGGGCCTACGTAAACTGAGCACATATAAGTCCAAATGAGGTTCCATCCTAAAATCAATTAGTGATAGGAGGAATAACTCACTAGGCTTATATGCATGCTCAAGGTCTTGTATTCTTTCAATGTGGGACAAACTTTCACTTATATTCCAAAATTGGTGATAGGAGGAGTAACTCACTAGGCTTATATGCATGCTTAAGGCCTTGTATTCTTTCAATGTGGGACAAACTCTCACTTATATTCCAACATGCTTCTCTTTTACGCTCCCTCTCTTTCTTGTCTATTTTTCCTATCTTCCTCCTCCTCCTCCTTGTCACTTCCTCTCCCTCTCTTTCTTGTCTATTTTTCCTATCTTCCTTTCCTCTCTCTCTCTCTCTCTCTCTTAGCTCATCTTTCGCCTCACTCCTTTTGCAAAGCAACCTCATCACTCGATTGCCATCATACCAACAACTCAGGAACTTCTGCCTGTCCTCACTGATACAGGGACTGTGCTCAGCTTTGAATCAGGTGATCATGTATAAACGAGACAAAGCAGCTTTGTATACATAAATTATTTACCTATCACTCGTTCAATGTTACAAAAGATCACAATGCGTTCTCATGACGTCTTTATTTGAATATATGCTAAAATGTGTTTTGACTTCCTTTACCCTTTGTTGATAAAATGTAATTATGAACACTTTACTGAGCGTTTCTTTCGGGAAAAGGTCCATCCTTTGAAGCTTCTTAGATTATTGGTTCACCTACAACAATTAGTTATCCTTTTGATAGCTTCAATTTCCTTCCAGTTATCTTGAATTCCATATTTCATAAATTCATTCAGCTGCTTCCCGCTGATCTTCTTCCTTCAAATGTCTCTGTGAGTTCTTTAATATCTGGAAAATTTTAAGTGCATATTTTAGGGAAAGGTAAGTATTCTTTTTATAATTCCCAATTGAATGTGAATTCCTAAACTTAATGGAACCCATGTTACATATATCTGCATCATTAATGAAGAGGGTAGCAAACGTTGAAGTTGGGGAAACAAACAACTCACATAGATAAAATCAATTCAATGCAGTCTATTGTTCAAACATGAGTCAATATTTGGCCATCGAAACAAGGCAAACAAATTAACACAGGCCAATACATGTTATTTGACTGGTCATATTCACAAAATGATGCTGAAAATAACCAAAATGACTCAATTCTACTAACAGTAAAACATTGTAAGAAGCATGAAAAACAATTATCATATACATATCTGTTCAACCATATTTTAAAAGTTCATAAATTATTATACATACACCATCAGGATCGCTCATACATTATTATACATACACCGCCAGGATCGCTCAACTTGGCCTTCTATAGCTATTTGAATGTCATGCTTTCGTATAAAGGTCACCCTGTTACATTAGCAACAACCATTGTCTGAAGGCCGACTTGGAGATTCGTTTGGCTTGACAATGTTTTCGTCTGCTTTAGGTGGATCCGAAAGACTAGGACGGATCTCCATGATCTGAAAGACAAATGGTGAAATGTTAGATTCGGGAGTGGAAGACCTCATTTCCAAATTTGAGGTACTATCTATGGCAGCAAAGCAGAACATCTTGTTTTTCAAAGTGATTCAACAGTTTGACATATGATAATAGTTCTAATCAATAAAACGTAGAAATACACTGGAAGGATTAAAAGATTCTGACCAGTGCCAATATTGCAAATTGACTATGATTCCTTATTGATAGAATGCAGGCCTAATGTACTTCTCAGAGAAAAATGGCAAAATATCAACTTAAAATAACCGTGATCAATATGATAATCTTTTTATGGTACCTGTTGTTCAAAACTTATAGGCATAACATTTTTCTATAATGTTTATTTTATTTCAAGGGGAGCACCTTCAATGCCAGATCTTCAAAGCAATTGTCTACATTTTCTCTAGTTTTGGCACTACTCTCTAGGAACAAAGATCCAAGCTCTTTTGCCAGAGATATGCCCTCTTCTCTACTTACAGCTCTTTCAGACTCCTGACATCATTCACAAGTTTCAATAAAATAAAAAGGAATATGAGAAGCAAGACACTATTTTTGTCTTTTTTTACCTTAAATAATTTTTTAACAAGGAAGAGGAGGATAAAATAAGAGAACAAAAAGTATAAATTCAAGGAAAGATATAATGGAGTCAGTGATCCTGTAAAATTCATTACTGCATCAGTGCCAGTAGGCTGAACTGCACAGAAAGCCAGTTCAAGGTTATACTTTCCAAGTGTTATAATGGGAAATCAATGAATCAACAGTTTGTGCACAAAGGTGCTGCATTGGGACATTGTGGGCAAAAGTGTTAGAAAGTTAATCCCATGATAAGTAATTATCAGCATTTATATTCCTCAACACAGAATGAGGGTAACTTACTCGATCTACTTTATTTCCAACAAGCATTTTCACACAGTCTTTGTTTGTGTTGTGGAGTTCAAATTCTTTAGCCCAGAATTGTGACAAGTTGGTAAAGGTTTCTCTTCTTGTCACATCGTAAACTGTTGTAACAAAAAATAGTGAGTTAATCAACTAATGATTGACAGGTGATCAATCCAAGCAGCTCTGAGCAGTATATCTGCAGCTGAAACATTCACTTGTCTTTTTAGGCCATGGAAGTTAAGGATCAATCCAGTCCCCTAGAATGATGTGACAAACCAAACAATCACATAAGCAAACAAAGATAAGCTGCCAGAGCAACTGTTCTTATTTCAAAAGTGACTACTGTTTATGATCAAATTGAAAAAACAAAATAAAGGAAAACTAATGTTTAAATGGTTCAAGAGCTCTCCAATGCACAAGAAAAGTATTGCATGGATAAGCATTTCCTACATATGAGAAAGATGCAAATCTTCACGTTAAACACACGCCACAAATATATGCAACATCTTTCCCTAATAACAGATCATTATTGTTTCTCGTCACTTAGCAGCTACAGTATCGATAAGCCATATCATATAAATTATACTAACAATAGCATACCAAGAACAATCCCCTGGGCATCCCTATAGTAAGAGCTCGTTATTGTTCTGAACCTCTCCTGTCCAGCTGCAAGAAGCATACTGATTGAGCAAATTAATAAATATAAACCTCTCACTTAATGTAATTCTGTTCATCTTTTGTTCTGCTACAGAAAAAGTGCTTGTGAGTAATTGATAAGTCATTTTGAGTTCATTAAATATATTCATAAAGAACCCCTCACTTAGATTTGATACTATCGACCATGGTGAATTTTATAGGTAGTTCCGTGATCTTTTCAGTTATGCGAAGTATAATTTTCTCAAGCTATTCCCTTTTTAGTGTATAGTTTACTGTTGCATTGGTATTTGGTAGTAAAGCTTGTAAGGCGTTGAAATGGCACAGTTTCTTATGCTCAGTACTGTCCAAAATGCAGTAACACAAAGTATACATGGCAAAGTGGAAACATGAACAGCATAAGACCAATACGATTGCATACCCGTATCCCAAATTGTAAGTTTCAATCGCTTCCCACCTACTGTTAGATGCTTGATCTTAATGTCCATACCTTTCAATAAAACCAAAGACAAAAAGTCTCAATGCATCATCACGTCGAAAACCATATCAAGATGCTTTGCTGACTGAAAGTTACAAGAAGAGATCAGATAGCTCATCCCTTATACTATGAAGTTATGAGAAAGATCAAGAATTGCAGAAGCATAATAAATAGTAGTTAAAACTTGATGTCGACAGAACTAAACGATTAACAGCTGATAACATCCAATGTATCACTGAATAAGCAACTAATATAAGTTAATCTAATAGGAGTTTGGATAATGTTTGTAAATCACCGAGCGTTGTTCATCTCAAGTGAGATCCACGATCATTGCATAAATCAGCATTTACAGAGAGATATCAGAGTTGCAAGTACCAATAGTTGGAGGAGGATTCTCTACGGAGCTAGAAATGAAACTAACAAGAAGACTGCTTTTGCCAACACCAGAATCGCCGATCAACAAGATCTTGAACGAGAGATCGTACCCACTTCCCTGTCCTGAAGACGATCCCATTATTCAAATCCCAAAACTGAACTCCCTGCCTCTGTATCTCTCTTTCACTCTGTTTGTGTTTCTAAAAAAGATAAAAATCCAAGCTTGAAAATGAACTCCAAGTAAAGCTTACTCCTTTCTGTCTGATGATGATCAATACTTCTGTGTTTCGTGTCTCTCGTACAATGAAAAGGATATGTACAATAATGTGCATATAAGGATAGAGAGAACCAGGAAAAAGAGGTAAGTTAGTGAAGAATAGCATCAATGCTGTCTCTCTAAAAAAACGGCTAGGATACAGAGAACCAGGAAAAAGAGGTAAGTTAGTGAAGAATAGCATCAATGCTGTTTCTCTAAAGAAAGGGCAAACTAGAGCACACCTGACACCAACGTTATTCTTTACTTTTCGGTGCTGTTCAAGATTTTTTACGGCCAAGATGCGATATCGTATTCGTAGTGAAGAATAGCATCAATGGTGTTTTTCTAAACAAACTGCTTACTAGAGAGCACCTGACTCCTGACACCAACGTTATTCTTTACTTTTCGGTGCTGATCAAAGATTTTTTACGGCCAAGATGCGATGCCGTATTCGTGAGATGTCCAAATAAAGGGACCGACCTCCAGATTTCTGCTACGGGGGCGAGTGGGTACACGCTACGGCCGACAGATGACTAGGTTTGGCAAACTGTTAAGATCAGCCATCGATCATCAGTGTGTTGTATTACAAGGGTCCATTATATTATACGGTGCGACCATAAACTCTTCTGACTCCCTACTTCAAGAGCCTTAACCTTCGCTGGGAAAAAGAAAAAAGATGCACACATTGTTCATGAAGAATGCGTTGTTTTGTCTGCTTCTGCTCGTTTGATTTGAGAATTTCCAAGTTCAAAACCAAAGAAAATATGTGGGCCTTTAAGAAATGTTCTCGGTCTTCGTCTAGTTTTGACAAAGCAAAGGAGTTTCAAAGTAGATTATCCGAAATTCAATTGGGAATGTTAATTTTAGCCCAATCTAATTTTAGCTTGGGTTAACCGGATCACAGGTTAAATTCGACTGGAATGTTAAATTGTGAGAGGCCAGGAGCAACATTGGGCTGGCATGGCTTAACTCATTAACATCTTTAAATTCAATTGAAAGATTCGTAATTTATTATTTATATAAATAGAAAATTCTTCCAAAATTCGACCGGGTTTTAACAACAATGAAATCACCTATTTCATTTATTTTGTTCCTATTTTGTTCCATTTTATCTCATTCGTACATTTCTTTAAGTGTCATATAAATATATGAATGAAATGAGATAAAATAGAATAGAAACAGAATAAGTGTAACACTAATGCCGGTTCTAACAATATATACATGATTGCACTTTTCTTTTGATCAAAATCTACTATTGTATCTTTTTCGATAATGTTTTCATCCTACTTAAAATTATCATCGTACTTTCAATTATTCATTTTCCTTACCTTTTAAATATTAATGTTTTATGTTTTTGTAAATTATTGAATTGTACAATTGTAATTTTATTTTTATATGTTTTGTTGAACCATAAAGGTTTGATCGAGGGTTAACTTTATTTCACGCTAGTCTATTTGCATCATTCAAAAAGAGCCTTTATACTGCATGATAAGTTTTACATATCAGCAATGTGATAATTGTAAGACATTTTCATTAGTATTAGGTATTACAATTGCTTAATATGAACCCAAAATTGAGCATGATTTTTTATAGGTTTAATTTAGTCTAACTTTTGATTGGACCTTGAGAAAATTAATTCAAACTTGATTGAGTACAGGTTAGGTTCATTGAGCTCAAGTTAGTTTAATTGTGTTAAGACCAGTTTGAGTCTAAGTTAAGTCAGATTAAATTAAATCGAATTTAAGCCAAAATGAGCTTTTTACGTACTTTAGATATGAAATTTAATTTTTTCAAACTTAGGTTTTACCTAAATTTTGATTAATTTATATTTTATCAGTAGATTTTAGATTAACTTGGATTAGGAGTGACAAATTAGTTCGAACTCAATTTAGTCGAAAATGAACAGGTTTAGCCTAAATTAACCACATTCAAGTCAAGTTTAAACTTTTCTAAATTTTAGACTTTGGATAAAGTTGGGCTTGAGTTTTATAGTTCGGTCCAACCCAAATCTCAAATATATATACATACATATATATGTGTGTGTGTGTGTGTGTGTGTATGTCTTTTGGCCATCACTAGTCCTTTTTTTCCCCCCTCTTCTTTAACCACCTGACTCAAAAATTAAAAAAGCTCATAATTTTGGCTCGTCCTTTATCATTAGCTACTACAACATTGAAGAAAAAAAACATGAAAAAGACCCTAATTGAACCTTTCTTTGCTGCCCACCACACTCGTCACTGAGATTCTACACCATTTTCATTCTCTTTTCTTTTTCAACTACCTTCATCATCTTTGAGTTCTCATCTTCTCTCCTTTTTTTCCTCCCTTTTTCGTAACCTCATTCCTTGTTTAAACGATACAAAATTTGTAAAATCTGCATTGACTTACAATATGTTTTTCTATCATAACTTATTTACTCTTTCAATTGCTTGTTACAGCTAGAAGCTCAAATAAGTGGCTGCCTCATTTTGGATAGACCAAGTTGAGATAAGTTTGATAAGTAGTATAGGTACATCATTTGATATGTTTCAAACTCATATTTTTATTATGTTCAATGTTTCATTCTTTGGTTGTTTCTCAGGGTGTGTTTATCTCTTTGTTTTTGTTAAAAGCTTAAATTTATGGTTATTGGCTTTTGAATATGAATGTCATAATGTTTTTCTTTTATGATCATTAATAGTTGGTTTGATTCTAATGTTTTTTTTTGTCTAATTATATGTGTTTTCCATAGTTCTAATTACCATTGATCCTAATTTCATTTGGCTTGGAGTTATCCTATATTTTTGTTATTATAAAGTACTAAAGGCACCCTTTTAAAGCTCTTGAAATGTTCAATTATATTTAAAATAGTTTGTGTTTGTCTTTTAATTATATTAAAAATAGGTTATGTTTATCTCCTTGTTTTTATTAAAATCCTAAATTTATGGCTGCTGGCTTTTGAATATGAATGTCATATTTTTTTTCTTTTATGTTCATTGATAGTTGGTTTGATTCTAATGTTATTATTTTGTTTGTCTAATTATATGTGTTTTCCATAGTTTTAATTACCATTGATCCTGATTTCATTTGGCTTGAAGTTAGCCCATATTTTTGTTATTATAAAGTACTAGAAGCACCCTTTTAAATCTCTTGACATGTTCAATTCTATTAAAAATAGGATTCATGATTGGAAACTCAACCCTAATTTTGGTGCCTATAGCTCACTAGTTAATAGAGCTTGTAAGGATTGAAACAATTAGGTATTGCTATAATGGTAGACAAATGATTGTTTCAAATTTTTGCTCATCCAATTATGGTTCTTTCATTGAAATTTTTTTAGATTTAGAATAGATGAATGCAACATCTTTGTTTTTTAAGAAGGCTTCTGAAAAGAAGATTAATTTATAGAATGATAAATTATAAGTGTATGTTAAAGGAATTCTATTAATAAGGATGATTAGAAGAAGTTATTGGTTTATGTTATTTGAAAAGAAACATTTCCTTGAAGAATAACTCTTATCATGCATAACTTCTCTTTAACTTCACTTTGAAGATTAGTGTGAGGAAGGATACGAATGCTTGATGGAAATTACAAAAGGAGGTTTTATTCTTTGCATGTTTGGTTTATTTAATTTTATATCATCAAAATGTAGAAGATGTGTCTGGTTTAACTAACGGTAATAAATTTTTTAGTGTAATATAAATATAATTTACCTTGTTTTAGTTTCTTATCAATATTGCTATAGTATGTAATAAAATATATAAATTGAGAAGGCAAAAAGATCATCTTAAGAGGGTATGGAGGTTTATAAATTTTCACCATTTTAATATAATCTTATTGTTATCATTTCCCTTAAATTTAGTATAAGGTTATCAATATTATAGTCAACAAGTTTTCCTAAAGAAATAGTATAAAGGTACACTATAATGGATGCTTTTTATAAGGTTATCATTTATTATGTGTTTTTCTCCTATGGCTCTAACAATTGGTTTAGGATGAGTCCTACTTAGAAAATTTGAAACTTACAAGCATCCTTCTTAAACAAAAGGAGATGGTCACCATAAAATGATGACAATTTTATGATCAAGTTTTGATATTCTAAGAATAAAAGGAAAAAAGAAGCAAAATACCAAATCTTATTCAAGGAAAATTAAAGATAATCAAGACCTAATTTGCCCGTTAAAAACAAAGAAAACTAGTGAAAATGAAGAATCAAAATAGGAGATCATTGAAATGCCTAAATCAATTTCAGATACCCTAAAATTCACTAACCCTAATTTCACAAAATCCCTAATTTGGCACTTCTATTATTTATGTGTCTTCTTTGCTTTTGTTTCATGTTTTTCTCCTTGATACGCAATTGCTTCTCTGCCCGTTACTTCTTTATGAATTTTTTCTCTGCTTCTCTATATGTTGCTTCTCTTCTTCTATGAATGATGCTTCTTTATATTGTAAAGTGCATCTCAGGTTCACATTGTCCACTTTGTCTCATTGTTTGTTGTGGGTTCACGTGGTAAGGTTTACATTGTCTGCTTTCTTATCTCTTTAATGGCCAGTTTTTACAAATTTTATAGTTAATTTATGGTCCCCACTTATTAGTGGTCCTAAAATGTTGTTTATTGTGAGTTCACCTGGTGGGAATTACATGGTTTGCTTCCAACTTGTGTTGTCTGCTCCCAATTTGTGTTGTCTGCATATATGTGATATAAATCATATAGTGTTTAATAAAAGGATAGTGAACTTCCAATGCATTAGTGTACTTGGCAATAGCTTCTCTTTTATATTGGTTGACATTCATCCCTTTGATTAAATTAAACTACTCAGATGTGGTTTGGAAATTGCAAGGCCTCCTTCTTATCAAGCTTAATGTTGTTGTATATGTTTCTATTGAGGAACCATTCTATGCTTTGTTTGTTTTTCTAAGCAAAAAAACTACCATTGTACCTAAGATCAGTGGCCTCTATTTAACCCAAAAACTTTAAGAAATCATTAATCAAGTACTTCTTTTTTGTGTTTTTCCTATCCACCTTTTGAGTTAATACATTATAATTGATGGTTTCATTAGCTTGAAATTGTTATGCCAAGGAATCTTGGAAACCACAAGCCAATTAACCTCATTCGAGGCTCCACAAAGCTTAAAAATTTTATTCAATATTTCAAGATATAGAATTCATAAATGAAATTGTTTGTTACAATACATAAAGTAAAGCCCACACATACACATATATTTAATGCAATAAATACAAATAATGAGATATAAGTAACTTGATTTTTCCTACAATAACATCCTTAGTCACCTCTTTAAATTTGCCATTAATCTGTGGTTTTAAGACTTGTGATTCAAGAAGTCAAACTTGTGAAGAATAGCTCATTCTTGTCAAGCAATAATCTTGGCCATCACGTATGATCAAAGCGTGCAATCTTATATGCATCTTCCATTTAATTTTCATATTCATCATACATGCATATAATTTCCTAAATCATTATAGATACATTTAATTTTCGAAATGATTATTCCATTTGTTCTATTCATATACACCTTTTAATGTTAACCTTTTGCTTATGTAATTAACATTTATAGGAATAATTCACAAATGGGTAAAGTGCAGAAATGTGGGACGTGGAACTTCAGGTTACAACAGTAGAAGGTGTAATATAACAACAAATGAACAACTTGTCAATGTAAGCAGCAAGTGGTTTCACTAGATTATTGTTATTATTGTTGTATTTAGAATTTGCTTAATTTTACTTTGACCTTTTATTTTAATTTTTAATTTTTAAAATGTATTTAAAAACATTTTTAATTTTATTTTATTTATTTTCATTGTCATTAAAGGATATTTTTTCTACTTTTATTTTTATCATAATATGAACTTATTATTTATTAGATAAATACTTTTATATTATTTTATGCTAAATA
>JAOQML010000004.1:29866218-29891084 GCA_027568935.1 Erythroxylum urbanii
TAACCAACTAAATACCATAAATTAAATAAAGCTTTATTTTATAAAAAATTAAAATTAAAATCACAAAAAAGAAAATAAAAAATTTTAACAAAAAATAACTTTAGAACCAAATACCCTTAAACAAATTCATATTCCAAAAGCCAATATATACATATGAATTAAGATATTTTTGTATGATCAAAAAAATCACTCCAAATGTTTTATTTAACATATTTTTGTTCAAATTAACCTTTTTATAAAAGAAATATATAAAAATTTCATTATCCAAAAAAAGAAATTTATAAAAGAGATGGACGAATGTGAGAGTAACGATGTTGTAAACATACATATCTAGTATTGATAATAAAATATAACGTTAAACACAATTCTAGAGCCTACCTTATTATCCAATGCAGGCCTTGGTTTGTAAAGATATATATAAAGTTGTTTTAATGTTTTTAGATTGTTTTCTTATCCATAATATCTTTTTTAGAATTGGCGAAGGATTAACCTTTCTAGTTCACCAACATAAAAAGGAAAAAAGAACAAAGATTTGAGATGGAAGATAGTGAACAAGAACACCCTTATATTAAGAATAATTAAAACATATACTTTTGAAGAAAAGTAGTATTAAAGGTTAAAAAAACATTTTCCCTATTTTTTAAAATTTTCATTTAATAAAAATAAAAAATTATTAGAACTTAAGAATCTTAACCAAAATACCACTATACAATTGAGAGTTATATAAGACAAAGAATGAGTAGCTTTATTAGTTTGCCTCTTAACAAAGTACACATTGACATTAGTGTTAAAACTAACATTAACCTACACTCTAGGATGATAGAGCCAAGTTCAAGTTCTTGATCATCTTTTTTAAAATTATTGATTTTATTAACTATTAGTTGGTTATCAATTTCTACTATAAAATTACAAAAAGAGGAGAAAAGCAACTATTAGAAAGATTTTTATAGAGCTAGAGGTTTAGCCACTCTCAGTGGAGGAGTATTAGGTATGGTAATGGAGAAACCTGCCATAAATTGTCGATTATTACTGATGACAATACTAATATTCATTATAAAGTCAGCCTAAAAAATTGTATAGTACATATTATAGTTTAAAACAATCATTGTTGGAACCTGCTAATAAGTCCCTGAAATATGAGAGTAAGCTGAAGATTGACACACTTTCTGCTTGCCTGAACAAGCTTCTATTCCTCCAAAAACTGAAGATGGTGGTATGTGAATAACTTAAATGATGATCATCATTTTTATAAAGAGAATTATTCTAAAAATTACTAATACCCAATAAGATCATGCATAAACATCAGATTAGGTCTAGAGAGGTTGAAGATAATAAAAAAAAAGTCTTAAACTAACCCAATTTCATTAACATCAAGCTTAAAAGCTATGTCACTCCAAACTTACCATACACTTAGGCCTCGAAAAAAGATATAACAAATATAATAAGGGTCCATCTGTAGCTTGGGCTTCACTATAGTTGATCGTATAGGCAGGCAATCATAAGGCAACCTCCATATATAATGTGGCAACCTCCATTTAGATTGTTTAACTTTGGCAGATATATTTAGCATCCAAAGACACGATCAATTCTTGTTCAACCTCAAGTTCTCGTCATAGGTCACTATACCACAAGCAACTCAATAACTAAATTTAACATTGTAAATGTTATTCTAACTAAAGTGACATATAAGTTGATCCTATCTTCTAACTAAATGAATATGAAAAAGGCAAAAGGGTCAAAAAAGACCCAAAGGTTTTACCTAAAATTTAAATAGGACCGTAACATTTTTAAACATTAAAAAACAACCCAAACGTTTGATAAATGTTCAAAAGGACCATTGAGTTAACATAAATTTAACCTTTAAATATTTCCTACATGGAATTTTTGTTTTTTGTTTTTCTTTTGGACCCAACGCCACATAGATTATTAATCTTATATTTCCTAATATAGAAAACCACAAATTAATTTTAGATACCTTCAAATTCACTCGTCTAGTGGTTCATGACATCTCTCTTTCAAGGAGGCAGCGGGGATTCGACTTCCCCTAATTTCCCAAAATCCCTAATTTGGCACTTCAACTACTTGTGAGTCTTCTCTGCTTTTGCTTTATGTTTTTCTCCTTAACGCATATTGCTTTTCTACGTGTTTTTTTCTCTACTTTGCATACTACTTCTCTGCTTCTCTACATGTTACTTCTCTGCTTCTCTATATTGTGAGGTGCATCTCGATTTCACATTGTCTATTTTGTCTCACATTGTCTATTATGGGTTCACGTGGTGGGATTTACATTGTCTGATTTCTTATCTTCTTAGTGGCCGGTGTTTAAAAAATTTATAGGAAATTTATGGTCCTTATTTTTTAGTGATCCTAACATGTTGTTTCTTGTGGGTTCATTTAGTAGCGATTACTTGGTTTGCTTCCAACTTGTGTTTTCTGCTTGTATGTGATAAAAATTATATGGTGTTTTATAAAAGGATAGTGAACTTCCAGTGCATTAGTGTACTTAACAAAAGCTTATCTTTCATATTGCTTGACATTCATCCCTTTAATTGAATTAAACTACTTTAGGATGTGGTTTAGAAATTGAAAGCCCTCCCTTTTATCAAACTCGATGTTGTTCTATTTGTTTCTATTGAGAAACCACTCAAAGCTTTGTTTGTTTTTTTATATGAAAAACTGCCTTTATATCTAAGATCGGTGGCCTCTATTTAACCTAAAAACTTTAAGAAATTATCAATCCAATACTTCATTTTTATGTTTTTCCTGTCCACCTCATGAGTTAATACATTATAATTAATGGCCTTATTGACTTGAAGTTGTTATACAGGGAATCTTAGAAATCACAAGTCAATTAACCTTATTTAAGGCTCCTCAAAGCTTAAAAATTTTATTCAATTGTTCAAGATACATAATTCATAAATGGGATTGTTTGTTACAATATATAAAGTAAGGTCCACACATGCACATAGAATTAATGTAATAAATATAAAGAGATAGAAGTAACTTAATTTTTCATACAATAACATCCTTAGTCGCCTCTTTAAATTTTCCATTTATCTGTGGTTTTAAGATTTCTGATTAAAAAATTCAAACTCATAAAGAATTACTCATTTTTGTCAAGAAATATTCTTGTCCATCATATATAATCAAAGCGTGCAATGTTATATACATCTTGCATATAATTTTCATATTCATTATATATGCATACAAATTTTCTAAATCATTATAGATGCATTTAATTTTCAAAATGTTTATTCCATTTGTTCCATTCATATGCACCTTTTAATGTTAACCTTGTGCTTAGGTAATTAACATTTACAGGAATGATTCACAAAAGGGTCGTGCAAAAATGTAGGAAATATGGAACTTCTGGCACAACAATAGAAGGTCTAATATAACAATACCAAATGAACAACACGTCAAAGTAAGTAATGAGTAGTTTAACATTATTTGTTTTATTTAGTTTCCAATACTAACATAATGCATATTATGTTGTAGGTCTTAACAACTTCTAGAGAAAGGCAAACTTTTGGAGAAGGATTAGCAATACCAACATCTACAGAGACACATTCTCAGTTAAACTCGAATGACTTAGCAACAATTAATTAATGAAATATGGTTTTATGATCTATACTAATCATTAGACATATTTTAATTTTAGCAAACTTGTATTGGCATAGCATGTCAATTAATTAGGAATGTATACCTAGTCAAGAAAGCATAGATGTAAGTTCAACAAATGCTTGATTTCTTAAATTTGTTGTCATTATTACGTTCAAAGGTAAATATAGCATTACATCAGGATAGTTACAAGTTATAGCAACTAAAGTGAGAGCAATAATTGGAGGCAGTAACAAAGAATTAACTTTCCAAACAATTAAGCATATTTAGCCATAGATTATATTTTGGATTACAACTTGTGTTAAACCAAAAGACATGGATTATACTTTCTAAATATATTTTGGATTATACTTTATGTTATCATCTCCTAGTTGGTATTGGATTTGATAGATTTTATTAGCTTGGAATTGTTATAAATAGCAATCACTTCTAATTGGTCCTACTTCTTATATCATTACTTTCCTTTGACCTAATTATGCCAATCATTTCGTCACTTTCTTTTGAAAGAGATGGTGCTAGGTGTATGTATGATATGCAATTTGAGATTAATATTTTAATAACTAGAGTTATAGGTTGAGTATGAGCTTAAGCATAACCACGCTTAAAAATTCTCTTAAGAAAACAATAAAATGTTCAATGAGATCACTATTTTGAGCAACTGGGATGTTTGGAAAACAAAAAAAAATTGATAGAGAGGAAAAGAAATTGTAATGAAAAAGAATTTAATGGGATCAAATTTAAAATTTCATACATCTATACATATAAAGATTGGACTAAACTTATTTTGCAACCATATAAAAGATAAAAAATGAAAATAAAATTAAATTGAAGCCTAAAATTAATGTTTAATAAAATCAACATCAACTCTTTCTTCTTTTTTTATTAACATTTCAATTTCTTGTTTCACAATTTTCATTGCTCATCAAATGCCTTTGTTTCTTTCAAACATCTCCTTAATTCAGCCCCCTTCTTAAGTACATATATTTCTTTCCTTAATTTTTGAATAAAATTGACAGTTCTACCGAGAAATTGCTTGTCGTATCATTGGAAAAACTTGCAATTACCAACTAGGTAATTAGAACATCACAAAATCTTCTCTTGAATTATCATCACTCTATAAAGTCCTTAAAGAAGCTTTTGGCCCACTATAGCAAATCACTTTTGGCCCATTATTATAGTTCAAATTGCTAGGGTCTTTAAATTTTCCATTTGCAAAATTGTAGAAGTAAAATGACTATATACATTAAAACCTATTTGAATTACATTAGTCATCATCACATGACTAACCAAATAACATACTCGCATTACATGAAAAGAAATGCTCTATCCAAGCCAGAATGCTGTATCTAAGGAATGCAAACATAATTGGTTATAAATAGAAATTAAAGAAGATAAATAAAACACATTACATATGGGAAAGAACATTAGATATTTTCTACATTTCATGTTACATCTCTAGCATTGTAGCATAATTTTTTAACTTCCCTAAATTTTAGTTCTTAAATCCCTCCCCTCTCTTGTTTACAATTTACAAATTCATAAAGATCATCCATGTAACATCATGATACAATATGCTTTATATGCATAAAAATCATCTATGCAATATGATCAACACATATATAAATATTCCTCTACATGCACTTTTGATATCTACTTCACTACAATTTTATATATTTGGTGGATACATAATTGTATGCATAATGTTCCTCTGTATAAACAATCTTTAAGATCAAGGTATACATAATTGTTCCTCTACATAAATGATCTTTATATATAATTATTCCTCTGTATGTATGATCTTTATATGTAATTGTTCCTCTACATAGATGTTCCTTTGTATAGATGAGAAACAAATTATTGTGATAATGATGAAATCAAACTTTATATCTAGTTCACTTCAATTTTATGAGGTGTAAGAATGATTGTGCCAGGAAATACATATGCCAAAGAGTACATTGTATAAAGTTGTGAAAAGTACACTATAGTTTTAGTCTTTTCATTTTTCATAAGAGAATTTACTAACTTAAAGTGATTAAGATTTAATGTTGAGTCCACACTAAAGAGTAAGATATTGATAAGCGAAAAAGAATAAAAGACGAGATAGCACTAGACATAGAAGCAAGGCAACGTAGAGAAGCAAGCTAACATAGATAAGCAATGCGATACAGAAGCAATGTGACAGAGAGAAGCCATCATGACATAGAAGCAATGTGACATAGAAGTAAAGAAGTAATACAACATGAGCCGAGAAGCAACCACAACATGTAAGTATCAAATCAACGCGAAACAAGCAAAGAAACAACATACAGAGAAGTAGAGAAGCAATGCATGTGCAGAGAAGTAGCATGAAACAAATCCAACACCACCAGAGAAGATGAATAATATAGAGGTGCTGAAATTAGGAATTTTAGGTGACAAAATTAGGGATTTTGAGAATTGGGGATTTAGGGTTTAAAAGCTTAGTTAATTTAGGGGGTTACAAATTTTATTAAACTCCATGCTATGCAAGATAAATTGTCTACATGGCAATGGGGTCTTAAAAAAAATCAGAAATTCCATGTAGGAAACATTTAACGGAGGGGTTAAATTTCTTTTAACTTGAGGGTTTTTTTAATGTTTATCAAACGTTTGGGTTATTTTTGAATGTTCACAAACGTTAAGGTCCTAATTAAATTTGAAGCAAACCTTTAGGTCCTTTTTAAACCTCTTTTTCATATGGAAAATAATAGCTATAACCTCTGTAGAGAATAATTTCTATAACAATTTCATATTCCAGACCTTATAGGAAAGAATCATCAAATCATTGAGCATTAAATGTTCCAAACCATAAATTACAGAAGGTATAATTCTAAAATTGATGAGGAAGAGCATAATGAGTCGTGAAATGCCTTAAGAAGTTAAAAATAAGCTTATATTTTTAAAAATTCACCTTAAAATCAAATGTGATTTTCAAGCCTTACTTCCTTCCACACCCTTATCATAAAATATGAACGAAGGCTAAGATAATCTTCTAAGTAAAACTTGGATCATCACTTGAGCTGTTGATAGTAAACCTTATTAAAATGGATTTTAACTTTGAGTGGCTCAGATATTAGAGTATACAAGTAGTGAAAGAGCTTCCATCCTTACTTAGCCAACATAGTTATGTTAAAGGAATGTAAACAATGAAAACTCAATCCACCAAATTTTTTGTGCATATACTATATATTCTATGATATCCAATTTATTCCCCTTCAACCATTATGTTTATACTCCATCAAAAAGAATTCACAATTTTATAAATCTCATTATAAAGTCACAAATAATAAAAAAATGTTCATACAATAAATAGGCATTGTTTTAACTAAGGATTTAAGGAGCATCTCTCTCCCTGCCTTAGAAAAGAATCATGTTCTTTAAAATGTTACTCAATTCCACACTCTCGCTTTTAAGTATGAAAAAAATTCTTGCCTCTTTTAATCAAAGAAGGAAGGGTAAGATATTTTTTTATCTCTTAGATACCTTAATGATTGATGAAATAGAATCCATAAAATAAAATGACATATTAGAGCTAAAAAAAATTCTTAACTTTGAAAGTTAATGGTCTAGCCTGATTCATCCTCTTATTTCTTTAAAATGAATTTCATGTGATAAGTTTTCTCCTTCATTACATTAAAGAAAAAGAGTCTATCAAATTATGTGTAATTGGAGGAGCAACTATACAAATCTTATTTATATTAATCATTCCTTCCTTACCAACTTTGAACAACATAATATATAATTTTCTGCATATAAAATTAAGAGATATAATGAAAGTGGATTGATTTTCAGCAACTTATGACTAGGAATCATATGGCTTAATATTTCACCATTAAATTTGATAGAAAACCTAATAGAAGAGATAAATAATATAATCTAATTAACCAAAGTCTTTGTAAAATCCAAAATGAAAAGGATTATGTGAAGGAAAGATTAATTCATAGGATCATAAGTCTTACCAATATTGAATTTAAGAGCCATATTATCCACCTTACCCTTCCTCTTAGACAAAATAAAGTGGAGAGATTCAAAAGCATCCAAAAAGTTGTCTAAAAAAATCCTATCGAAGATAAATGTTGACTAAAAGTTATACACCAATTTAGGGAGAATACCTTTTAATTGATTTGCCACCACATTGGACATACCTTGTATTATATATTATAAAAACCTATTGGCACAAAATCCTCTATTGATGAAGTTTGATCACATTCTAAAATCAACACAAGTGTAATATCATTCAATGACACAAGAAGCTCATTCAACTCTATCTAGTTCAAACAAGCTCAAAAAATATCTGGACTAACAAACTCCTAAAATTTCTTATTGAAGGCATGATTAAAGTCATCTAACTCTAAAGATTAATCTAAATGTATTTGGAACATGGCCTTCTTAAATTCTTTCTTGTTGAATTAAAATTTTCCTAAGCTCCTTCTAAGTTCTTTGAACTATGTTATCCAAACTAGACTAACCATGCTATCAAAAAGCTAATAATGTTTTTTGATATTGATATATTTTGCTGTAAAATTAACTAATGAGTTTAGAATTTCAATCATGAAGGACTTCCTCGTAGTGTTTTAGCTTATCCAATATATTACTAGATAAATTATAATTATAAATCCTCTCAACAATATCAACTAGAGCTTCTCCTTTAAACATGCATTTCTAAAATGGGAATGCTTATTATAATTAAAATTGTATGCCATCCATCAACATTAAGTAAGAGAGAAACTAGAAGTTGGAGTACACAAATTAGATGTTACCACTTGAGGATATAATGCGATCCAATTTGAGTTGAATACAACTTGATCAACTGTTTCTTAAAGAAAAAAACTAACTTTCCAACAAGAAAAGGAAATATAAACCTCTTGACAAAAAGAGGAGATTAATAATAAAGAGATAGTAACAATAATAACCTCCCATCAAAACTAAATAAATAGCTTCAGATCTAAAATAATTTTATTCGTTATTAATTCAGAAATGAGAATAGTTGAAGAACAATGTTAAAAAGTTCAACCTTTTTTTTTATAAGAATCGATGATTAGCATAAATTTACTTAAAATATGATGAAGAATCAAGTAATCAACTTTAAGTGTCATATTTCTTAGTTTAATCTAAAAAGATATTTTTGAGGTATATTACTTGCTCAAAGGAAAGAGAGGGTTGTATTTTTCTTGAGAAAAAAAAAAGGAGAAGAAGAAGGTAATTATGGTAATTAAATACGACAATTAGGATTTTGAAAATTTTAAAATTGCTCAATACCATTAGTAGAGTACAATAAATCAATCAAACATGATATCCCTCATTAATGTTATTATGCAAAAATCCAATCAAAATACGAATGAATTTAAAATTGAAAAACCTAAAATTCAATCTCACAAGCTAATAGTGCAATACACATAAATAATCCAATTAATCACTTCAAATTAACCAAAAAAAAAAGACTTTCAATAGAATTACAAATACAAGATTATCCATCAAATTTTATCATATAACAAATAAATGAAGTGCAATTCCTAAACTAAAAGCTTGAAAATAGACCTTTGACTGGACACTTGATCGTCTTGGTTCTTACTAAATTAATCTTGTAACATATAACAGGCCTTTTGTTACATGATAGACCGACTTGCAAATTAGGGTATTGAATTTGGCCCACTAGGAAACAGTCTCAATACGTCATGACGTCGCCATATTTTCACCTCCTCAAACCCAAACAACAATATCGTATCCTTCTAGTTATCAAACAAACGCAGAACAGAAAAAAAGAAAGAAGAGGGAGAGCAAATCACATCAATCAATGGACAGAGAATGGGGTTCGAAGCCCGGAAGCGGGGGCGCCGCCTCCGCCCAGAACGAAGCAATCGATCGCCGTGAACGTCTCCGACGTCTCGCCCTTGAGACCATCGATCTCGCTAAAGATCCCTATTTCATGCGAAACCATCTGGGCAGGTAAACGATAATTATAATAATGGGAAAGGAATCAACTTTGGAGGCCAATTGATTTGATTTTGGTTGGAGTTTTGTTTGTTTGTTGGGTGTTCACTGTGTTTTTTGTTGGGTAACTGGCGATGTAGTTATGAGTGTAAGCTGTGTCTGACTTTACACAACAATGAAGGGAACTACTTGGCCCATACTCAAGGCAAGCGTCACCAGACCAATTTGGCTAAGAGAGCCGCTCGAGAGGCCAAGGAGGCTCCTGCTCTTCCTCAACCCAACAAACGCAAAGTTAACATTCGCAGGACTGGTAAATTAAAGTTCTCGTCTTTACTGCCCTTTTTTCTTTGGTTCTTTATGTCGGCACTTGGTAGTTATTAGTAGTTTTGTGGAAATTTTAGTGAATTGTCGTAGAAAGATGAGAAAGTTTCACCTTTGGGGAGTTAGGTATTTGATTCACTGGCTTATATGGCGTACCTGGGCTAACTGTTTCTTTTTTTCTTTTCCCCCTTTACGTGGTCAATTGATGTCAAATAGTAATTCTTCTACCATTCGTGCAGTTAAAATTGGTAGACCTGGGTATCGGGTGACTAAGCAATTTGATCCAGACACAAAACAGAGATCACTTCTGTTTCAGGTTTTTTATTTTCATTTTTCATTCCTCTTGTTTTTCCTTGTACTATGGAATTTTAGTAGTGATATGCAGTTATATTTCATTAATATTATGTAGATAGAGTATCCTGAAATAGAAGACAATATGAAACCAAGGCATCGATTTATGTCATCTTATGAGCAGGTACTATCTTCTCTCTTTTCTGTTTTGCTAGAATTGTTTGTTACTTGCAGTTATTATGATAAAATTACTCTGCTTTTGTGTAGCTTGTGTTTCATTGTGCTTGTGCTATTATTGAATTTTGAACTTTCTTAACCCCATTGATCTTTATGTCATTCTTCTCTTCTTTTGGGAAGTAGTACACCATACTGCATAAAATCTAACCATCTTAATTTGGTTTGCTTTGTCATGGATGCAGAAAATCCAACCCTTTGATAAGAGATACCAATATCTTCTATTCGCAGCAGATCCTTACGAGATAATTGCTTTCAAGGTAAACTGATATGAATTTGATTCATGGATTCAATTTGACCATGTCATCTGTTCCAGTTTTAGTTATTGGTTCTTTTGTCATATCCTCAATTCAGGTTCCCAGCACTGAAATTGATAAGTCCACCCCAAAATTTTTCTCACATTGGGATCCTGACTCAAAGATGTTCACAGTAAGTATTTTGCCACTAATACTTGTCTTGACCTTGTCTGTTATGTTTCGGATGGACTATGTTTCATGGTCCTGTGCTTACACTTGTGCCTAAGTTCTCTTTTTAGTAGTGAGATTGCATATTAAGACAAATTAGCTTTAGTCTTGGTGTTAGGCATACAGGCATTTCTTGAAACTTTTAGTGGGACCATGATGTCTTGATAAAGCCAACTTGACTAAGGTTGAATACAACATAAATTTTGCATTTGACCGACCCTAATCATACTATTAATACATGTTTGTTGTTGCTTTTGCACGCAAGATAGTTCTCATGCTACATGAGTATAGGTTGCTTATATATATATATATGCTGTGACTAAAACCTGACTACCCAACTGAAATATAAATATATATATATATATATAGTCAGGTTTTAGTCACGCTGTGACTTTAACATAAAGTTCCATTTTAGCTAATCCAGTCCTCAATTGCAGTTGCAGCTGTACTTCAAAATCAAGCCACCAGAGCTGAACAAGCCTCAGCAGGCTACTGCTGTCAATGGAACAGCAGCTCCAGGGGTACCACCAAGGTCGTTGCCTCCTCCTCCACAAGCTCCACCTCCACCACCACCTCCACCACAAGGACTATCAACTGGAACAAGACCTCTACCACCACCAATGCATGGATCATTACCTCTGCCTCCACCTCCAATGTCAAATGGGCCTAGGCCGATGCCTCCTGGTGGAACACCAGCAGCTCCTCCTCCACCAACTGGTGGTAGTGCAATGTCAAATTTCACTCCTGGCACACAGGTTGGTGGCCCCCCATCAATCCCACCACAAAGTTTTCCAGGACAACAGATGCCGGTGCGACCACCCCCGCCACCTCCAAACATGGGACAGTAGATTTCTTGGCCTCCTGGGTTCTGTTCAGGATGTTTTGTGTTGGAATACATCAATTGGTCTCTCAAATGTATTGAATTCCCTTGAATCTGAATGTATTAATTAACAGGTGCTAGAAGTTTTCATATAAAAAAATCTTAGCAAGGATAGAACTAGAGCGTTGAAGAAGTATCATCAACATGTTCCTGTTCATTTTCTGGTTGGAAGATATGTTGCTAACGTTTCTGTTTCTCTGCCTCCTGCTTTTATAGAAAAAAAATTTGGAGAGAGGAGAGGGAGAGATTTGGTGCTCCAGCTTCGATTTCAGAGACGCAGACTATTCGACGAGTCCTTGGATTTTGTTTATGCTTTTCTGTTAGTGTATGTTTTCTTGTATCATGAAATTGTAGAAAGAGAAAGTCGCATTTCTCTAGTAGTTCTAAATTGTGCTGGCCTTTAGTCATTTGTTTTAATATCTCATAAATGCATGCTCTAACATGCCAACTTCAATTTTTGGGGTTCAAAAATTAACGGATGGATTTCAATGGTCCAGTGTAATCCTTCAGGCAATTTGCTAAGTATCGTCTTCGACCAAGTTCATCAAAATATAGATGGTAATTATGAAACTTTAAACGGCAATTTCACCTGCGTGGAGAATAATGGCACGAATTGTCATATGCCGAGTGAGGAAAATGAGGTATTAAAGTTGATTTTTGTAATCATCCAAGACAGGCCCTTTAATGCTGCAATTGCACACAATTTCACAAAAACTGAAAGGGAAGAACAAATTCACAATAGTTCGGGAAAAAGAAGGGGGCTGAGTTCATATTTTTGTATAGACTCGATGTGGAAGGTGCTCCGGAATGAAGTGTTCATGGAACTCCCAGTGCACGTAAATACAATTGAGCCAAAAGACTTACGATGTCACCACGCTAGGTGGGAACACTTTTTTGATGAAGTCTAGGAACCGCCTGGAGTAAAATGTAGGATCAACAGCAGAGATGGACAAGGAATCATATTGAAGAGATTTGTATTTGTGTTCTATCTTCTTACACAAATTGTACTCTTGCAGTATATCGATTATGCCTAGGTAAAGAACTACGTCATATGTTTCATGAAACACCTGCTTTTCTTCTTTCCCTGTTACCTGCTCTGCCCTTGCTGGCATGTTGACACCGAGCTGGATTTGAAGCCTGCTCACAAATTTCAAGAATGACAAAAGGGAACTTAATGGAGCAACTCAAACGAGTAGCATATTTTACAGCAGTTCAAATGCATAAGAAATTTCATCTTGGTCTCTGATTCACTGTTGGAACTTTATTCTTCAGAATTTCAGCAAAATGAATGTGTTTACGCTTAACATAGAACATCTATATTCCTGCTTGTGTTAACTAATCAGATTTATGCTAATTTTACTACCAAGAAACTCAACTATTTTAATGCACATTAAAGTTCTTGGGCATGTTCATATTCTTCACAGGTGAAAGTATAAAAGGCAGGCTGAAAACTGACATTACGAGTCTAAATATGAACTACAATTGATGTTCTATGGCATGAATCCTTACGAATAGTTAAGGACAACGTACTTTGCTGTGCCAGGAAGAAGAAGATCCACTTCCTTGTTCCCAGCAGATGATGCTCGCAATCGGCTACCTCTAATGTGAGGACCCACTACAATACTCTTATCACGTCCACGAGGAACCAAGACAAGACCTTCTGGGTAGTTTTCATCTTCAATGGTATCTGCAGGAAGACATCAGAAACCCAATTGAGACATGAGAACGTTTTCCTATTTGATTCTATAAACTATGAAGATGTAAATCGCAGGCAGATAGACCAGGCCAAACAGGACTAATGTCCTAGGACACATGTATGATCCATTAAATTCCCTTTGCTGTTTATACACAATCTATTTGTACACACATACATGTTCACATTCACAATCCTAACATGTACTTAAAACTTGCAAAATAATACCAGAAACAAAACCAAAAGTGAAAAGGATCTACACTTTTTTGAGCTTCCAAGATTAGTTAAGGTGGACAACTAAACCTATCATAGTTTGAGAAATTATTACTGGATCTAAGATGGCAAGCTTAGTTGGAGGTAGAAAACCTTGACTTGTTATATATGACACGTGGCACTGTCACTTCAACATGCAGCTAATATTGATTTACCCTCATCCACCTTTCTCTTCCTATCTGATACTAGCCTACAGCAATTAACACCACAAGTGTGCTCTCTATAATAATTTGTCATTTTCCAGACTTCATTCACTGTCTCTCCATTTTTATTGAAGCAGAACATGCTAGAAACACCGGCTAAGAGAAACATAATGTGTTTGCTGAGGTACCTGCCTTCCTCTGGAAGAACTCCCAAGCCTTGACCTCTTGTACCTTGGTTGCTGGACATTGAAGACCGTAGATGTTGTGGGGCTCGATAATGCACACCTAACAGAAGGCTATAATCCATAATTTGCTGAGTTTCCAAAAATTTGCTATCTGTCTCTATCTGCCTGCTTACAAGAAAGCAAACAATAATGTATCTGCACTAGGAAAATCTAGGAACAACAATTATCACGCATAATTTGCAAAATTAATTGGAGACATAATCAGGCATGACAATATGATAACATAAATGACTAAGATGCCTCTACGTTTTGGTGCATAAATTCCAATTATTTTTCTGAAAGAACTTACACTTGAGCATATATTTAGGCAATTGTTGCCCACTGAAACTCAGACAGAGTATTAGCATGAGAAGTTATATAATATTTTATATTATCTGCATAAGTGGTTTACTTATGCTATCGCGTCAGTAGCACTGAGGTTCTCAGCAGTCTCAGCAAAATGTAATTGCCAAATGGATGGTAATGTCAAGTGGTAAGCAGCGTAGTGTTTATCTAAGTCATTGCTCTTGATGTATGAAAATGAGTACAAATTTTGTTTTACTCCTGATTAGAAGAAATTATTTTAATTTAGAAAAAAAGAGGATCTCAAGGATAGGAGCTGCCACTTCAGATATATATCGACTGGTCATAGGTAAGAATCATAAAGATGATATTCTAAAGCTTGTTGATTGCCAATCCTCCAATCTATATCTCCTCGTATGAAATAAAGACAAGTTTTTTTTCTTTGTCCTTGTTGGAGAAATCCAGAGAAAAAGGCTCTTAGGGAAGAGGAGCTGCTACTGTTAGTTATATAATAGATGAGTGAGATGATAGGCGATTTGTAAAAAGGATTTTAAGTTAGGAGACGGCACTCATGTAAGTGATATACTGACATTTTTCTATATGATACCCACCTCGGAGAAACTTAATGAAATTATTTGTAAGAGAGAACAAGAAAAGAGAGCTAGCATATGGAAAAATTAAAAAAAAACCTAATAATTGATAATGAAAATAATCCACAAACTTCAATAGTTAAGGTCAACAATATATAACCAAGGACGTAGAACTTACTTTAGTAAAGCATCTTGCCATGAAGGCTCCAGATAGAAGTAGTAATTAAGGTCCAAATCCTTCAATGTGGTGTTCTCATCAATTTCGATCTTGTCTGCCGATCTTCCCAGTGATGAACCTTTCAAATCAAACCTTCGATGTATCCTTAACTCTGTGCAAAACATGTTTCCCATCACCACAAAGCGAAACTGCAATGCAGGAAAAATCTCATAAAAATTTTAGCTCTAGGAGGGTGTAATACTGAAAAGAACTGCAAGACCAATTACGACCAATTGTTGCATATTATAGCACATAATATATGAGAATAAACTTATAACATGATATGTCATTAGTATGGAAAAAGACCAGTATCATTTAACGTACAGAATAATAATAGCAAGTACCTTCTGCCCACTTGAAGGTTTGATTCTATGAAGCCCAAAAAATTTGGTTATGAGTGTATTCTCATACGATCTGACATGATGATGATAGTCTGGAAGCATTTTCACAAGCACCTACAAGTCAGAAAATTGTTACCAGAGCTCAACACCTTAAATCGAGATATTAAAAAAAAATCAAATAGCTAAAATTTAAGGATATTTTTTTTGTCTTTAGGAATTGCCACAATAATTCAATTAAAAGAATTACTTGAATGGATAATTATCATGGCATGTGCCATTGGGCCCACCCTGTGGACAGTCTCTAATTTAGATATAGTTCTAAAAGTCCTTTTTGTTAGTAGAAGTGTAACCCAGGTGCTTGTCGTCACATTTCCATTTGGAATTTATATTTGTATATTAACTCAACTATGTCAAATTACAGGTTGAACTTTCTATACATAAGAATTTAGAGTCTCAGGCTGCAATCAAGAAGTGGAAAGAAGGAAGTTTGAGAAATATAATGTGCTCGTGTGCTGGTCGCAATTGTCTCCAGACCAAAGACAAGGTTCAAATGAAGATGGTAAACCTGGACTTCAGACTTTCGGAGTGTCTTAATCATGAAGCGATCATCTTGAGACAGGAAAAAGATGCTACCACTTTTCCCAGGAGAAGAGAGCTCCCTAAGAGTGTCATTTCCACAAATGGACATCATATAGTCAGCAGCATCAATCTTGAACATCTCCCTTAAATTCCTACAATGAGAATTAATAAGGTTATTAACATGGAACCTAAAGATCTAAAACAGATCAAAATTAATGAAACAAACAAACTGGTCAAAGAGTATACGTTGAAGGCCTTGAAAAACTAGAAACATAAATATCGAAGAATTGGACAGGTGGAGAGGTCTGATAGTGCTAGAAAAATAGGAATAGAAGGTGAAAATAAATATTACGCTTTCCTAACTATGTTCATTATAATGAACAGAACTACAGAAGGTTAAAAAAAGAAACCTGAAAACAATTGGGCAGTAATCTTTCCACTTGAAGTCGTCTGATTGATGAGGTGGTGTCAATTGGCATCCGGTTTTCGGAAAGTGCATAGAAAAACTTGCATTTGGGACAAAATCTGATTGACGAACTTCTCGCCCCTGTACAGGAGTGATTTTCCCAACAGTGTATCTGATCATATTCCAATGCATATTCAACAACTAATATTCGTAAAGTAAACAAAAATGATACAGGTACAGAAATGAATATCATTTGCTTTCTCACTGTTGATATTGGATATCTCAACAACCATATCTAGAAGCTAATTTATTTTTTTGTAACTTAAGGAATTGGAAAGGTAAATGCATCTAGATATCAATCACTACATTAGAAAGAAATACGTAAATGTGCTGGATCAATTCCTCCCAGGAACAAATTCTTTCACCAAAAGATGGTGCTTCAACAGGAAATGGACAGAGGTGTTAGAGCTCAAGAAACTAAATTCTGTTGGATAATGCAAGGAACAATTCAGACAGATTATCTATCAATATTATGAGGGTTAGAATTGTAGTCATGTGGTTATGGATGTTACATAAGATACAAACTTGATCTACCTAATTCCAAGTTGCAAACTGAGCATTAGGTCATAACTCTTATGCCCTCTAATGATCATTTCACCAGGTCTCTTGACTTCTTTTGCGAGCTTCCTTTCCCGTTGTTTTGCTCTTCTAGATGATGGTGAAAAACTATTATCCAAGACAACTTCACTAATCAAAACACCTTGAATATATTCCCGTTCCAAGATAGGTGGTATCTTTATCTCAACTTCCCTATCTATACCATCAGAAGTGGATTCCGCTAACTCAGTAGATAAATCATGTCCAATCACCTTTTCAATAGAAACCTCAAGACTCCAACGCCTTTCCAGGAAAACATTTTTGTTGCGTGACTGCTCCAAAGATAACAAATTTCCTTTGGAAAGTCTATCAGTATAATTATGACGAGATCCTTGCTCATCACAAGCCTCAACATTTGCTGTATCTACTGAAGATAAATGTTGAATATACGTATGGTTGTACTTTTTCAAGTCTGGCAGTAAGTCTCTTTTCCTTAACGCATTGAGATATCGTTCTTGCACTGCTGGAAATCGGCTGCCTATAGGGTAAAATGATCCTTTTCCATCCTTTAAACCATGCGTCCAAGTTCCAACATAGCATCCCCCATCACTCCAAGTATATACACCAAATCCGTGCATCATGCCATTTAACCAGCTTCCTTCATGTGAGTCCCCATTGATCCACTTAAGAGTCCCTTTCCCTGTCATTTTCCCTCCTTTCATATTCCCGATATATACATTTCCATTCGCCCAGGTATACTTTCCTGGTCCTTCTGGACTTCCCTGGATCCAGGAACCCTCAAAGATGTCTCCATGAGGATAAACTTGATATCCAAGACCGTGTTTGAGATTCAATCGCCATCTTCCTTTGTATGTCAGATTAGTAGAATCAATATAGGTTCCTGCACCATGAATATAGCCACCAGAAAATTTACCCTCGTAAATTGCTCCAGAAGGCCACAGAAGTTTTCCATTTCCATGACTCATCCCCCTTTGCCATTCACCTGCGTAAACAGAGCCATCTGACCAAACATACTTCCCATTACCCTCAGGTACATTACCAAGCAATGAACCAAAATACGATTCTCCGTTGGGAAGAAAAAGCTCGCCTACTCTAATCGCATCAACTTCAGAATATGTATGGTCAGCTTCACCATTGATTGATATGGATTTACGATCTCTATCGGAAATAGCACCAACAGACTCTATTCTATCTGAAAAACTCAATGCTCCTACATTATCAAGAATGGCCACTGGGCCAGACATGCATAATTCCCAAAAGAGTACAATTTCTAAATTCAAACACAATTATAAATGGTTTAAAACGTTCGATGGATTATCTGACAGTAGTACCACCATGACAATGTAGGATTTGATTTTAATGCACTTGCTCTCTTGTCTGTCAATCAAACAAAGATCAAAGATTTGTTAGCATGTCAAAAAGGAGAATTTAAACTCCATCAGAGAACTTTTCCGAAATATAAAACAAAAGCACCTACAGAGCTTAATCAGATAAAACAAGAAGCCTATTTCATCTTCTACTATCAAAGGATGCAAAGGAAACAAAAACACTCAACGAGGGAATCATTTAACTCAAAACGGTCTTAACTTTAAGTCCAGCCCAGGACTGATTAATTGTCAATCCCCTATATCCTTCTTAAGGACTGGATTGTTCTTTGAGTTGATTGTATGAGAAACATATATCCACCAATTAACAATAAAAAAATGCATATGTATCTATGATAAATGGATTAACGTGGTTTATACTCCACACCTTTTGTTTTCACAAATATTTTTAAAGTTTTGGAACAGAGAGGTTGTCTTCTGTCCATCAAATACAAACAAGAAACTAACCAGTGGAAAACAATAATACGCAGCAATTTCAAAAGATAAGTGATCTCATTCCACATCTGCAACATAACTCCATAAAATTTCACAACCTGAGTTAGTCCTAATCGTATTAATCCTTCTCAATGTAGATATTAATAAAGATCTCTCTTTCCAAATTTCTATTATACCCTTTTGACTTATAGTTTTCATTGAACCACAGCATCTTTTCTTTCACCCTCAAAACAAGATAGATTTCTATCTAACAGAACTCGTGATCGACCAGCGAATCGAACGACGCCAACGCTTAGCATTTGGAGTTGGATTACACCAAACAGAACTTGGAAGGAAAACAAACAAACATTTACGCAAACATGAAATGCTCAAGTTTCCGTCTCGTAATCCATACGAAACAAAACTTTCACAAACACGGATTAACAGAGAGAGACCAGAGAGAACCTTGAAGAAGAGTGAAATTGAAGTTTTTCGAGTTTGGCTGAATGTTTGCTACACAAGTCTGCTTAACTTAAGTATACACTCTTGCGTGTTTATTGTAAAGCTTTTACGTCGCATTCTCAGCTTCCAATATCACTCTCTTCCACCGTGACTATTTATTTATATGAGGCTGTTCGTTAATTTAATTTAATTTAATTTATAATACCCTTATTTTCTTTTTTTTATGTAATTTATTGTTTCCATGTCATTATGTTAATTTAATATCTAATATGTGAACGTTTCATTTGTACGTACTGTATTACTATAAAAAGTGAAATGTGTACGACGATATAACCTATTACTATTATTTATTATCATGTCTTTTCTAAGAGGACTAGTTTATAACTCTGCAATTCTTCAAGTGTAACAAGTTGTATGTTATGAATATTGTTCCGATATGGGTATCACATTTAGTTCTAGTACCCTCCAGGGCTGTAGCCTAATGGTTGAGAGAGCGGGACTTGACATGCGTTAAGTCCCAAGTTCGATTCCCTGCCACGTTGCTACAATTCTCGTAAGAGTCTGGGACAGTTAGAGGTTTTATTTGCTGGGAGTGTTACTCTTTGGGCCCTCCGCTGGGGGCTTTACTCGCTGGGTCCTCTCATTAGAGGTGTTGCCTGCTGGCTCCTAGAAGAAGTTTCCCTCGTACTAAAAAAAAAAACAATACAGTAATACCGAACACTATTTCGAATAATTTTTTAAAATTATTAAATAGTTATTGAATTTTTTAAATTATTAAATATCCCTTAAATTTTCTTAAATTACCAAATAATCTTTCAATATATTGTGCTATATGATTTTTAATTTTACAATAACATTGTCCTAAAAATCATAATAATATATATTTAAAGTAACAACTGTCTCTTTATTTCCATTAATATTACTTTCACGTATTTTATATATAAGCAATAACAACTGTTAATATAAGAAAAGATCATTTAATTATCTTATAAATATAAAATTAAGAATAATATAAAGTATTTAAAATGTTATAATTTACATTATATAATAAAAAATAGTTACATCAAAGCACTATATAGTAAGAATAATAAAGGTTCATGACCCTATAAGTTTTAAAACAAGAGTTCTTGTCAAGGAACGTATCCAAATAGAAGGAAAACTTGAAATAAAAATACTTATAGTTAAAAGTTTTATATTTATATTGGATATAAAGAATTTAACATCTGCATCAAATACAAATGAAATTAAAAGAAAATAGAAGAAATAAAAACTTAAATCTTCATTCAATTAAATAGTCGTTCAAATCGTATTGATTTCAATTTTTATTTGGTACAAAATCCTTATTATTGAGATGAGTCTTATCATCGTCATCATTAAAATTCGTTACACCAAATGATATACAAATACTTTCTCTAAGACTATCTTCTGAGTCATTTTCATCTATAAAACTAGGTTCTTAAAATAGTTAATCCGTTAAAAGATCGATATGAGCAAGACAAATTGGATATATAGAACTAATTGCCTATTAAGTGTCATAATAAACAAATAAAATTAAATTACAAGGAAATTAAAAAAATATTTAATTTAATAATGATAATATCATATCTTCCTTAAAACTTTAAGTTGTATTGAACAAAGATCAAATTATTCATTCTTTTATGTTTTAATCTATTCCTTTTCTTATATGAATTCAAATATAATTTAATTTCTTTCACACATTGTTGCGCTCACAAATTGACTCAAAATTTAAATTACAAACCTCTATAGGATATTAAATTTGAATTCAAAGCAATAGATACATCTAAATTGGTCCCATTAAATAACTATAAGACCACAAAAGTAACTTATAAACAAAATAAAGTAATAATTAATTTATAAGAAGTAATAAAAGTGAATAAATATATACCTGAATTAAGTTTGTCTCTTTGACGAATTGTAATAGGCACCCCAAAATTACCAAAAGTATCCTTGTAAACCTCCGTGTGCTTAAAAGATCTTGCATCATCTCATGTGTAACAATTATTATAATATTTAACACCCCCTTATTAACTTCAGCTTTCATCGTAAAACTTAGTCTGAAATAGACGTTAAGATTAAAAATTGCTTCAACTGTAAACAATAGAGAGTAAAGTTGCCTTTTCTATTTTTCATTGATGACCATAAGATAAAATGTATATAAGGAAGACTTATTTTCCATATTATCCTGGATTACTTCCTTTGCCCTCTCTATAATATCATAAAAATAACTCATTGTTACTTTCTTATCATTATTAGGTAGATGAAGTACTATCTCCAGAGGTTTACAAACTTAGATGACAAATGAAGACTGGGGCCAAAATTTATGATTTTCAAGGATAATTATAGAAGTCTTCATTACAACATTAGACCTGATATACTGAGATGTAACTTACTTGTCACTTGTAAACATCTGTCTGAGCTCCTTCGTCATTAGAATAAAGCACTGGAATGATAAGAAGTTAGATGCAAATCTTGTAATAACAGGACGACATAAATTCCTAACATTGGTGAAACCCTTTCTCATTAAATTTAAGACCTATGCATGATTCTAGATGAACTTGCTCCCTTTTCTTGCTTTATGTATAATTTCATCAAAGATAGGAAAGTATCTAGGATTTCTTATTTTTTCTAACATCAATTTAGTATAATGTGCAACACAAAGAGTCTAATAAAAAGAATTATACCTACATCGCATTCTTTTTCCTGTAGCGTTATAAGAAGAATTATTATCAGTAATGACCTATACAATGTATTTTAGGTCCAACTTTATTTACAACTTCATCAAATATTTGAAACAAAGTATTAATATTTCTAATAGACCTAGATGCATTAATAGACATCAAAAACATTTTTCCTTTAGAAAAATAAACAAAATAATAATAATAATAATAGGCTCATGTCTTCTATATGTCCAACCATCACATATGATTGACACTTATAAGCTGCTCAGTCATTCTTCTCTCATTCAAATAAATTTCTATTTAATAAATAGAGTTGCTCAAAAGACTACCTTTATATATTGATCAATCGACGAAGATTTTTATCCTAGACTATAAAAGTCAAATAACATTCTGCATAAGCTGGTAATAATAAGATTAGGCATCATTGAATGATATACTTATATCATACCACCATCTAGCCATTTCCATGTCCACATTATGTGTTACTTCTTTAGATTGTAAGGAACTACGAAGTAGAGGTTGAGCTCTAAGCGTTGTTTTTTATGTAAAAAAAGTTAAATACATGTCTTATTCTCCTTTTCACATTAGGTGCAACATTCCCTTCTTATTGGGTACGAATACCTCTTTCAACATACCCAATATTATCTAGACCACTGAAAAAAGAATTTCCACTACCAATTTTGTAGTTCAGTCTTTG
Source organism: Erythroxylum urbanii (assembly GCA_027568935.1). NCBI lineage: Eukaryota > Viridiplantae > Streptophyta > Magnoliopsida > Malpighiales > Erythroxylaceae > Erythroxylum > Erythroxylum urbanii. Next base: position 29,889,023 of record JAOQML010000004.1, read on the forward strand.
CCTTCTGTCTTTTTCATGCCGACACTCTTCAAGCAAAGTTTTTATTTGTCATTTCATATTATGACTGACTTTCTTAAAAGACTTCATATCACCTTTGATTCCAGCTAAATGCTTCTTTAATTTGGTGATTCCCCTACCTTTCAAATATTTGTCGCAATACAAACAAATGATATAGTTCTTCATTCCAAGCACCAATATAGAATGAGCCCAAGTTGGATTATCAAATCTTCCTAAACTTGAAATGACTGAATTATCAAGATTACTTGAACTTTCTTCCATTTATCTGTAAAAATAAATAAAGACATATGTCAAAATAAAATTAATAACTTCATTTTCAAAGGCAAAGATTTTATATATAACAACCTTACATAACAAATTCAATAGTACATAACTATATAACATCATTACATCTTTCGATTGGTAATGCACATTGCAAATAAGCTTTTATTATACAAATAAAAAATAATTGCTTAAAACATTTATATTTTCACATTATATTGAGCAATGAATATACTTTCATAAATCAAGACATACCTTATTATTCATTTTAATATAATCATAAAGAAATCTAATTACCTTAGGTTAAATATAATCAATAAGAAATTAAATTACCTAAATTCTCTCTTTTCAATTCCCATGAACTATTTTATATTATGTATTTAAATATCCGTAATATAGGATAATGAATGTGTATTTGTAAGTTTGCTATAATATTAGAAATGTTCCTTTCCAAAGTTTAACTTTATGTCTTTATAATGTAATTTCTAATGACAATAATATAAGAACCCAAACATTAATTTAAAAAACTCAAAATTTATCTCATTTTTATGATTATTAGAATAAAAATAACCTAAAAATTCATATAAATAGGACTTCATCTTCATGTCTTCACGAAGCCATTCACAGAAATACTTATTAATAACACACATAAATTCAGCAACACAATAGTTCCCTAACAAAACTAGGTTAATAAGACATATAATGAAATGAATCATGTTAATAAAGAATAATATTTTTACAATTTACAAAAGTAAGTTAAAGTGTTACTTAAAATTAAACTAGACAATTTGTATATGTATAATTATAGTATACTTTTTACAAAAGGCACAAACAAGCTAGTCCAAATCAATCACCAACTAGCAAAAACTCATAATTCATATACCAACACAAGAGCCAAAAGTTCCCAAAACTATAATTTCAGTAGTTCAACCAATGATGGGAGAAGATGTTGAAGCAGCTTTGTACGACAGAGGAGCTACAAATGAAGGAGGAGCCGGTGAGCAACACTATATGAGAATCAAAAAGTAATGTGGATGATGGACTGGTGTAGATTTGAGAACCAAGAACCAAAGGAGTAGATTTACGATAGCCGATCAACATAGATAGGAGCAAACTTGAGATGGTGATGGAGAATTAAGAAACGAAGGGTTGAGGACGAGGAAAGTAAAGCAAAGCAGAGCAAAGAAGAGGCACTATAACAAAAAACACATTTGGCTCCCAAAAAATCATCACTAAAAGTCTCAAAATCGTTGTTAAAAGTCATTAGCTTTAGCGACAATTTATATTCGTCCCCAAACTTTCGTAGTTGAAAACTATAAGTGACATTTTTCCCTAATCATCACTAATAGTTTTTCCTACGCTTTATTTTCATAGCTAAAAAATATTAACGACGTTTCAAAAAGTCATCGCCAATTCATTTTGGCTACACTTGGTTTTTGTAACTAAACATTATTAGCTATGTTTTTGAAAATGTAGCCAAAATTTTTTAGCTACATTTCCAAAAACATAGCTAAATGTTCTTAGATATGTTTTCATAAACATAGCCAAAGGTTTTTAACTACGTTTCTGAAAAAGTAGCCTAAAAGTTTTACTTGCATTTTTGAAAACATCACCAAACATTTTTAGCTATGTTTTATAAAACGTAGTCAAATTTTAATATACACTTTAACAAAATGTTATATTATGTTAATTATTTGTGACATTTTTAATCCATATTATTGTATATAATATTTAGATTTGTCTTATTGTTAATTTATTATAAAAATAATTGATAATTTGAAAC
>JAOQML010000004.1:29926146-29946027 GCA_027568935.1 Erythroxylum urbanii
GATTAATATAAATATATATATGCATAATGTATATATTATGTAAATATGAAAAATAAAATAAAAAGTTTTAAAAAGCACAAATACATATATGCATAATATACATATGTTGTAAATATGAAAAATAAAATAAAAAATTTTATAATTTATTAATTTGAAAAAATAAAACAACAATTTTTTAATTTATTTTTAAAATTTTAAAAATTTATTAAAAATTCGGGCCATAGGCAGGCTAGGCGGGCCGGGCCATGGGCCTCTCCGTGGGCTACCCATCGACAGGCCAGAAACAGCCCACGAGCCATTTCGGCCTGCATGGGCCAGACCACGGGCCCGCCTTCCGCTGCCTGCGTCGACCATGGGCTGAAATGATCTAATGCAATTTTCGACAGGTCGAGCTGGGCCATCGTCGGCCCAGGCCCAACCCGACTCGTTGACATCTATATATATCTCTAACAAGCTGATCTCAAATTTCCTTTCTTAGGTCTAATATATATGTATATATATTTATCATCCTTTAACTTGCACTACTGTATACATCCAAAACAAATGAAAATGTAAAATATAAAAAGAACATGTTCATTTCTTCTCCTCGACAAGATTGAAACAAAATTGCTAAACTGCTCAATTGATAGTTGTAATCAAACTTCTTTTTAGTGCTATTTAGTAAAGCTTAAAATTTAGAATAAAAAACTTAAATATACATTTTTCCTTCTCAATTTCTACAACGTGAATTGTCAAGAAACTTTTTATTATATATAAACCTCTTAAAGCAGACGTTTTGGTTTTTACTTCTCTTAATGAATAAATATATTAACTTTCAAATTTTCTGCTTTTTTAATAAGTCTAGTTTATAAGTGCCCACTCGTTGAAAATTAATAAGAATGGAAAAGGCAAAGAGTGATTGTTTTTTCTTCCACTACAAATGGCATCCATTTTGTTCATTTTTGGCATTGATAACCCCAAGCACTGTTCAAAGGTTCAGTATCATCTTGGGCAAAGCCCTTTCAGCAGATAACATGCTTGAAAATAGCAGAAGACGTTGCTCAGACGAATTTGGTGCCTGTGAGGGCTTCATTTTAAAATAAGAAAAGTTAATAGTATTAGTTACGAGTTGATAATATTTAATAATTAATAATTAATTAAAAATTTAGAAGTTCTAATATTGAATTGAAATTTTTAAAAAAATTTAACACTTTAAATATTATCAACTGATGGCCAAATAACTCTTTTTTCTAATTGTAAATAGCCGAATAAATTGCGTATGAAATAGTAACATGTACCGCATCTGCCGGTCTAGTGCGCCTGTTATTATTGCTCACCATATTTCAAGCATTTCTTCGTATTGACTGGAGTTTTTAGTTTCTACGCTATTAAAAAATAGTCAAATAAAGGGGCACGACTAAAAAAGATTGACATATTCAACTTTTATTATATACATACTATATTGTTAATTTCTGTTTTTATATTTTTGGGATAAAAAAATATTTCTACTATAATTAATTTTTTAATATTTAGAATTTTCAAAAAAATCTTTATATTTTGCAATTTTTTAGGAATCTTTCTTTTAAACTCTATCTAAAAAAATAGCAACAAAATACATGCAATATAAATATCTTACATTAACTAATCAAACATCACTAACATGTTAACTCAACTCAACTTTTAGAATTAACATAACTAATTAAATTTGACATACTCACACGTCATATTAATAGACTCATTTGTTCTTGATGGCTTAAATTTGAGGTAAAATTAAGAATATCATCTCCAGAAATCAAACTATTGATAAGATTTTAATTTAAATTTATTTCTATCATAATTTCTTTTTTATCTTTTTTTTTTTACTTGGCAAGGTCTAGGGCAACCAACTAGATAAATATGAACGTAGTTTCTGGGAAAGGGGAAACAGAAAAAAAATTAAAAGAACCTAAATCTGTCCGGTAATCTTAATTTAGTTTTTACTTCTTTTGATGAATATGTTTATTAACTTTCAAATTTTCTGCTTTTTTAGCAAGTCTAGATTATAGGTGTCCACTCGTTGAAAATTAATAGGAATGAAAAAGGCAAAGAGTGGTTGTTTTTTCTTCCACTACAAATGGCATCCGTTTTGTTCATTTCTTGCATTGATAACTATTCAAAGTTACAGTATCATCTCGGGCAAAGCCCTTTCAGTGGATAAGGTGCTTGAAAATAGCAGAAGATGTTGCACAGACGAATTTGGTGCCTATGATTGCTGAATTTTAAAATAAGACAGGTTAATAGTATTACTTACGAGTATGTATTATAAGATATGGGTTAAGGAATTGTTTAATTGTCTAATTCCTTTTGACATAAAAATTCATATGGTATTGATAAAAATAATTTTGTTAATTAAATCAGCATAATAGTAATATAATTATTAATTAATTAAAAATTTAGAAGTTCTAATAATGAATTGAAACGTTTTTAAAAAATTAACACTTCAAATATTATCAATTGATGGCCAAATAATTCTTTTTCTAATTGGAAATAGCCAAATAAATTGCATATGAAATAGTAATACGTGCGGCATCTGCACGTTGGATGGATTGCGGTCTCGTGAAATGGGTATTGACCTGAGATTTTAGTTTCTAAGGGTCCACAGTCCACACAAGACGACCCAAAGGAAGACGGTAAAGACTTGACATAAAGGAAGATTTAAAGCACAAAAATTCTAAGTTTTAGAAGACTTTTTGAGATTTTACACATCTATTTTTCATTTAAAGATTAAGTTAACTGTTGGGAGGTGCAAAAATTCTTTAAAAAACATATAGCTAATTTTTAAAATTTTTGTAATTTTCAAAAAATTCTTTCCATTTTGCAATTTTTTTGGAATCATTCTTTTAAACTTTGTCTGAAAAAATAGTACAATATAAACATCTGACATTAACTAATCAAACATCACTAATATGTTAACCCAAGTCAACTTTAAGACTTAACATGAACTAATTAAATTTGAAGTAAATTAATAATTTAAGATAATTATAACAAATCGTATTTAATTAATTTGATTCGAGTTTAAAAATTAAGATGAATTGTCATATAAATATCATTTGATTGGTATAAATATTAATATTTATGTCATTCATATTTTCTTGTTATTTTTAACAGGAGTTTAAGAGAATGAATTTTTCTGAAAAATTAAAATTAAAAAAGAATATCTTGAGAATTTCAAAAATTAAATTATTTTCAAAATTTTCTTTCACTACAAGAGATGTATCTCTTTTACCTTTTTTTTTCCTATCTCTAAATTAAACTTGCATCTGGACAATTCATAGCAATATGAATTCAACTTCAAGATCAAACGGTTGAAAATCATTAATTTGACGTTTCGTTTGGTTTAAGAAAAGTATAATACACCTAAAATCTAAAACCCATGAGTTCTAGATAAATATGTAAAAGTATAAAATTCATAAGTTCTAAATAAACATGTAATGTGAAAGGGATCAGATCTTTTGTTTTGGTTATAATATTTTTATCATATTTTATTAAATCTCATCCATACATTTATATAAACTTCACGTAAATATATAAATGAAATTTAATGAAACAAGTTAGAATCGAGTAATTAAAAAATTTCTTGTAAACACCAAAACTTTTGATCTTTTCCATTTTCGGCAGCCATAGCCATTAATGGCCCGTTTATTTACATGCATGTATTCGGCTATATAAGTGTTTTTTTTCAATTAACAGGAAGGTTCAATACTTCGACCCTATATAAGGCCCTGATCGCACTACAGATTGTGTTGCACGTCGAATCCTAAAGCATTCTATTTGACAATGGAGACTCTAGCAATTTTTGGTCTTGCCTTGGCTTCTTCCTTCTTCTCTGGTACAATAATCTATTGCCTTAATCATATCTGCACATATATGCATAATACTATGCCAATTTGAGGTTTAACGTATATTTTCTAAAGTACGCGATTCTGAAGTTTAATTGTTTTATTTTACGTAGATTTAACTGTTCTATTTTACACAGTCTGAAGCTTTATATATACACACCCGAGCTGTCTCTGAAAATTCATATAAAATGAAATGAGGTGTGACATATTAAATATATCATTTACCGAATAGAATGTGCATGTGCCGTGTCATTACTGACTACTTACGTTTTTTAATGGTATCTTTCTTACATGCAGGAGCTCTTGCAGGAACCTTTACCATTACAAACAAGTGTCCGTACACTGTCTGGCCTGGAACTCTAACCGGAGGCGACCGCCCTCAGTTGTCCAACACTGGGTTTGAGTTGTCATCCGGCTCATCATCATCCATAGACGTTCCAGGCGATTGGAGCGGCAGGTTCTGGGCACGAACCAACTGCGCCACTGATGCTACCGGAAAGTTTACTTGTGCTACTGCAGACTGTGGCTCGGGCCAAATCCAGTGCAACGGTGCAGGCGCAATCCCACCGGCGTCGTTGGTAGAGTTCACTCTCAACGGTGACCAAGGAAAAGATTTCTATGACATCAGCCTCGTCGACGGCTATAACCTGCCACTCTCTATAACCCCGCAAGGCGGTTCTCCCGACTGCAAGATCACAAGTTGCCAGAATGATGTGAATAAAGTTTGTCCGCCGGAACTAGCAGTAAAAGGGCCTGACGGAAGTACTGTTATTGCTTGCAAGAGTGCATGTCTGGCACTTAAAAATCCCAATTACTGTTGCACCGGCGATTACGGTACTGCGGATAAGTGTCCGCCGACTGATTACTCAAAGATTTTCAAGGACCAGTGCCCTCAGGCTTATAGTTATGCTTATGATGATAAGAGCAGTACTTTCACTTGCCCAACCGGTCCTCAATACCTTATCACCTTCTGCCCTTGATTACCTAAATTCTAGATCTAGCCATGTTTACAGATTTCATGGCTTGGATCAATCCATAAATTAATGAATAATTACTCCAAGCCATTATGGCTTTTTACTCGTTTATGTTCCTTTTGTGCTGAAGAGTTACGTCGTTTCTATGTTGATGATTCATTAGTGCATGGCTTCATCTACATGGTTGTTTATACAATAAATGTGGTTTGCTCAATGGAATCGTACAATTATGAAGCATAATTTGACCCACATTATATTCAATCAATTTGTTAAAATTAGAACAAATTTCATTAAATCCATAATTCGTTTGAATCTATCCATCTCCCTTCAATGACCATATGATGTGATAAGTTGGTAATACAACACGGGTTGCATCCTTTTGATTAGACCCTACGTCTTTATAGCATGGTACGATACGACCATCTATTGACTTGATCTAGAGTTATTGTGCCTAAAATCTTATATTGACTTGGCAAGGTCTAGGAAACTAGCTAAGATTATTTCAAGGAGTAAAATTTAAAAAGTGAAAGTAGTTTCTGGGAAAGGGGAAACAGAAAAGAAAAGAACCAAAATCTGTCCGGTCATCTTAATTTTCTTGGAGCATGACTAGTTGGGTCAATAATTGCATAGTCCTTAAACATGATTGAGAAAAATGGGCTCGGACTGCAAAGTCATCTTTTAAGCATGATCTGTTCATGCTTGAAGAGGAAATTCGATGGGTACACAGTAATTTGCCTGCATCGCAAATTCCGGCGATGATTATATGACCATTTTACTTATTAAATAAACATTTTTGTTTTTATAATTAGTTGGATGGATTAGGGGCTGGTGGGCGACACACCATATTTCAAGCAGTTCTTCGTAAAGCCCACCTCTGGATTGGAGATAACGGTCCTTCACTCGGCTACTGCTAATTGAAGTTACTTATGCCAAGCTCACGTTTCATCATATCTTGTCTTCCCAGCTAGCAAAAGAAGCTCGTAAGAGTTCAACCAAGACATGTTTTATATTAAACAACTGATTTTAAGAATTTCTTGGGAGGAATTAGCAGGGTATCGCATCAACTCCAATATTGAATTTGTTTTGCTGAAATCACCTAAAAAAAGACCAGTGTAAGGACTAAGGACACAAAGGCAACACATCCGCTTTTCACAGTCCATGTAGCTTGCAAAGACAATCTTTCGTTAGCTGGCACATAGGCAAAAAATCCGCTTTTTACAATACATGTAGCTTCCAATGACACCATCTTTCATTAGCACAAATTTTGCGAGATAGAGACCATAGGACGTACTTTCTGTTTTCCATTGGCTTACATCTGCACGAACGAATGGGTGAATGACAGGATAAGTGAATTACGAAGCTGTAGCATCCAATAGGCTTTAGCTACGCAGACTGTTGGACTAAGAGGACAGAGGTCCGGAGCTGGCAAAGGTGGTCCCTTTTCGCTTACCTACAAATTGCTGAACATTGCTCTTGCTTGATTGCATGTCATCTTCTCATATCCTTCGTTCGTTTTCTTCTTTCCCCTATTAGGGCACACTACCTTCTGCTTTTCAATTCCAAAAACATGGCTAAAAGTAGAAAAGTTGAGAGTAAAAGCAGAGAGAAAGTGGATATATGCTCAATTAACAGCAAACGAAATTGCGCGAAGCAGCACAAGAGCCGCTCAACAAAACGACTCAGTTTGTCTTTCTTGTTATCTTCCTCCACAACCTATGCCTCTTGTCAGTCCAATTTAGGTACCTCTCTGTCTCTGTATCTCCCTGTTTTTGTGCGAATACAAGTGCGTGCTACTAGTTTGTTTAGTTGCTGTATCAGTATACTGCATAGGTATATAGAAGGGAAATGAAGTATACCCAGTTTTTGTTCTCTCTTTTGTATAGTTCTTAGCAACTCTGTATTTTGTTCCCAAATCCAAGTTCTATGTTGAATCCCAACTTCAAGCTTACAGATGACTGCACTATAGAGATTTGGGTGCTTGATAGATTCCCTTTTTTATTAAGTTCGTTTTTGGCCCTCAATAAACGAGCATGTTGATAATGGGTTGATTGTTTGCCAATGCCATTGCCACAAGCTTTGTCTTCATGGATATTTATAACTCTCGTAGAAACCTAAGGATCAATTAAGTCGTTTTACTATACCTTTCATATTGAAGAAGTTAAAAATTCACGAATGTACATTCAAGTTCAGATACTTCTTTAAATTCATGTAAATTTATATTTATATGATGAAGATAGAAGCTTTGCCTATTGAATTTTCTGATTGATTTATTTGAACTGAAATTCTATCCGTCCCTGAATTGTGTTTCTTAATAGAACATAATTTATTGGCCAATTTAATGTACTTTTCTATTGAAATTTTCTTTTTGCTTATATACAACTACTGAGTTAGCATTGGGCTGAAGGTTTTGCTCAAGGATATGAAGGGTATTATATTAGTTCATTGTTTACATATCTGTTGTGGGGGAACATGAAGAAGATGAGTAGGTTGGGATAAGACCTCTTAGGTTGTTCTTTATTTTACTCTTACATGCGTTGACATGATATTTCTCACAACGTAACTTACTGTGACCTTTAGGTTCTTGGATAGATTCTTGATATTTTGTGTTGGAAATTCTATTATTGGTCAAACTATTAATGTCGTCTTTAAATATCTGATCCACAGGTTCCTTTAGACAAAGCTTGTCCTGTGTGACAATCAATGGTTTCCATAAGAGTAGTAAGAGTGAAAAATCATTCAAGCACCCTTTGGTTAAATGCTCTAAATCCACTGATGAAAGATTAAGGCCACTATCAGATTTTTACAGAGACCAAGTCAAATCAGTTCATCAAATAGTTATAGCTGATCCTTTTTGCAATAGGTATATCCTGTCGAATTCATCACAAACTCAGTTCAGCTGTTTGATCCTGGTGTGACTATTGTGTCTTTGATTTTGTTTGTCAGTAAAAAGAAAGTGGTTACTGCCATGACATCGGAATCTATCCCAAAGAAATTACAAATCAAAGAAAGCAATAATATTTCTTGTACTCCAAAAAAAATTGTGTGTGCTGAATCAGCTTGCCAACTGCAGTTGCCTGATGGAGTAAGTTGTTAAATTCTTGTGATGCTAGCCATTCATTACTTCTATATGCTTCTGATTTAATTTGAGTGAAATTTAAGAGCTTTTGGCACACTCTTTCTCTTGTACTGATTGATTTTGGATCTTGTCCACTCGTAAATTTGGCCCATATTCATTTCATGTATGTTTTGGACATAAGTTTGTGGTCCTTGATGTAATCGTAAGTTTGTAAACAATGTTTGACAATTTCACACGATTGGAGAAAAATCCTCTATATAGAAGCCAAAAAGCCAAGTCACTTGTGATGATCTGTTCAATCCATAGGAGTCATTGCCTTAGGTGCACTTCTCAATTTTCTATTGTCATACAGCTGAGAAATGTGGCAAACTTGAGGCTTTCATTCTCTTTCCAGAAACCTTACCCACATTGGTATGTGTTTTTCAGTGCCTGGGATGATCTGGTCAGGGATGGCTTGAAACACGAAGATGTGAGAATTGGTTGTTTCCTTAGCTCCCTTGACAACTCCCATTACCGTTAACTCCCTGGGAATTCTCGTATGATTGGTTTTCTGTGCTTATCACAGATTTAGAGGATCCCAGTATTCTATAATTTTTGTTTCCAACCACCATATTGCAAAAAGAAACAATTTGCTATCCAGTGTCATCACTTTTGGAAACTTTTACAATTTTTTCTTGTTAGGAAAAATGAGGCAGGGATAGGGCCCTGCATAGAACAATGTTTTCGATGCCTGGCCATAGGTTGCTGCTTGCAAAATCAACAATCTGATTGATTTTAGATTAGTACAAGTAGACTGTCTAGAACTATATGAAATGTATATCAGGATTTGGTGTAAGAGTGTTTTACCGTTTGATTCCAAGTTTGAAGTCTATGCTTAATCTGAGCCGTTAACTCCTCCCAGCACTTTTCAGAAAGTAGCCGTGAGCTTATGGAAAAAGAAGATGCATCGGAGTGCACTATTTTATTGGATGCTTAATTATTGAAATTAAACTAACTTTGTATTCAATTTGTATGGCTTGTTGGTTTTAACTAGGCATTAGAAAGGAAGGAAGATTTAAGTGTGCGAAGAGATTTGCTCGGAGGCCCTATTGGACCCAAACATCATTATGAAGCAAATAACTCATCTAGTATGTGTTTCTCCATTGATATACTTGCTTACTCCACAATGCTAAGAAAAGCAGTAAAACGACATTGTTCTGGAATTCGGAACATATTTATGTTATACAAATAGCATGATGCTCATTGTTGCCACAAAAGAAGTACTCGCATTTCTTGCAAAAAAACTTCTACGTGGATGTTTTGATGATTAGTTTAAGGCATGGAGCTAGAAATAGATGCGCTTATTACCACTAAGAGCTAAGTTATTGCAGTGGACAAGATTAGATCAATGGAGAAATGATATTTTTCCTTAAGAGAATGATGTAAAGAAGGAATGTTTCTGGTTTCTTGATATCAAGTTTGAATTTACAGTCTGTGATTAGTGTGATTCTATTTTGCAGAGGTGATATCCGTTAAACAACTATCTACCTTGTTATGATGATTTCTGTTTCTTGTCCAAAACAGGTAAATGGGCATTTTCACGTATAACAAAAGGTTATCTCCCTAAAAGAGGAAAGGTGGATAGGGAACGAAAGCATGAAATCTGTTTTGATGTGAGTCGCGACCTTAGTTTGGCTTTGTCTATTGATAGACCACCTACGGAACATAAACATACCTCTGATGTTGTTGATCTTGTTTTTTATTCATTTCTTACGCAGAAAGATGCTTTTCCACTGCATTCTGTCACTCAGGTTCGCCGGTTCAAGATAATGCGGCACCTTGGTCTTGTAGCTCCTTTAGGCTCCCCATTTTGAGTTGAGTGCTAATTAGTTACTTCCATGAACCCTAGATCTTTGATTTGTTTGTTCTGTGTACATATATACATAGTAGTATAACTGGTTTAGATCACAGCTTTCTCAAACCTAGAGTTGATTGGTGCTTTAACAAGACAACGCATCAACTCAACAATTATCGCTTGTCAAGAAAAAGATATTGGAAGATCCTTCTGGCCAGATAGTTCAACGTATGCATGCCTTCAAATTCGTGACCTGAAAATTGAGAAACAAGAAGGAAATACTTGGACTTGAATGGGAATAGATCTTTCGTGCCTAACCACATTCAGTATAAAAGAATGTTAGGGGTGTCCAAGACAGAGAAGACAAGAACAGAAGGCCTCCAAGTGGAAAGCAGCTGCTTCAGAAAACACAAAATCCTGTTGATGTTCCAAAAAACATCATACAAGCTTCCAACATAAACCAACCCTGGGAACTGTACCAAACCCCCGGTCTAAAATATGTTCATGATCTCCGAAATTTACCTGTTCTGCTCCCTACTAGAGCTCAAAGAAGTGAAAGAGAATATACATGATCAACGATTATCTATGGTCTTAATGCCTGTAAATGGTAACGGTTAACGAGGCAGAAGGTATACTTAGGTTATAAGTTATTCTAAATGCAGATGGGAGAAAACTTTGATCGAGTTACGGAAGCCTTCAAAATTAATTTTAATTTTCTAAACTTTTGTACTGGTTGTGATATTAGGTTGAATTTCAATATAACTAAAAATTAATTTTTTAATTTTAATTGGCAAAAAAGTGGGAGTTTATGATTAATTAACTACTAAATTAAATTAACGAAGAATTGCAATAAAAAGTGATAAATGTAATGTTATTTAACTTCAATTCAAGATAAATATCTCATTCAATTGTAATATTGATTATTGGTTTAAAAAGAATAATTTTTACAATTCAAGCTGTTAGTTCGAAATATATTAAGGTAGTCATAATAAATGTCAAAATTTCCTAAATTATTTGGTTCTCAACATTTTAAAAAAGCCTTACCATCAATTAATTGTGTATGATAGCACTCCATATTAATTAAATGATAGCAATAAATTACTTGAGCATCTAAATCTGGATCAATACCAATAAAAACATATTTGATCAATCCAAAGATCATTTTGATTCCATTAGTAAAGAGGATTCGAATATCACATATTGATCAATCAAAGAGAGATTCAACAACTAAAACTAAAAGAAAGATCGATTCTTTGACCCTTTTTTTCTTCAAACAGAATGAACAAAGATAGAATGAGATTGATTCTCTAACTGCATTTCTGGATATTCCTCAATGTCCTGGCTATTCACAGAAGGTGAGAAGGAGATGAATAATCATCTGCTTCCGGAAGAAATCGAAGAATTTGTTGGGAATCTTGAAAAAGTCTAAACCTTAAATTAAATAATTGAGATAGTTATAACTACTGAATTTAGTTTTCTTGTTTCTCATAAGTTAAATATGCAACTTCATAAATAACATATTTGCAACTTGTAATAATTCTTCATGACAATTATAGATCGTTGAATTCATGAATAGCTATAGAATAATCAACATTAAATTATTTTATTAGATCACTCAATATTAATTATTCATGAAATATAAGAACATAAAACAAGGAATGCTTGAATTAAAACAAAAATCAATGTTTAGAAAAAAAAACTTGCAAGGTTAAAATTGTAGTTTAAATCCCCTTGAATCAAAATATGTGAATTTAGCCATATATAGTTTTTGTTTCAACGTCAAAAATAGAAGAAAAGATGAAAGATTTAGAAAAAATTACGAACAAACGAAATAGAATGAAACCTAACCTCCTTCTATTTTGCAAAGATTTCTATCTAAAACAAATCTAAATCCCTATATAATAGAGATGGAAATAAGTTTCCTAATTAAATTTGGACTCTTGAGGTAAATCTGACATTCGGTATGATCTTGCCTTATCCACCTTAATTATCTGTCTACTTTTTCAAAATTTGTGATTTTGACTAATAATGCTCCAATTTGATTCAATTTCTACTTCTAATGTCCTAAAACAAATATTAAATTTCCTATTAAAGCACCAAAATATAGTCAAAACAAAAGAGATAATTCCAAGTAATATAACCAAATAACATCTTATCAAATTCTCCCACACTAACTCTTGCTTATCTTCAAGCATACATCAATTCATTATATTAATCATCCTTATAACAACCTCTCATCTTCTTTCATGTTATCTAAAAATATCCTAAAAGTTAATGCACATTAAAGTTTTAGGATAAGATACTCATAAGACACATTTTTAGAATTAAAACATAGCATCACATCAATTCCATCAAAATCAAATGAAACAAGACTTGACACCCCACATATTTCACTCTTTATACTCAAAGTGTTTAGGATTTACTAAGCTCTCAAATTAAAGCATAGTGAGTTATTTCTGTAAGCTTCCTCATGAACCGTATCTCCACCACTAATAAAAATGAAACTAATGTATATTCAAAAGGACATGATAAGGGTTGTAATGGCTTAGATAAGGTATGAAAAAAAAGAAGTTTGTAGGTTAAATAAATTGAAGGAAATCATACAAACTTATTCACACAAGTTTTAACTCAATTTAGTCCAAAACTCACTTAGTTTAAATAGCATCCTTTTCAACTACCTCATTTTTTTTCCTTTTTTCCTTTTTTTCCTTTTTTTTAACATGAACATCAAAGAGGAGATTTATTTATTTTTTATACTTCTCCCTTATTCTATATATAAAAAGAATGAAAAATCAAAACAATGCAACTTGGATTAGCTAATTTACTTTTCATGAAAATAGTCAAAATCTTATACAAATAAGTTTGATACAATTCTTTCAATTTAGGACCTCAAAATTATTAAAGACATCAATAAAAAGAAGGGTAAAAGTGGTTTGTAACAAGGTTAGCATTTAAGAAAAGAAATGGTAAGGCTTAAATTGGTTTTCCAGGGGTCAAAATTAAGATAGGCTTGTCTAGGCCAAAAAATAGTTATCCTAAATGTCCTTATCATATTTATGCACAAATTCATCAAAAATATAGTCTCAACATGTATTCAAAAGCAAGTTCTAGCATAAATAAGCTATGGTTGATAATGCATAACAAAAAGAAATGTATGACCACAAATATGTTAAATGCTCTGAGGCTCAAAGCTCACATAGGTGTCAAAATATATCAAGTCTTGTATACTCTCATTCAATAAAACCAATGCAATACTTGAAGTAATTTAATGAAAAATAGTAATCATGCTTGTCTCTCTCATATGTTAATTCTTAACCAAACATGTATCCTAAGGGATTATTTCTAAACAATAATTAGAAAATTATAAGGCTATCATGAGGAATAATCAATATATGCATCATAGTATTCATGAGGTCAAGCACAATTCACAGAGTTCATTATAATATATACTATTGCTCCCCCAAACCTAAATCAGATATTATCCTAATATATGTAGAATATGCTCACATACCATAAAATAATCAACAAAAATAAAGTACATAGTAGATGACTCTCCTGAGTTGTGATCATTTAAAATGAGATGTATTAACGTGTCAGTGGACATAGAGGTATTAACTCCAAGAATTGAAGCAAAGCATACAAATTCTTCTTTAATTTAGAAATTTTACATTCCAACCTCTCCAGCTAAAAATGATGCTCATGTTGGATTGGTGGAATTAGAAAAAAAAGAGACGATCCTCTTATTGTGTTGATGATGAACCTTTATAAGGGGGTCACATGGTACAAAACAAAATGCTCTATTTTGTTGCTCGAGTAACCTCATCCTCCTTAAACAAACCCTATCTAACGGTTCCATCCCATATGCCATATGCATATTAGTGTCAATCATATAAAAAAATTTGAGATTATTAGCTAGATGAGTAATAAGGAAACTAAGACACAAATTCTTATTAGAAGAGATAATAGTGTAAAACTACATAGCCAACTAAACACCTAAATTAACATGTACTATATGTATGATACACAAAATAAAAAACAACTTAGCTTTAGTGCAAGTACACGTTATGACCTCTCTTCCAAAATAATTTAAAGCCAAGAAACATTGTATATCAATCCATTCAAGCTTATTAAGATCACTACCATTAGATTTACTTGGATGATAAACCAACAGGTCAGAAGACAGTGATTTTTGCACTCTACAAGAATTAAAATCACTATAGTCCACTATAGGTTCTTTGTACTTAGTCGAATTAGCATATTCCTCATCTATCAACCCTAAGGCCAAATTAAATTTAGTGGTGCTCTATTTAAATTC
Organism: Erythroxylum urbanii; assembly: GCA_027568935.1. Classification (NCBI taxonomy): domain Eukaryota; kingdom Viridiplantae; phylum Streptophyta; class Magnoliopsida; order Malpighiales; family Erythroxylaceae; genus Erythroxylum; species Erythroxylum urbanii. The sequence continues at coordinate 29,940,203 of JAOQML010000004.1, forward strand.
GATACATCTATATGGTAGTATATTAGGACAACATAAAGCAAAATTATCTGGTTTATCAAATTTGAAGGTATTATAAAACTTCCCAGTTAATTCAATAAATACCAAACAATAAATTAACACAAAATATCTCCAAATCATGTCAATAAGCAAGTTATCAAAATTTTCTTTGATATGCAATTCTTCTAAGGAATGATAATGCATATACTTACTTGGATTAATATGTCAAGTTTGAGAGCAGTGTACCATTACTTTCTTTCTTTAAAGTTGAAAATGAGATAACCACAAAGGTCAAACTTAGATGGTAGGAAGATGGATGTATTTTTAGCTATATAAGCATGCTTCGTACAGGTACTTATGGTAGGACCAGTGTTAAATTGATTTTATGTAGTTGAATTCACTTTAGACTTACCTTTTGTTGTCGTCTGATTAGTATCTTTTCAACATCCCATAATTAAGACAATTATAAACAAGAAAACTAATTCTAAAAAAACTAAAATAACCTAAGAATAACTTAAATTAAAATTAAAGCAATTAAAATTAAGTAATAAAAAATGATTCAAATGAAACTAGAAAAGAAATGAGACTTTAGTATGACTCTATAGAGAGCTAGGTTGCTTTTAGTGTTATAGTTGATGGTGTTTGCATTGGTGGGTCTACTGCTAGGATGTTGTGGTGCTAATTGTTATAACTGGGTAACTACAATGCTAGGTATAGGGCTATAACGACTTAGTTCTGTATGGTGCGTTGGGTTCAGAAGGCTATACATATTAGGGCGACATTGGTGTGTTGGAGCTAGTGTGAAGTTAGCTAGGTGTGGTGTGCTTATAGCTAGAGTGACATTGTGTTAATGGGGCTAGCATTATTGTGCGTTGTTGAAAAAAAAAAGAAATTAGGGTTTTGCTTTTTTTGTTTTTTAAAATAATTTTTAAAGACATTAATATCTATTTTATTTTTAGTATCATTTATTTAATTTTTACTTTTTAAAAATTTACAATTATCTTTAAAACTAAACAGACTATAAGGTGTGATCATGCCTTATGAAGGTTAATATTCTAGAATTTTAAGGGTTCCATTCTATAAAGCTAAATTTTATAAGGCGTGATCTCACCTTATGAGTTTTAGCACTCTAAAATTTTGAGTATTTGATCTTGATGGTTAAATTACATAAGACGTGATCGGATTTTATGAATTTTAGTATTTTTGAATTTTAAGACCCAATTCCTCTCAAGCTAATAAACTTACTTCTTAAAGATAAATAAATGAAAACTATATATAATTAAAACAAAACTAATAAAAATTATCATGTTTTAGGTTGCCTCCTAAATATTTTAGGTTGCCTCTTAAATAGAGCAATTATTTGACGTTGTTATGCTCAATAGGTTTTTTTTCTTCTTAAACTTCTACGTATGGGGGAACTACCAAATTAATATCCACCACAGTTAAAACTGTCATCTCCTTATAAGATGGTTTTAATCTATGTCTGTTCACCTAAAAAATCTTCCTAGTATCTAAACTTTTTATTTCTACTGCACTATAAGGAAATATATTAGTGATAACGAAAGGGCCAAGTCATCTAGAATGTAAGTTACCTGGCATAAGCGTTAATTAAGAATTATATCATAACACTTTCTGTCCCACCTCAAATTGCTTCCTCAAAATTATATTATCATGGAACAATTCTTTTTTCTCTTTGTAGATTCTTAAATTCTCATAAGCATCCAACCATAGTTCCTCTAGCTCTTGTAATAGCAATTTCCTTGTCTCCCTAGATTTTGCCAAATAATGCTGTAACGTTGCATTGCTCAATAAGTTTTTTGTTTAATCTCTGCCAGTAAATGACAAGCTTTACCAAAAACTAGTAGATAAGGAGACATTCTTATGGATGTTTTGTAGGTTGTACAATATGCCCAAAGAACATTATCTAGATGTAAACTCCAATCCTTTCGTGTTGGATTTACCTTCTTTTCCAAAATAAATTTTGCTTCTCTATTCAATGCTTTTTTTTTCATTCATTTGTGGATGGTATATGGTGGCTACTCAATGATATACGCCATACTTTTTAAACAAAGCTACCACTATTCTGTTATAAAAATGACTTCTTTGATCATTAATAATGGTTCATGAAACTCCAAATGTATGTTATAAAACCTACAATAATTGTAGAATCATCAGTCTTAGTGCCTTTTACTACAACCCACTTCGAAACATAATCACCAGCCAAAAGTATATAAAAAAAACCATGAGATGAAATAAAAGGGCACATAAGATCAATACCTCATACATCAAATAGCTCAACTATAAGAATTGAGGTTTGAGGCATTTCATTTTTATAAGATAATGTACATGTATTTTAGCATTTGTCACAACTTTTACAAAACACATAAGTATCTCTAAATCAAGTCTCTCAATACAATCCACTATTTACAACTTTTCTAGCAATTCATTTGGGGCCAAAGTGACCATCATATACATAATTCTGACAAAAAGCTAAGACAGAATGGTGTTCATGCTCTAGCTCACAACGCCTAATAATTTGATCAAATTAGAACATCCACAAGTATGGTTCATCTACATAATATTTTGCCTCATTCTTTATCTTTTCATTCTTAGACTTACTAAGGTAATTATGTAAAGTTCCAACAATTAAATAATTAATAGGACCTGCGTGCCATTGAACCATACCTTTCATTTGGAAGAATTGCTCATCAGGAAAATATTCAAAAATAGGTAAAATATCTTCATCTCTGACTAACCAATTCAGATGGTCTACCATTAATTGTTTGCTCCTTTTCGATCATTTATTATCAAATCAAACTCCTAAAGTAGCAAAATACATTGTATCAAGCTCGATTTGGACTCCTTCTTCACCAAAAGGTATTTTAATGTTACATGGTCAGAATATATAGTAACTTTAGAGCCAAGAAAATAAGATCTAAATTTAAAAAAGAAAAAATAATTGCTAAACGCTCCTTCTCATTTGTATAATAATTGCACTGTGTAACACCCAATATCCTTGAAGCATAATAAATAACATGACTTTGTTTCCAAATCCTTTGGCCTAAAATAGCTCCCACTACATAATTTCTAGCATCGCACATGATCTCGAATGGTAGATCCCAATTTGGTGGTTGAATAATAGGTATACTTGTCAATAATGCCTTGAGTTTGTTAAAAGCTTCCTTATAATCCTTTTCAAATTCAAATGGAATATCTTTTTATTGCAACTTTGATAATGGTATTACTATCTTGGAAAAATCTTTAATAAACTTGCAATAAAATCCTACATGTCTAAGAAAAGATCGAACTTCCCTATCATTGTATGGTAAGGTAAGTTCATAATTAAATCCACTTGTGCTTTATCAACTTTTATATCCATGGATGAAATTACACATTACCAAAATGATGCCTTGATCAATAATAAAATGAAAATTTTCATAATTCAAAACCAAATTCATTTAAATTCTTCTTTTGAGAACCTTAAATAAATGATTTAAGCAATCATCAGATGAATCTCGATAAAAAATAAAATCATCCATCAGTACTTCAATGCAGTTCTTAATATACTTGGAAAAATGCTCATTATGCATCTTTGAAATGTACCTATATCATTACAAAGATTAAAAGGCATTCACCTAAAGACATACGTTCTAAAAGGGCATATAAAGGTAGTCTTTTCTTGATGCTCTTGAGCAATTGCCATTTGGTAGAAACCTAAAAAACTATCTTAAAACTAAAACCATAATTTACCCATAAGCCTTTTAACATTTGATCTACAAAGGGGTAATGGGAAATGGTCATTTCTAGTTGCTAAGTTAAGCTTCCTAAAGTCTATACACATTCACCACCCATTATATACTCTCATTAATACCAACTCATCATTCTAGTTTCGTATCACTGTCATCCTAATTTTTTTGTCAAAACATGCATTAGACTCACCCATTCACTATCTGAGATTGAATAGATTATACCTGTATCCAAAAGTTTTAGAATTTCTTTCATTATCACATATTTCATTACTAGATTGAATATTATTCGATTCCCTTATTGGCTTAGCATTCTCTTCCAAAATAATCTTATAAATGAAAATTGTTGTACTCTTTTAGAAGTGTTGCTAGCCCTTCCTTTTACCTTATAGTTATCCTTTTTTAGATGATCGTAGGTAATGACTCTCCTTCACCTAAATAGACATATTTGAGGTGATCAAGTAAGGTCTTTAATTCTATCTTTGGAGCTTGCAAAATAGAAGGCAACATTTTCTTGTGATTTATAGTAATTTCAGCATTTAAAGTTTTCTAATCTATTAGCATCATGGATAATGATTCTACAATTTCATAAGTTTTATCAACTTGCACATTCACTTCCAATTTGACATTAAACTCTAAATCTTCATTGACACTTTCTTCTTTAAAATATCCTGCACAATTGAATGTACAAATCTATATGATAAATATAGTGAAAATTATTAAGGTGCTTTATTACCTCAAAAATATTAAACTTTAGTATTTCTCCATCAAACTTAACGGAAAGAGTTCCCTCACCTACATCAATTTTTTTCTTAGCCGTCTTCAGAAATAGCCTTCCCAAATCGAAGCTGAATTTTTAACATTATCTCTATCCATTTTCAATATGTAAAAGTCCACTGGAAATACCAAACTGTTAACTTGGACTAAAACATCTTCTATAACACCAATAGGACACATATAAGAATCATCAGCTAGATGAATAATCACATTAGTTTCTTACAAAGAATTTAAATTTAAAGGTCGGTAAATTGAGTATGACACGACATTAATATATGCGCTTAAATCTAGTATGACACACTCAATTTTCTTATCACCAATGACACACGAAAGTGTAAACACATATGGATCTTTATGTTTTTTAATGATTTCCTATTTATCACAGCTAATACGTACTTACTTAAAATTATTCTCTTCTTATCCTTCAACCTCCTTTTATTTGCACATAGTTTTTTCACGAACTTTGCATATTTCAAATTTGCTTGATGGATTCTAGAAGTGATATATTGATTATGGCCCTGTTTGGTTGTTGGCTGATCAGCCAAAAAATAGCTGATTGACCCAAATTAGCTGGTTGACCTTATAAAAAAGCTATTTGAATTGTTTGGTAATCAGCTGTTTGGGTTGGCTGATTCAACCCAACCAGCTGAATTGGAGAAGCTCCCCTAGAGGAGCGTTTTAACTCATCAGCTGATTTATTTTACCTTAATGTCTATTTTACCCTCTTTTCACTTTACTATTTTACGATTCATTTTCTGGTTTTCTCCGGATTCTTCTTCATGTTCTTTCCTTACATCTCTCTCTAGAGTCTTCTTCATGCTATGAGTTGGCTCTCTCTCTCGCCCAACGATGATCAGGGTGATAGTCATTTTTAGAAATTGCAACGTCAACTTACACGAGTGTTAAAAGGTTTTTCTTCCCCTCTTCTTAAAGTAAAAAGTGAAGTTTACAATCCAGAAGTTCTAACTAGCCAAAAACGTCAAAGGGCAAGCTTTCAATTACAGTACTTGATAAGTAAAGTGAATTAGTTGCATACGAAAACAATAGTTGTGGGTGTAGGGATGATTTCTAAAAGCACTCGATTGTGGAGCTTTTTCTTTTCAAAATTTCCTTTGCCTTATCCTATTTTGATTATTTATTTAGTGCCTGATTTCCATGTAAATTTTAATCTTGCCTTTATATGTTTAATCTTGTATGATCAAGTGCAATTTTAGATGAGGTGATTAACAATCTTCATTATAAATTTCTAACTAACAAATCCATAAAAAGTAAGCAACCTTTAAATTGCAAATTAAATAATTTAAA